>JAIGNY010003306.1:540000-602500 GCA_020152595.1 Chiridota heheva
ATTTGTTAATGGAAAGTATGAAAATCTCCTTGTCATTTTCAACTGCTCCCATTCAAAGAACAGTGGATAAGAACAATAGGTATAAGGAAATTCATCGGATTTCTTGTTTGGGTGTCACAAAAATAGGCTCTAAAATTCAAATGTTCTTAAATGGTCCACTTGAAACCAATTTTGATGACACTTTTGCTAATTCCATGGTTTATTTTCTTCTAATAAAGCTCAAGTTGTTGCAAGCTGCCCATATATCTTTAAGTAGAAATACACTAACGAAGAACATATCTAGATGCGACACGATGCATTTTATATATATTATATTTTCAATTATATATTATTTTAAAGATTGTACATGATAAGGGAATGAAATTCGGGGTCCTTTTTGTACCAGCACGTGATACATTTCGAATTTATTTCGTGATCTTTTTTGAAAAGTAGGCCCACTATCTAAAATCTGTTGGGTGAGGGTAGTTTCCTGGGGTTCCCCAGAGTTTTTTTTTTTTTAGGCCAAAGTGAAAATTTTACATGGCGATGGAACATTAATGCAAACTATAATTTCCAACAATGTATCACTTTTACATACTTGTGTGAACATTCGAGGGACGCCTATTCAAATTGAACATTATTTTGTAGAAATGTGAGTATGGCATGCATTACAATTTTTCGTTACTGTTGCAAGTTTTATACCGTGACACCAAATGAGATACGGCACGATGCATGTAATGTAAATGAGATACAACACTGACAAAGCATGTAATGTAAATGAGATACAGCACAATGCATGTAATATAGATGAGATACAGCACAATGCATGTAATATAGATGAGATACGGCACAATGCATGTAATGTAAATGAGATACGGCACAATGCATGTAATGTAAATGAGATACGGCACAATGCATGTAATGTAAATGAGATACAGCAAAATGCATGTAATGTAAATGAGTAACGGCACAATACATGTAATGTAAATAAGATACAACACTGACAATGCATGTAGGCCTAATGTAAATTAGATACAGCACAATGCATGCAATTTAAATGAGATACAGCACAATGCATGCAATGTAAATGAGATACGGCACAATGCATGTAATGTAAATGAGATACAGCATACAGCACAATGCATGTGATATAAATGAGATACAGCACAATGCATGTAATGTAAATGAGATACGGCACAATGTATGTAATTTAAATGAGATACAGCACAATGCATGCAATGTAAATGAGATACAGCACAATGCATGTAATGTTAATGAGATATAGCATTATGCATGCAATGTAAATGAGATACGGCACAATGCATGTAATGTAAATGAGATATGGTACAATGCATGTAATGTAAATGAGATACAGCACAATGCATGTAATCTAAATGAGATATGGCACAATGCATGTAATGTAAATGAGATATGGGACAATGCATGTAACGTAAATGAGATATAGCACAATGCATGTAATGTAAATGAGATACGGCGTAATGCATTTAATGTAAATGAGATACGGCACAATGCATGTAATGTAAATGAGATACAGCACAATACATGTAATGTAAATAAGATACAGCACAATGCATGCAATGTAAATGAGATATAGCACAATGCATGTAATCTAAATGAGATATGGCACAATGCATGTAATGTAAATGAGATACAGCACAATGCATGTAATGTAAATGAGATATGGCACAATGCATGTAATGTAAATGAGATACAGCACAATACATGTAATGTAAATGAGATACGGCACAATGCATGTAATAACCTCCGTGGTGTATTGGTTAGTGCTTTGTCTTCTCACCCGCACGTCCCGGGCTCGTATCCCGGTGGGTCTGCAACCAGTGAGTTCACAACTGGTTATCAAAGGCCGTGGCCGTCTTGATATAATGTCCAGCACTGGATGCTTTCGGGACGTTAAACCTTGCTCAGTATGCTATGCTATGTTATGTTATGCTAATGTAGATGTCTTAAAAGGAAAGGTATCATCTCATGAATAAATTCAGAAGTGAATGATTTTCGGTTTTAAATTTTTCATATTGATTGCAAAAAGTCTGCGATGTTATCAATCACACATCCGCTGAACCCAATCATAGAAGCCTACATTTGTTGTAGAAAACATGACAGATTTCTCACAATCAATAAGGAAAATTGTTAATCGGAAGTGACGTTGCCAGAACGGCGGCCTTCTTTTTCAAATGTACATATGAGAAGATAACTTTCCAATCATAAAGGAAATAACAAATCAAATTTAAACACCACTATCTTATTTTAATTGAATATTAAAATGATAAGGTCAAAATTAAACCCATTCAAATAATAAATTGCACATGGCAATGCGCTGTTTAATCAATCATGCGCTGGCACCAATATATTGCTGTAAGGTATAAGAGAAGGGCAGTTGGAATGCATACAAGTGGCGAAATATTTTACTTAAACTGTAAACCACGTCTTTTTGTTATCTTATAAATACCCCTTTTGCTAAGTGGCTCTCTGCCCTTTAGGGCTTTAATTTAAAGCTGCTTTTTAATTTGTACAATTCACTAATGTCCAAATCATGTTATAAAAGTTAAAAAAATATTATAACTTCAATGAAAATGATAAACCTAATGAAAATCACAATTCCCCGCTCAGTTAATCATATTGATATACAAAACAGTTTTCTCTCTAAATCATTTTACTGCTAACGCCTTACAAACCACTCGCGTGCAGTCTTGATTATGCTTTCGTGTCTGCTTTGGAGTTTTCGCACACTACGTAATAGTTCCTGTATGATTGCACTCATTGCATATAGTTTTAATCAGTGTCGTCTCTCGCTTAGAGTAATACATAAATGACGTAGAACTACACTTTAGCCTACGTTTAATGTACAGGTCAAACTAGAATATCAATTATGTAGTAGCTCAACATATATTTTGGGGTGCCATGGTATAAGCCTATTTTTGTTGGTGGGTAGTTAAAAGTCCGGGTGCTTTTTGGACAGTAATTGGGGGGCACCTCTCATTTAAAAAAGAGGCACTTTTGTCAGTTTTGGAAAAGGTGGAAGACTCTTGCCTCCTGGCTCCATGGTTCCTGCTTACCCAGATAGCACACTATACGTTTTGACAACGTTGGCCGTAAAGAATGCATATATTGGAAAATGTTGGCATTTTGAGTGGCATGCTAACATTGGCCCAGCGCTGGACCAACGTTCTGTAACCAATGGCTGGCTAATGCTAACATTAAGGTTGACCCAACCGTTAGGCCTACCGCATAATTACAAGCACCCAACCAAAAAACTTACATTTTAACAACGAAAACCCAATGTAAACTGCCATGGCCCAACCAAATTGTGCTATCTAGGTTATTCTGTGGTTTGATTATAGGCGATATTTAAGGGGAGCAAAGGGGTACTTTCCCCTCCCTTACTTTTTGTCCAACTGGATACTTTTCTATGGTGATGTGTTGTATTTTAGCGTAATTTTGTAATTTCCCAACACACACAGACTTTAGACTTTCAGTGGGCAAATCCCGCTAATATATTAGCCATCTTTTGAACAAATAATTAATTATCGCAATTAATGAATCACAATTAATCAATGCTAGTATCACACATATACACTTCCAAGTGGCAATCATTATACGAAATATAACTAAACAGATCTGTTTTAAAGTTTCATATACGATGGACTTAGTTGACACCTGAACTAATGCTTAAGAAACCTATTACATACTAGAATATCAGTGATGTAGGGTCTGATTGAAAATCAGTCTGTCAGTGTTAGAAGTAAGAAGCAGTAGCCGAACAAAATCTATGTTCATTAGATATAAGGTGTAAAACTTTAATTTGTGTAGTTGTTTAGATCTTAGAGGGAAATGTAGAGAAGCCCAAACTTTAAAATCCATGATAAGCCTTAATTGTTCTACAGGTGAGACTATTTAAAGAGATGGGTAGAAAATAAACTTCACCGCCCCATTTTTAAAAATCTACAGGTTGACACATTCTAGGTCCGCTTTAAATCTTGCAAACTTTTATGTTTTGGGTATATATTTAAGAAGAAAGCAACCAAATCTGGCAAAAATTGGGTGAAAGGAATGAAAATTTGAAACAATTTTATGCACAGAGCCTTGTTTTTTGGGAGGTGAGTGGGGGAAGGTGAGTGTGGGAAGGTGAGTGTGGGTTAAGATGATATTCAAAATCAAACCACAATGGCACAGTCCCCTTGAGTAATGTACGTGATGATATCACAGCTTCACAGTTCTTATAGATTTATATGAATTTCTTCATAGAATAATCAATCTAAAATTCTTGACAAAATTAAGTATCCTCAATTAAAAGCGAAGTTAATGTACGAAATGAACTTCGACAAGCAAGTCACAAACATGGGTCAAATTTAACCCACCGAGTACTTCGAAATTTGCAGCACAGTGATGATCCTTCATGGTGGTGAGATTTAGGTATAGTCAGAGCCCTGGGGCCAGAGGCTCCTAGTTGATTGGTCTTTCGGCCCGATTCTCAATTCTCAAGGAAATTGTGTCTGAATGTCCCGCATACGACACATATGGAATCGCCCATCAATGATGCTGAAGCTCGACCTTTGATTTCTTGTATCAATAATAATCCCACCCTCTTACATACAACCCTCTGTGTATACTATGGATAACGCCCTGTGTTTTTAAAACTCTACCTATTGGGGATTTCACATAATATACTATATTAAAATTATCCATTTTAAAACAAGACAAGACTTTGCGCAAAATTATGAAAATCATGAATTCGAGACCTTTTTTGAGTTATTTTTAGAATATCCAATCGATCTTCAAATTGTTTTATATAATGTTATAACTTTGATCAGCCTTATCGAATAAATACACAATTCTGCATGAAAATTGGTGTTGGGCACTACACGACATTGTTTCTGGTCATATTTTGGAAAAATCTGGAGAAAATAATTGATAACGCAGGGAAGATTAGAAAGAATTTCCTGATATATTTTCTAGGATTCTACTTGTTTCAAACCAATAATCAAGCTATCGATAAGTCATTATTTACCCATTTTGTAGAAAAATAAATCTATGAAAAAAATCACTCAAAAATGGGGTCATTATAAATTTGATCCATTTTGAAACACGAAAATTATGAAAACACCTTCATTCCTAGAATATCTAATTTATCTTAAAGTTATTTAATGTTATGTTATAACTTTGATTAGTCTTATCAAATGAATACACAATTCTGCATAAAATTTCGGTTTTGGGAAGTACACGGCATGTTTCTAGTCATATTTTGGAAACATCTGGTGAAAATAATTGATAAAATAGGAAGATTGGAAAGAATTTCCTGATATATTTTCTAGGATTCTACTTGTTTCTAACGAATAATCAAGCTATCAATAAGTCAATATCTACCCATTTTGTACAAAAATAAATCTTTGAAAAAATCTCTCAAAAATGGGGACATTATAAGTTTGATCCAATTTCAAACTAGACAGAATTTGCGCAAATTAGGAAAATCATGAATGTGAGACTCTGTTTTGACCTTCATTCCTAGAATATCTAATTTATCATAAAGTCATTTAATGTAATGCTATAACTTTGATCAGTCTTATCAAATAAATACACAATTCTGCATTAAAATTGGTTTTGGGTTCTACACGACCAGACAACATGTTTCTGGTCATATTTTGAAAAAATCTGGTGAAAATAATTGATAAAGCATGGGCGATTGGAGAGAATTACCTAAAATATTTTCTAGGATTCTAGTTGTTTCTAACCAATATTCAAACTATCAATAAGTCAATATCTACCCATTTTCTTGAAATATAAATCTATGAAAAAAAATCTCTCAAAAATGGGGTCATTATAAGTTTGATCCATTTTCAAACAAGACAAAGACTGCACAAAATCATGAAAGTCATGAATGTGAGACTCTTTTTTGACCATCATTCTTAGAATATCTAATTGATCTTAAAGTTATTTGATGTAATGTTATAACTTTGATCAGTCTTATCAAATAAATACACAATTCTGCATAAAAATTGGTTTTGAGTACTACACGACATATTTCTGGTCATATTATTATTATATTTTGGAAACATCTGGTGAAAATAATTGATAACGCAGGGGCGATAAGAAAGAATTTCCTGATATATTTTTCTAGGATTCTACTTGTTTCTAAGCAATAAGCAAGCTGTCGATATGTCAATATCTACCCATTTTGTAGAAAAATAAATCTATGAAAAAAATCTCTCAAAAATGGGGTCATTACAAGTTTGATCTATTTTAAAACAAGACAGGCTTTGAGCAAAATTAAGAACATCATGAATGTGAGACTCTGTTTTGACCTTTATTCCTAGAATATTTAAATTATCTTGAAGTCATTTAATGTAATTTTATAACTTTGATCAGTCTTATCAAATAAATACACAATTTTGCATGAAAATTGGTTTTGGGTACTACACGACATGTTTCTGGTCATATTTTGAAAGAATCTGGTGTAAATAATTGATAAGGCAGGGGCAATTGGAGAGAATTTCCTGATGTATTTTTTAGGATTCTAGTTGTTTCTAACGAATAATCAAGCTGTCGATAAGTCAATATCTACCCATTTTGTAGAAAAATAAATCTATGAAAAAAATCTCTCAAAAATGGGGTCATTATACATTTAATCCATTTTAAAACACGACAGAGACTGCGCAAAACTTTGAAAATCATGAATGTGAGACTCTTTTTTGGCCTTCATTCCTAGAATATCTAATTAATCTTTGAATTATTTTATGTAATGTTATAGATTTCATCAGTCTTATCAAATAAATACACAATTCTGCATAAGAATTGGTTTTGGGTACTACAGTACAGTACATGTTTTTTGTTATATTTTTGGAAAATCTGGTGAAAATAATTCATAGGGCAGGGTCGATTGCAAAGAATTTCCTTCATATTTTCTGGAGTTGTAGAAATCTAGTTGTTTTTATTATCATTGAACTTATTTATATAGCACCTTTCCGTGAATCGAAGCGCTTTACAATGAAATTGATAATACATAGACAAACTCTTAATATACAAGATCAAAAATTTTAAAAACATTTGCAAGGCAATATAAAAGCATAAAAGAATTGATAAAAAATAAAATTAAAAACTAGATAAATAAATTAAAGAAGAAATTAAATATTATAGACAGCATAAAACTTAATCAGTGGGAAAAAGATGAGTCTTAAGGATCTTCTTAAAAATATAAACAGTTTGAACCTGACGGATTGCAATGGGTAGATTATTCCACAAACGTGGTCCAAGGACAGAAATGGCGCAGTCCCCACTGACACTATTAGTTCTTGGCGCCACAAGGCGAGTGACATCCTTGTTGGCGGATCTTAGACCAACGCGTCCAGGCTTATAAATATGCAGAAATTGTTGAAGGTGTTAATGCGCATTTTTTTAATGCAATTGTACACATGCAGTACGATCTTGGAATCGATTCTCTGCTGGATGGGCAACCAATGAAGAACACGCAAGTGGGAGGAAGCGCTTGTACGTCTATCAACACAAAAAATCATGCGCGCTGCACGATTTTGAAGTCTTTGCAAGCGTTGAAGGCTTTAACGTGATATGCCACCAAGCAGGGAGTTGCCATAATCCAGCCGAGAAAGGACGAGAGATCGCACTGTATGAGTACAAGTATTTTGATCAATGTACCGTCTGATTCTATAAATATTACGCAAATAAAAATGAACAGTACGACATATTGAAGAGATCTGGGAATTCATATTCATACAAGGTTCAAACATGATACCTAAATTCTTAACGGCTGATGAAGGAACAATCACAGACCCACCGATCCTCAAATCAATGGATTTGATGGAATGCAACTGTTTTATTTGTGAAATGATCAAAAATTCAGTTTTGGTGTCATTAAGTCTCAGTTTGTTATGAAGCATCCAGTCTTTAACCGCCGCAAGGCAATTTGACAAGCGAGCTTGGGCAGCTTCCCTATCACCCCGGCTTTTTAGGATCGAAGCTAACATATAGCTGAGTGTCATCAGCATATATATGGTAAGCAACATTGAAGAGTTTGATAATGCGGGCAACAGACTGCGAATAGACATTGAAGATCGGAGGACCTGCAACAGATCCTTGGGGAACACCATATTTCAGAGGATGGGCAGTAGAATAACTACCAGAGATACAAACTGAACTCTTGCGATCACTAAGATAAGATCTAAACCAGTTTAAATCACAACCTCCGATACCATACTCACACTAAAGCCTATTTATAAGAATAGTGTGGTCAATGGTATCAAAGGCTGCACACATATCTAGAAGTACAAGTAAAACAACTCTACCCGAATCTAACTCATTTAATATATCGTTCTGAACACGCAATAACGCAGTTTCAGTACTATGTGCCGCTTTGTAGGCAGATTGAAAAACTTCAGTAAGATGTTTTGAATGAAGATTTTCATCAAGTTAAACCTAGAGACTGCAGGATATTCCAGGATCTTGCCAAGGGTGGGAAGACTGGAGACGGGTCACAATTTTTTCAAAACGTCCGGATTGAGGGTGGATTTCTTAATAAGAGGAGAAATAATTGCGTTCCTAAGAATGGATGGAAAACAACCAGAAGTAAATGATTTATTTGCAAGAGACATGATTATAGGAGCTACTATGTCAACACATTCCTTTAAGAGCCAAGTGGGAAGTGGATCAAGAGAACTTGTCTTGTTTGGGATCTTAGAAATTATATGTCAAATCTCAACTTCATTTACAGGGTGGAAATTTGCAAAGATATCAGTACTGTGCATATACTGTAAATCATCAATCATCAAATCATCGTCAGAATCAAGCAGAAATACATCATCATTACATTGTTTACCGATATCAAGAGAAGATATATTTCTAGAATATCTAAATAATGTTAAAATTATTCCATATAACGTTGTATCTTTCAGTCTTTGGCCAGTCGTATCAAATAAATACAAAAGTATGCATCAAAATTGGTTTTGGGTACAACAGGACATCAGGTCATATTTACGCAAATTCTGCTGAAAAAGAAATCATGGCACAGTGGCGATAGGAGATAATTTCTTTTATATTTTCTAAGAAGCTATATTGAAGTTGCTATGAATAAGTTATTATCTACTTATATCGTAAAAAGACAAATTCATGAAAAATTATCTCAAGGAAGGGGTCATTATAAATTACATCCATTCTAAAACAAGACAGAATTTGTGCAAAATAATGAAAATCATGAATCCCTTTTTTGACCATCATTTCTCAGTTTCTAGAAAATCTAATTGATCTTAAAATGATTTCATATAATGTTGTAACTTTAAGCAGTCTTATCAAATACATGCAAAATTATGCATACAAATTGGGTTTTGGGTATAAAATACAACACGTTTCACAGCAAAATCTGCTGAAAATAAATAATTGCGCCGGGGCGATAGGATATCTCTAAGAAACTACAAGCTTGGACAAAACTCGTTGAAACACTTAGTGAAAATATGTGATGTTTTTCATTAAGCTACTTTTCTATTGTGAATTATTCCACATTTAGAAATCAGACATGCTGGAATATTTGTTCTCTTGCTTCTTCGAACACTATTTTTTCAATTGTAATTAATATATCAAAACTTTAAGGATATTTTATAATTTCATTAACGCAGCCACTGCCTCCCCCTTTCATTCTTGTTCCCTTACCTCACTATATTACTTTTACAAAATAAGGGCAATCTTTTTTTAAGAATATCATGTGATTTGGTATAAATAATACAAATTGAGATTTAAGTATATAACATAACACGTTTTTTGTCATAGCAAAATCTGCTGAAAATAAATGATTGCGCCGCGACAATAGGAGATAATTTCTTTTATATCTCTAAGAAACTACAAACTTTGACAAAACTTGTTGAAACACTTAGTGAAAATATGTAATGTTTTCATGAAGCTACTTTTCTATTGTAAATTATTCCACATTTAGAATCAGAAATGCTGGAAATGTGTTCTCTTGCTTCTTCGTTCACTATTTTTTCAATTGTAATTAATATACTAAAACTGTAAGGACATTTTAAAACTTTTATTAACGCAGCCACTGCCTTCCCCCTCTCCCCCTCCCCCCACCCCCCCCCCTCACTTCCCTTTTCTTCCTGCCTCACTATATTATTTTTACAAAATAAGGGCAAATATTTTTCAAGAATATTATGTGATTTGGTAAAAATAATACAAATTGGGTTTTGGGTATATAATAAAACACGTTTTTTGTCATAGCAAAATCTGCTAAAAATAAATGATTGCGCCGAGGCGATAGGAGATAATTTCTTGTATATCTCCAAGAAACTACGAACTTGGACAAAACTCATTGAAACACTTAGTGGAAATATGTGATGTTTTTATGAAGCTATCAGAATCAGAAATGCTGGATTTTTTTCTTTCTGTTGCTTCCTCAATCCCTACTCTTCCAATTGTAATTAATATTTTGGAATTTTAAGGACAATTTGTATTATTTAAGTGACGCCACCAGTATCCCCCTCCCCTACATCACTATATCAATTATTCTCCCCTTCCCATTCAATGTTGGTCGTTGTTACTGTTTTTCCTGGAAATGACGTCAAGAAAGATATAAATTCAACATTGAAAAGTAGGGGGTTACAATTCTCGGAAAAATATCAAAGGAACATAACACTATAACATAAGTAGTTCTTAAAAAGTTGAATTGTTCCAACAGTTCTGTCCAAGATAGTAGTTGTTTCTAAACAATATTCAAGCTATCAATAAGTCAATGCCTACCAATATTGTAGAAAAATCAATCTATGAAAAGAAAAAAAACTCTTTGAGATGAGGTCAATGCGGATTATATCTATTCTGAAAACATATATTTGGGCCTATTTTTGATGATCGAGTATAAAATAAACAACATGTACTAGGCTTTACAGCTATGGAAAGAAAGATACTTTTTGGTAATGGTAGCAGCACTAAACTTGTGGATGATTATATTTATAACTTACGAAGGCCCAATCACAAATATTGCGGTAGACTATGAGCTGATGAGGCAAAGTTCGCGAAGCCCAGCAATTTTGGAATATTTTTAGGTATAATTATTCTTGTATCGTTATGTTTCTAAATAGTACTTTTACCTAGGTTTCATCAATAGCTCCATGGTTTTATACAGTATAACCATCCATTCATGCTAAGCTTCAAATCTTACAAAACCTATGAGCCAACCACATTACTCCTCACCAGTGCACCACAACTGGTTATCAAAGGCCGTGGACATTGACTTGGTTGGCAGTGTTATGTCTGTCCGTACGTCGTATTTGGGATCTCGTCCGGGTCGTATTAAGCGTTTCGTGATAGCATTGTTACTATCAAAACCAAATACGCAGGCGACGACCCTGGCATTGTAATTGTGTATTCACTCGTCGGCATTACTCCCAATATGCAACAAATGTATCACATCCTTCAATCTTTCAAGACCGGCACTTTTGCCATTTTTTAGAATAGTAAGGAACATCCCCCCCCCCCCCCCTCTCCCTTTCTCCAGCTCCTACACCTATGCTTTAGCTCCATATTACTTGCTTTCCGAGCATTGCAGCTTCTTAAAAATCAATTAAATTTCAAGAGCGGCACTTTCGTCATTTTTCAGAAAAGTGGAGCCGTGTCCCCTCCCCCCTTTACTCTTACACCTTTGCCTCAAATCCATATTACTTGTTTGCAGAGCATTGTAACTTCTCAAAAATCAATCATAACAAGAACTTCATAACAATTGTGTTAAACTTGACCTTTGCTCGTGGAGATAGACCTAAAGGTACACATTAGATGGGGAGCTGAACTTTTCACTAATCTCATCAAGCCAACAAGTACCAAGGACAAAAGCTAACACACTTTTCTCAAAAAAAAGGCAAAATTGAATATTGAAATATCAACTTCACAACCCTGCCAAATATCAACTTTGTAGACTTTTCTCAAAATCTTGCCACATATCTTACGATTCTAAATACTTTATTTCCAAAATCCTTAATTATGGAAAAATGAGGGACTACAATACATTATCCCCACATACGCAATATGGGTAAAAAGGTAATAAATACATGGTTAGATATCCATATATCATTTTCAACACAAATGGCATCCCAGTCACTGAAAAAATAGAATAAAGCTTTTATCAACTTGATATTTTCCAGCATCATTTTCTCCGTCTCCCATTCTTACTAATCAATATTAATCATGATCTATCTAATAGTAGCTACACTTCAAATGTATACCAATTAAAATATGCAAGCACTATAATCAATCTCTTGAGAAAAGAGCAAACCCAGAAATATATTAAGTGCAAATTGTTATAAAAAAAATCCTGAGCAAAGTGCACTAATGTATGTATGAGGCCCCAATAAGAGCAATGAAGGGCAATATTTCTCAAATAAAATTCACCACGTACCAACTTCAAGGTCATGTGTGCGTGATCTGTGGGTAATAGACACAAATTTTTAAGATCAAAAATCACATCTGACATAGGTTTTTAAATCCTACTTACATATGTTTTACATAGAGCACTACCCTGGATTAGGGCCCCGTAGTGCAAGAGGAGCTCATAGTGTATTACAGAAACTTAAACAGGGCCTCATAGTGCCACTTTTGTCAGTGCACACGCACACACCCACACACACACACACATGCACACAATCACACACCAGACACTCAGACAGTCCGCTTTGCTTACAAGAATGTTGCTTAATATGTCATATCTTTTATTATGATATACTGTATGAATACAAATCCGCGTCGGAGTTAAAAACACTCAAGTTTTGGTATTAAAATTTTGCGTTAGGGTTAACAGAAATCAGTCTGTGTTTGACCTAAACATGCCTGTTAGGGTTTGAAATTTCACAGTTTAGGTCTTAAATTTCTGCATTAGGGTTAAAAGAAACCAGTGTTTGACCTACAAATGCACGTTAGGGCTTAAAATTTCACAGTTTAGGTTTTTAAATTCTGCAATAGGCTTAAAAGAAATCAGTGTTTGACCTAAAAATGCACGGTAGGGTTTGAAATTTCACAGTTTAGGTCTTAAGATTCTGCGTTAGGGTTAAAAGAAATCAGTGTTTGACCTAAACATGTACGTTAGGGTTCGAAATTTCACAGTTTAGGTATTAAGATTCTGCAATAGGGTAAAAGAAATCAGTGTTTGACCTAAAAATACACGTTAGGGTTTGAATTTTTACAGTTTAGGTCTTAAATATCTGCGTTGTTAATAAAGATATTAATGTTAGGCTTAAAAATGCAAGTCAAGGTTAGACAATTTAGTGTTAGCTAACAATCCCACATTAGGCTTTAAAAATTCAAGTTTCAGCTTAACAATTTTGGCCACATTTAGCCAAAAATCATATTGTTTCTTAAATCATTTTTAATTACTTTAAAACGGGATGAGGGGGAGTGGCGTAGAAGGACAAGGGAAGGGGGGTGGAGCGCATTCGCCCTTAACCTGCTGTATCCTTGAATATTTTTGTTTATAACATGAATCTTTCAAAATGTTTGCAAATATCGCGTGATCTGTACTTATTACGGAACAAGCGAAATATTACATTTTTAAAGGAGAAAAAGGCACTTTTTCTCCATCCAACAATTTTCACAATACGATATGATGACATTTTTCAGGATTTTCATAAATATAGATTCTTGCCATAATGTGAATCGCACCAAACTTTTTCGAAAAATTCAAAATACACAAGCATTTTGCGAAATCTTTAAAAGATGCATAATTATCACGTTACGACAGCAACACATAAAGACCTGGCACAAACTTGATTCGTTTTTTTCTTAAGATTTTTTACAATTTTAACATATTTAAAGATGCCTTATTGTCACGTGACGGCAACAAATAACTACCCGCCATGAAAAAAAAAGGGATAAGAAAAACAAAAAACAAAAAAAACGTTTTCTATAGTTTTAAAGAGACAATCTCGTCTCAGTTATATTTGTAAAATTGTGATATTCATACCTTTACTTTACATACGGATGTGGATTGTTTCTATGTAAGTATGTATGTACAGTGTGCATGGTCACTTCCGCGGCAGGTATTGATTAATTAGATTGGTTGTCCTTTTTTGGGTAAGACCAATCAGAAACGCTGACTGTTATTGTATATTACTGCTCATGAGAACACAATACCTTGCCTTTATAAGATTTTCAAAATTCAGAAATATGCAGAAATTACAATCTATGTCTTGAAGAACCAATTTCAAAACTGTGAACAATATCTGCGCAAGAATGACAAATCGATTAAATCCCTTTTTAAAAATTTCTTCTGGTATCTATTGAGACTGATTTGTAGCCAAATATGCTTTCAAAACTTAGATCTTTGTACAAATTTCACTTAGCTAAAATAATCAAGAATGTTTCAAAAACCTCTAAATATGCCCAATTTTCACGTGAAGACAGTTGACCTGCCGAAAACATTTTCTTAATTTTATAATTTACAGAATTCCCGACATTGCCGTGAGGAGTAACAGGTGTTAAAGTCTCCTGGGTAGAGCCTACAGCGATCGATAGTACGGGGGTGGCTACACTTCAGAATCAAACTGCAGCACCAGGAGACACATTTACGACGGGACAAACTAAAGTTTAATATGTTTTTGTGGATACGTCTGGAAACACTGCTTCTGCTTCATTTACTATATCTGCCCAACCCTTTGGTAAGGCATTATATGATTATATGATCTGATATATGATATTTATATGACGCATTTCCTAGTTTTAAAGAACTATCTAAATGCGCTCTACAACTAACCGACTAGTTCTCCGGCTGCCTATGGGCGCACATGAACTTAGTACTTGAAAGGGAAAGTGAATGAACACCGCGTGTTCACGCTTCTCTTCTCGAAAAGTGTTTAGAGAAGCAGGCAGGGTGATTCTCATGCCGTCGGGACCGACAGCTTAACGTCCCCTCCGAAGGATTGTGTGCGTCATTTCCTCATTGTGACTTTCCTCAACAGCTAAATGAGGAGTAGGAGTTGCAGATGAAATGATTCTGCCTTGATGTTCAGCGTTTATGTTTGCATAGCTGTGGAAAAATTGAATTAGACCTGACCGAAGCTTCAACCCGGCCAACTGAGCTACCTATTCTCCTTAATTTTCCTTAATAAATACGTAAATATTCGTCAAAAGTGTAAGGGGCATTAGCGGAACTATGCTTCCGCCGCCCCCTCCCCGTCCCCTTTCCCCGTTTTCATTTGTAGGGAAGAAAAACACCTATTGGGCTTATTTGTACCCTCTGTGAAATATATAAATCTTTTCGGCGCTTGTTCTTCTGATTTAATCGATTTTAATCTATAATACCTCAATCCGATCCCGGTCCGATTTTAATTTTAGTTTCCCCAATTGTAATCATTTGAATTGACCACACTTGGCCGTAAAATGTAGCATTACATCGTATACACCGATGTTGCACCTGCGTATGTGTAAGATACAGAATGCAGTTAGTACGTGCACATGCAGGTGACAGGTCACTGCACTGCGAGCGTGTATGTACTGCCACGCACGTCGTATCTTATAGTGACTTGATCCTTTATTCTTGTTGTTTAGAAAATCCCACAATCGTGAAAATAAATGGGACAAAAATGAGACTTTTGAATGAGGAGGGGGTTGAGGTTTGTGGTAAATAAACTTTCAGCATCACCAAGAAAAAATTGTTCCTATGCCGTTGTAGATACTAATCAATAGATTATTTGCACGTTTCGTTACATGCGTTTAAGCTGGGGAAGAAACATTTTTATTGAAATATGCTTCTTGACACTTTGAAAAATATTTATACATCAATAACAAACCAGGAACAAAACCATAACAAGTAGTCAGTGAAAAGAAACTAGAAATGACTTCTTACATTTTAGACATTAATTTTTCATACGAACAATACAAACACGTAAATACATAAGCTGTGTTTTTATAACACGACTGGTGATTGGATACTTTCCCGCGCCCTGCTTTGATGACGTCAGTGTTAATATAATATGCAGTCAATGAATGTTTTGTTCATATAGGGTTCCTATGTGAAAAATCATTAAGCAGATAAGCAATTACCGCCGTTCTAAGATGTAAAAAAGGTATGAAGATGAAGATTGTGCAGTACGTAAGAAAATCCAAGTAAATAGGATTCAAATAGATTTAAAAACGACAAATTATTGTTTGCATTGAAATTAATTAGGTAATATTGGACCTATGCCACAACTTTATTGAAATGATGCCATATTTCTAAGGGCCCACAGTGGAATGGATTAGGGGATATCAATCAAATATTGATTTCCTGAAAGGTTTGACTGCAAAGTGTTGGAAACAAATAATGTTTTCTGCGTGATTTAAATCGAAAAGTGGTGCCCAAAATTCTTTGTGAAGCAGGTTGCCAGGCGCGGAGCCAGGAGTGCGCGCGGGGCTCCCCTTCAGACCACATATACCCTCCGCTCATTTTACTAAAAGTTCCCATTCTAATTAAAATTATGGTTGATATCTACACTCTGTAGCTAGAATGTGAGAAGAATAACGTCTTTGCAAGTTTTACGTAAAGAGTATCAAACCTCATGTACAACAAAACAGAAGTTGGTCAAAACTGATGCCCCCCACCCCTCCCTCCCTGAAAATTCCTAAATTTGCACCTGGTTGCAGTACAAGAATGAGGGCAAAGTCTTATACTATTGCAATCACTGTAATGTTAGCAAACATTTACAAATAAATACTGTATATCAAGTGTATTGGTAAATGTTTTGGTGTGGAATGAATGTACGTAAATAAGTTCTAGCAGGTCTGACAAATTGCTGTATTGATGAAAACTTAAACCCCTAACTTGTCTTGGTAATCTGGCTGCACTCCGCTTAGAATAGGTGGTATCAGTAATGACAACATTGGAACATTAGAGGAACCAAATACTGACTATAATGCATCTATATATCAAGGTTGATATAGTCCACTAATATGCCATTCATAAAATATTGTGCATCACTCATTAATATGCATGATAACTCTACCAAAACAACAGATACCATTCATGAGATAATGTGTGCAAAAGTTAGGTAAAGAGTATTAAGCCCTGCTCTCACCTGAATATTTTCCCGATCAAATTCTTATGGTCAATGCATATGGATGATATTCATATTTAGACCGGACTGGGCCTATGGACCTCCCATATATTGTAACGTGTTGTGGTCTACATTTGTTAATGCCATCACCCTATAGCTTTATAATACATTGTGTTTACCAGCTTCTTTAACAAGATATCATTAAGCCCACACTTTCTTGAATACTTGAAGTATAGGTATATATACCTATTTTCTTGAATACTGGAGGTGTATATAACATAGCCTAGTGCTTGTATGAACGCATCAAAATTATATCACTTTTTGCCCCCTCAACTCTTCCTATGTTATCACTATTAAAAACATCTGGGCCGCCTTCTATTAGCATGGCGCATTTGTTGCATGGTGACTATATACACTTCATGAGGTACAGTAGGTATATAAAGTGGCATACACACACGCACACATTAATAGTACAAAGGTTTCTTATGCCTGGAATAAACAATATGATTTTGTATGTTCACGGGGATGTGCTTCTTTCATATGTCATATATATCCATCCGTTAAGTTATGTTTAATGTCAAAGGGTCGGTTTCAGAAAATATTTACAAACGATATGAAATATGGAGAAGAACAAATGTGCTATAAAACAGCAATGTTTTACTGGATAAGTGGTGTTTTTATTTGTTTCTTTGGACGTTCTTTGGTTCAATGCTTCAAACTATAATCCGTTTTCTTTGGTAGTAAAATAATGAAGGTTATTGAAATGGTAACTAACAGTGCATCTATCATTTTTATGTAACACTGTACTTCTTTTTTGTGTGGAGGGGATGGAGGGAGGGGGTGTTGTTGTTGTTGCTAATGAAATAGAAGAACTGAGGAATCAGAAGACTCGTGAGATATGGAATTAGCATAGAGTATGCAAAGTTGTGACCCGGAACTTTGGGAAAAACTACAGAACTAGACAAAGAATTGGTTCTTTAACATCACCTTTTCTTTTATTTATTTATTCAGATGCCCTCGGTCTGACTTTATTCAATATTCCTAATTTGCCAATTAAGGGCACTGCACCACCAGGTGCAACCATGGCTACTGTTACATGGGAGAATTTCTTTGTATTGTTTGATAGCCAACTTTTGAACCTTGTGAAACAAAGTCATATGCCAGGAGATTTATTTCCAGTTAGAACTACTGCCGTTTAGCATACATATGATCTACATGGACAGACACTTTCGTTGTTTCTCCCTGTTGTTGTTTCTGGAGGTAAGATGCACTCGATGCAAAAATAAATATTCATTTGTCTGTAAAAGGTGAAAATGTTCAATTCATGTCAAAATATCTTATAAGTTTTGTAATCCTGCAATTTAAGGTACTTTAGCAAAATTTTAGCATTTTCATTAATGCACTATTTCTATCCGACAGACTTATTATTTCAACTAAATATGATATAAAAGCACTTTTCACAAATTTTACTGGTGTTTTTCCTCTTTTCATATGACATAGCTCCTGTGGTTACCAATTGTCCGCAAGACATTATTATACTGGTTCCACCAGGATCAGCTTTCGGTTTTGCCAACTGGACTCCACCGCAAGCTATGGATAATTCTGGCCAGCAACCAAGCCTTGTAGCTTCAAACGAACCGGGTGCATTCCCAGTTGGAAAAACTCGTGTCACGTACACTGCTACAGATGCTGCTGGAAATTCGGAAAAATCTTGTTCCTTTACCGTTACCATTTCGGATCAAGGAGGTATTATTACAATACTTCATTTAATGAATTATACATATCTCTCAAGTTCTTAATGAATTTTGAAAAATAGGATGGCTCGGGAGAGTTGAAGATTGGTACAATTAATGTAATTTCTGACCATAGGATAGGTTGGCAGTTTTGAAGGTTGTACAAGCAATGTAAACCCTGACCATAGAATAGCTTGGGAGAGTTGAACATTGGTACAATTAATGTACTCCCTGACCATAGGATAGCTTTGAAGAGTTAATGGTTGTACAATTAATGTAATACCTGAACATCGCAAGATATGTTACAAATATCAGAAAATGCGAAAATAGAAGTCTTAGGATGTTTGAATGAAATTGTTTAATTTAATTCAAGTTATACCTTACCTTTTGTGCTAGAAATATGCAATCTGGTCCATGACCTGATTCTAACGCACTTCCAACCGACCTTAAAAAGATAGTTCCCACCCCATCCCTGACCTCCATTATATCTCTAATATCCCTCACTTGTTTTCAGCGCGTTGTTTTCACAACATCACTGGAATTGGCGAAACATTTTCTTTCAAAATGTTTACCTTTTTATAACAATTTTCGACTCGACCCACGGCTCGACGCTACTGAACCGCGGAGGTCTGAGGCAGTAGACTACTTTGTTAACTTATACAGACTTGCCCCCCTCCCCCTCTTCCTCCCTCCCCCTCCCCACTGCTCTCCGGGGTGTCTACGACTCGACACTACTGAGACGGCCGGACTGCGGGCAGAGGTCTGTCGGACGTAAGTTTTTTCTGAGACCGTATTGATAAGCTTTGTGACGTTTTGAGACGCAGTTTAGAATAAGCCACAATTACTAGCACCCACGACTCAACCATACTGAGTCAGTGAGGCGCAGGTAGTGGTAGGTAATTCCTTTTAACACCCCGGTAGACCACGGTTCCGCGAGAGGAACCGGTAGGGCCACCTAAGGCGGCGTCATAAAGTGAGTTACAAGTAATTTTACGGCTCGCAGTAGACCCTTGGGGTTACTTCCACGGGTCCGCATGGCACCGGTGAAGGGCTCCGTATGGTTCTACGGCTCGGTTTCACGGGTCCGTGAAACGGCCCCACGGGTCCATTGGACGGCTCCCTACGGGTACATGATACAGCCCTACGGCTCCCTACAGGTCCATTGGACGGCTCTGTATGGGTCCATACGGCTCCATACCCAGGTTTTACGGGTCCATACGGCTCCGGTGAAGGGGTCCATACGGCTCCATAGTTTTTAAACGGGCTAAGGTACAACGTACGTTAAACTCGGAAGTAGACCCACTAGCTACGAAGCTACGTGGTCAGGTGAAAACAAACCAAACTTTGCAAGAAGAATAGCATTACGAGAGCTATTTCGTCTTGCTACCGTAGCCATCAGCTACGCAGTTCCACGGTCGTGTTAACTGCCCTAGTAAGATTTTGCGTGTCGAACGTAACGGTTCTGCTAAACTTTCACCAGTATTATGGACACGGCGGACAGATCCCCAGTGTCGGTGCGTTACGCACCCACGATGTTCCGCAATGCGTCGTGTGTGCGCGCTTCTTTAAGTTACGCTCCGAAGACATCCATCTCACGTGTTACGCGTGCAGATTATGCTGCGAGTCCAATCCGTGTACTCTCTGCTGTGTACCCGTGTACTCGTGACTGGATCAAGCTGCGTGGTCAGAGCAAAGACTCTACCGCCATTGGCACATTCTTAGAGCGGCCGAGAGAGCAGAGAAGCGGCGGTCAGACAAACTGTCTTAGTTTACCCCCTCTCCCTTCCCACCAAGCAGCAGTCTCTCCCGCCCCGGAGGCGAGGCCGCCATCTACGCTCAGCAGGGAGCCCAATGACGAGCCCTCACAGCTGTGGCAGGATCCGGCATTTCCCAGGCTTCCGTTCTCCCGGTACTGTTTCCTGAGCGAGGCAGGACCTGTACGAGGGACAGGGAGTGGGGTAGTAGGCACAAGAGAGCATAGAGTCGATGGTACCAGTCCTCCTCACTCTCTTCTTCCTCTTCCTCAACCTCCCTTGAGCCCAGGTGGAGGCGAAGAAAGCAGCATAGGGGCCCCTGGAGATCTCCTCCTTCATGGACACACTCAAACAGACCCTTGAGACCATGTTGTCCCAGGCAATGCAGCAGAGGCTACCGCCATCCGCACGCTGCCGCTGCCGAGGCGTGGCATTCCCTTGACCTTGAGATCTTGGAGGAGGATGCCCTCGATATATATCCCTTCGGGAAAAAGGTCGAACTTTTGGACGTTCTCGACCCTCTTGTGGAGCCTACTGACTCTCCCAGGGCACCAGACTACCTCCTGGAACGGAAAACTCCTTTCTCAAATCCGCCTAGGAATCTCGTAATGTTCACGTTCTTCCTGGCCTCCAAGATGGGGAACAAGTAGCGCTTAATCATCAATCTAAGACCATTCAACGTGTTCATTTATCCATTGAAGTTTAAGATGGAGACACTTCACCCCTTACCCCCTCAGTTGACGAGGGCCTGTGGGCCACCTCCGTCGACCACACAGACGCGTATCTGCATGTGCCGATGAGCGAGGAACATAGACGTTTCCTGTCGTTCCAATTCGAGGGAGTCACGAACACGTTCAGGGCGTTACTCTCGGGCTGTCCACTTCCCCGAGGGTCTTCACCCGGATTACGAAGGCTCTAGCGGCCTTTCTACGAAAGCAAGGCATCATATTCTTTATGTATCTAGACGACTGGCTTATCGTCGCAAAAGACGCAGCCACCATCGCAGAACACACAAACGTAGTTATAAGAGTGGCTCAGGACGTATAATGGGTTATCAACCCCGCCAAGTCTAGTCTAGTTCCTTCTCATACTCTCACTTTTCTGGGAGTTATCTTGGATTTCGCACAGGGTCGTATAAGGCCAACAGAGAAACGAATGCTAGACGTAAAGGCGGGAGCCGTTGGTCTCCTCTTCCAATTGGTGTCACCAGCGAGAGCGTGGCTGGTATTCTTAGGATACCTAGCCAGTCTAGTAGATGTAGTCCCAATGTGCAGATTTCACATGCGGGACCTACAGTTTCACCTACTTGATCATTTCGTCCCTTCGAGGAGAAACCTCAGTGTTCCCATCCCCTGTACATAGACAGTGGTTCTCCACATCTTGTGGTAGTGTGTCCACTCTTACCTGTCACAGGGAGCTGTTTTTTCACCCGCCAGGCCGTCTCTGTCACTGGTGACAGACGCATCTTTGACGGGGTCGGGAGCGCATTTAGCGTGGTCCCAAGTCGCAGGTTTTTAGACCGGCACGTGGTGCAGACAGCACATCAATATGTTGGAACTAGAGACTGTGCGCCGGGATTTTATTCATTTCCTACCACAGGTACGGAACAAGACCGTTCTCTTGCGCACCAACAACACCACAGTAGTGGCGTATATTAGCAGGCAGGGAGGTACGAGATCCAGGAGACTCTGGATCCTTGTCCCTGCTATCTTGGTGTATGACACACAAGGTCAACCTTCAAGCAGTTCACATGCCAGGCAAGGAACATGATCGCAGATCTGTTATCTCGCCTCAAAGGAGCCACACAGAATGGGCCCTCCTGCCGCATGTGGCCAAAGCAATTTGGTAGACTTTTGGTCTCCCGGACGTAGATCTCTTCGCGGTTCGAAAATTCTCGGCAAGTTATCAATCTATGTTGTTGAAGATTTGTTGGAAAATATAAAAAAAAATGAAAATATAATATCGAAACTATTGTGACTATTTTTCACTTTTCTTGAAATGTCCAGGGAAAAAATTGAATTTACCCAACTTTTAACAATATCCCATTTTGTATCATTCTCGTTGTCCGTTATGTCGTTTTCATCCCTCATTACCTCAGTTACAAAGATATTTCGAGCAAAGGGGTAAGTTGCAGTAAATGCGGCTGCAGTGTCTTTTGGCTGGAAATTCATTGAGAAAAATTAATTGAGAGAGATTTGTTAAGTGCAAATTGTTTCAAAAAACATTTCTATTCTTTCTTTGTGAACAATTTGATTCTTTTGAAATACAAGGGGTTTGATTTTGTATTCATTACTGTTCTTTTCAATCTTGAAAGGTTGAGGTTATGATTGCAAAAAAGTACTTATGTAATTTTGTGGAAAATTTGAGCAAAATAATCATTTATTTGTAAGTCAGCCCACAGAAATTTGTTTTCCTCTTAATCTGAACCAACGATATATTTATTTTTATCTCTGATAACAGAAGACTTAGTTCCACCAGTCGTAAGTAATGTTCCAAGTGATATAACTGCAATAACTATAGTGGTAGAAGATATAGTGTATGTCACGTGGGTTGAGCCAAAAGCGAGCGATGGCAGCGGAACTGTGATGCTTGTTGAGCAACCAACATCACCAGGAGAATTGTTTGCAGTGGGCACCACTGAAGTTACATACACGTATGAAGATGGGGCAGGAAACAGGGTTTCAGTCTCTTTCAGCGTAACTGTTATCGTACCAGGTAACTTAATTGGTTTGCAACTATTGTAATTTGTTCACTTTTGTATGACAAAAATATCATGCTTGCTTGTGGTCAGTGGTGAGTGTGACATTACACACAAAGACAAATTTCTTTGATATTTACTCATGAACCCCTACGCTAGAAAACCCATTTGCTCTTTCAAATTTGTCAGCAGTCTTTAGAATGTTACAATGTTTAATAATAACACCACAGTTAGTATTAGGTACAGCGCTTTTCGTATGGACCTTTCGTTCTTCTTTAAAAAAATATATTGTTCCGAACTGTTTTGTTTTGTGGATGGTATTTAAATAGTTGCTAGAGTATAATTTGGATACATCGGAAAAAGCTTGGTGATTATTTAGAATATTCAATGCCTTTAACTTTATTTCTGTCTCCATCCAGTCTCCATTGCCTTACAGCAACATTCAAAGAAATGTTTTTCTCACTGAGGTATCTTAAACATATGAATTGATTACTTGTTCTTGTTTAATCGCTTTTGTTGGGTTTATAGTTTTTATGATTGTGAGTGAATATGTCAATTCCTGACAATATTATTTTTCTGTAAGTGTCAGAGATGTGTTCATGCGGTGCATATTTATCCTCTGAAAATCAGAGTAAATGTACAGATACAAAAAAATTATTCAGAACTGTTTTTTCAAAATTTTAACTAGACGTTGGTGTATTACGGATATTTAGTTTACCCACACCAATGGGAGTGCTACAGGGAGGAGCTACTTCTGTTAATTTAGCATAGAGTGGACCATTCGTACTGGCGTCAGGTCGTATAATATTTCTACGATTGATTGCGTCGTGCTTAAAAAGATATTATGTATTGTTTGAAATAGACCTAATGAACTGTAATTCAAAAATCAAATTAGTGTCAAATTGGTTTTTTTTTAAATTTTGTATCATTTATGACGTTATCACTTATCTATGACACATTTTGATACTTTAAACATGATTGCAAAACACAAAAACCACAATCAACATTAAGCCATTGATCATAAAAGAAGATTGTGTTATCTGGTCCTTATGTCTTGCCAATAATTGGGCTATTTGTCTTATTCTTCTGTAATATTAAACAATTTCTTAATCAACATTTAGATTTCCAAGGATATTTTAGAAATAATCTTTTTCAAATGTGTTAAACCACCCCGTAACACAACGAAAAATGCAAAAACAATTCTAGTGACAAACGTGCGTTAAAATCTTGTGGTGTTTTGGAGAAGTTTGATGTCAGTGACATCATGGGCAAGGCACGGTATCTCACAAAATAGAAAATCTTGCGGTGAGAAAGCTTTGGAAAGCCTATCATATGAAAAGGCTTATACATACAGAATTCATTACTTTGGATGTCTACGAAAACCTGTCCATTGTAAGAATTATAGTACGTAACAAATTATAAATGTTCTATTTGCAGCTCACACGTTGCATGCACTGATGCAACCTCCTGTACCCAACATTGTTTAAATCTGAATTTTCCTGCCAGAAGCATCATTGCACATACTCTTTGTAAGAAAATATATTTGTTCTTCAGGTCCATTTATGTTCAAAATGAAAAACATTCCCTGCAATTCTAATAACTAGCTGAGCTAGAATAAATTCGTTATAGGCTTAAAAAAACTCATAACATACAGAGAAAAGTTTTCTTTGTGAACCTCGATATTCAGAAAAAATGTTTTTTTTTTCAATATTATAATTATATATATTTATATTAAATATATTAAATTAAGCATTTTTTGCAATGATTGTATATGTTGTAGAATACTGTAAGATCTATTTCTGTGTTTACGTCACAACTTTCTTTATTATATTTTTTTACCTTCAGATCCAAACGATGTTACTCCGCCAGAGATAATGAACTGTCGGAATAAGATAGCAATTCAGCTCGCTGAAGACACTAATTCGGTGATAGTTGTATGGGATGAAGTAAGTGCTGCAGATAACGGCGTACCTACTTTGCCGGTACAATCTCATCGCTCTGCAGACGAGTTTGTGCTTGGTACTACAATGGTTACATACAATTTTACAGACAGTGCTGGAAGCAATGCAATCTGTTCATTTGATGCTAACATAACAAAAAGAGGTACCGTATGTGTGTCATAGATAATATTTCAATGTGTATGGTTTCACTGCCTAAGAACATCGTTTATGCATACTAGACTCATTATCGGGGTGTCAGTATTCTACGACACTTAAGTAGTAGTTAAGACAATACCGGAGCATTCTCAAGTTAAGTAAAGATAGCAACAATTACCAGTTAGCTGCCATATGCATTCGTCGATGAGTGGTCTAAGACACTTTTCTGGGCATGTGCATGCTAAGCAAACGGTGTTTGGGGTTGCGTTTGACTCCTGCGTTTAAATGATTTACTTCTATGATTTACCTTACCTTCCATGCTATAAATATGCAATCTGGTCTAATAACCTGATTCTAGCCCACTTCTAACCGACCTTAAAAACATAGTTACCAACCCAGCCCTGACCTCCATAATACCTATACTATCCCTCACTTCTTTTCAGCGTGTTTTTCTTTTATAATTGTCACTTTTCCTAACAATTTTTTCCTTTGCAGCTTCTACCAGGCAGGTTCTTACGCTGTTCAGCCTTTTTCTGTTTGCCTTTTCAAGTCTTCTGAGGTAAGACAAGGTAGCCATGGAACCGGGAATTCTTCGTTCCGACTCACAGGACATTCCCATTAAGCATACACTTAAGCTAGTGTTTTTACTTCCATCCGTACAAAATGGGTGGCTTGTTTGATAGAGTCTCACTCTCGCGGTGGGTATTTTTAGTCCCTAAAGCACCTGGTGTGCCTGTTTAGTGGACCCTTTGCCCCTGGATTTAAGTGTTTTTCACCCTCAGCACCGCCCTTTTACGAGGAGAGCCTAGCGTTATACTATGCATTGTATCAACATGTTCTCGTATGCATTAGGCCAACTTCTCCTTTCGATGTGGGCGCATGCGTATTGGGTTGACGTCACCACAGGGTGTTTGAGGAGTCGGCTTCCACAGCTCCAAGAAGCTACAGATATTACAAGAGAGCCTATATTTTATTGAACGTTACCAGTACATTTCGTGTGTTCGTTTCTCTTGCATATAATTAAGACAGAGTTTTTAATTTACTAGCTTGAATTATGAGGCGCCAGAGAAAATTTAAGGGAGTCTCCATGGCGTTCTCTTTTCTGGAGATTTTATCTGTTCATTTTATCTCCACAGACAACAAGATACAAAGTTGTTCGTGTTTTCCACGCTACCCCTGCGCTTTTAAAGAATTTATATTTTGTACATTTTTGTAAATAGTGATTTATCTGATTATTTCAGAGAGGTGCAGATTATAGTGGGTAACTCCGTTGTACACCGCTTTAGGCCACACTTCCTTATAGGGACCGGTAGAGCCACAAGAGGCGTCCCCCAAAGAGGTAATAAGTGAGTTATAAGTAATTATACAGCTCACTGTATACGGGCCTGCACGGCTCCAGTGATCGCGTCCGTACGGCTCCACGGCTTGTGTTAAGAGGTCCGTGTTACGGGTCCATTGGACGGGTCCGTACAATTTCGTAGCCAACGTTTTTACGGGTCCATATGGCTCCGGTGAACGGGTCATTACGGCTCTAGAACTTTGTAACGGGATAACGTACACCGTGCGATAAACCCGGAAATAGACCCGCTAGCTACAAAGCTACGTGGTCAGATGATAAGTGACAATCTTCACAAGAAATACAGCATCACGGGAGCTATTTCTTCTTGTTTTTGTAGCCATTAGCTACGCAGTTCCACGGCCATGTGAACTGCCTCAGTAAGATTTTCCGCGTTAAACGTAACAGTTCCGCAATAATTTTCACTAGTATCATGGATACATAGGACAGGTCCCTAAGTGTCGGTGCGTTACGCACCCAAGATGTTCCGCGATGTGTTGCCTGTAAACGCTTCTTTAAGTTACGCTCCAGTGACATCCATCTCACGTGTTACGCGTGCAGATCATGCTGCGAGCTCAACCCGTGTACTCTAGAGCATAGACTCCACCGCAACAGGTATTTTCAAAGAGCGGCCGAGAGAGCGGAGAAGCGACGGTCAGACAGGATATCTTTTTCTTCCCCCTGCCGCCACCGCCATCCTAGTCTAAGCCGCAGCCGCCTCCCTTCCACCCGGGAGGCGGGGCCGCCGCCCACTCTCAGCTGGGCACTTGACGACGGGCCCTCACAGCTGAGTAGGCGTATGCTTACGTGTACACCTTTTGCGCCGGACGCTGTGGCGGAGCCCAGCACTTCCGACCCTTCAGTACCTTCTCCTGAGCCAGGCAGGCCCCGGAAGAGGGACAGGAAACAGGATAGTACACACAGCAGAGGACAGAGTCGACGTTACCAGTCCTCCTCATCCTCTTGTTCCTCTTCCTCACCCTCCCCTGAGCCCAGGCGGAGGCAAAAGAAGCAACACAGGGGAAATTCCCTCAAGGACTCCACACACTCAAGCAAACACTTAAGAATTTGGTGTCCCAGTCGTTGGAGCAGAGGCTACCACCTCCTGCACCTCGCCACCCGGCAGCTGCCACTGCCGTGGCATAGCATCCACCCGACCCTGAGGTCTCGGAGGAGGATGCCCTCGACATCTATCCCTCCAGAGAGGATGTCAACTTTATGGCCGATTTGGACCCTCCTGTGGAGACTTTATACACTCCTGAGGCATGGGACCACCCCCAGAATGGGGGATTCCTCCCACTGCCCGGTTCAAGTCGTCCCCAGTGCCGCATCAATGATGCAGACCGCACTGGATACCACCTCCGTACCCTACCAGGTACCGGATGAGGTCCCCTTCCTACCACCTCCTCCAGTGGACCCCCTTTTACAAGGGGAGCTCTTTAATTTCCTAAAACGGAAAATTAAGCTGGATGTAATAGAAACACCTCTCGTAGAGGCTAAGCCAGTGTACAATTATACATATACGTTCGTACGGAGATTATTTCGGGAATGAATTAAGCGTGACACAGTATAAACACTATTTTAAGACATATTGAGTAAGGTGCTGCGAGTAGCAATGTCATAGATGACGGGGCACACTATTGGCATGTGTTCTATTCCATACAAAAAAAAACTTCTTTCCACTGGGAAAAAAATATCCTATAGGATTTTTAAATATCCCAAAGGATTCTTAAATATCCTTTAGAATTTTCAAAAATCCTATAGGTGTTTTAAATCCTTTAGGAAAAAAGATGACTTCGTATGGGAAGATATTTAGTTCACTTAGGAAAATACCTATTTTCATAAGAAATTCTATACGAAATCAAGATTTTCTATAAAATTCCATAAGAAAATTTGATTTCTTATAGGAATATTAAGGGAAATCAAGAATTTCTCATAGGATTTATTATTTCCCATTTTTTCCTATAGGAAATCAAGATTTTCTATAAAAATCCCATAGGAAAGCTTAAATTCCTATAGAAATCTTATAGGAAATGAAGATTTCCTATAGTATTCCTATATGATTTTTAAAAAGGTAGTTCAACAAATCTGTACCTTCTGAGAAATGGATAAAGGAGCGACTAGTATCGTGCAGTGATATCAAAGAATTTCTTTGAGAGAATATGTATTGTTTTTTTTTTTTTTATCTGTGTGGTTCTAACAACTAATCATTAGTTCTTTTTTGGGGGGTTTCTCCCATTTTATATAAGAATACATATGGTATAATAGCAGCGTTATGTATGTAAAGAAAACTTGACGCACCAGTGAACTCATTCGTTTGTTTTCCTTGCATTTAATACACGGAACTTCCAAATTCACGGCAATGTATTCGCTACACTGTAAACTTACTGTATGAAGAAATATCCTACATAAGATATATCTTCTGTTATGAGCACAAACACTGTAGCAAGAACAAGTGATGAAAATGTGGGATTTAACGGTCCTTTTTGGAGTGATATATTTATGGATAGGGACGCCAGCATACAGTCAGGGTAAGTGCATCCGGTATTATATACATATTTCATACCTAAGGTAGTCTTGGATTAATTTCTGAACTCGAAATTTCGGAACGCACGTTATCGTGAATATATAGTACAGAACTATATTTATAGATTCTTGGGTGTCGTTCCATCGGGGCGGGTTCAACAATGATTTGGAATAATAGGAAAAGATAGATCATTGTTAATACCATCCCGTGAAAAATAAATATAGGTTTATGACACTGACTCTTAGACTAAGCTGAACGAAACATTTCAGACACAATTCAGATATATTTCAACTTGTTTGCCGGAGACATTTATCATCAGCGCTTCGTATAAGTGATTTAGAATTATTAATTCTAAATGAAAGTTATATATTCCCTTTTTTGAAAACTGTCAAATTCTGGGTCTGCATTTCTCTCCCGAGAGCACTATGGAACTTTTTCAAAACGATTCAAGGACTCACCTATTGCTTTAAAACAAATCAAATAGTGGGCACGACACATGTCACTCATAGGTTAGGCGTGTTTTAGTATTGTGTTGGCTCGACTTAAGCATGAAGGCGTAAGACATCTCGCCTGCATATATTCTAGAAAGTGTTCATTACCTGTACGCAGATGTTTGTCAGTTTATGCAACATAATCAACAGTTATGAGACCAACATTTGAGCAGTCAAAAATTTTGACAGAATTTGAAAAGAGATAATGTTTTTGCTAACTTTCAACAAAATGAAATGTTGAAAACAAGCCAAATGAAATTTGAAAAGGGTGGATTTCTTTAAATCCGTTATCATCTGAATTATATAAACTACCTCCACTCTGCATTCAATTTTGTTGTATGAAATATAGTACGAATTGCTGAAAAGGAAACTTTATTCGAATTCCCTTGCATTTTTACAATGTGACATCTAAAGTAGCCAAAGAGTGTTAAAAAGATGGATTGAGAGATCTTCTTAAAAATACATATGAAGATAATTTTCATAGATTCTTTGATAATACAGTGTATACAGATTCTTTGATAATACAGTGCATACAGATTCTTTGATAATACATTGTATACAGATTCTTTGATAATACAGTGTATACAGCTTTTTGATAATACATTGTATACAGATTCTTTGATAATACAGTGTATACAGATTCTTTGATAATACAGTGTATACAGATTCTTTGATAATACAGTGTATACAGATTCTTTGATAATACAGTGTATACAGATTCTTTGATAATACAGTGTATACAGATTCTTTGATAATACAGTGTATACAGATTCCTTGATAATACAGTGTATACAGATTTAACAGAAAAGATGCCTCAGCGGGAAATTGCTGAGTAGCTGAAATTATCCACCTTTTGAATTTCTGGTTCAAATAGCTTTTTTAGATAGGTTATTAAACGTTGATTAGTCAGAGATAGTCGTCGTAGGTTTAACTATAACCTCTGACCGTTATGATGTTGTGTCCCCAAAATAGGAGGCACAACATCATATCACTGCATCATAATATTGCTCTTATGGTTTTAATATCATATACCAAGCTACACAATTGGCCTGGCCAGGTCAAACGACTAATTCATTAATCGGTTTTCGAAGGAAACATAAGTCAAGAATTCTTCAAGAGAATAAATTATTTGTCATGTCGTTGAAATGACCTGTGATGTGCGGGCATAACTTTAGATTACATCGACGATATCAATTTACAAAAACAACTGTGCTTAAAACTCGACTTCTCCTAAACGAAACAAGATATCAAAGTAGTTTCTGCATAGTTCTCTTAAAGGAAATGTATCATCCGATACATACTTTTAGAACTTGAGTGAACGCCGCCGTGCTGTTAACATCACTTCCGATTTTAAATTGTCCCAATTGATTGCGAGAAATATGCGATGCTATCGATCACACATAGATTTCTTGCCATCAATAAGGAAAAACGAAAACCGGAAGTGACAGCACTGCGGCTTTCACTTCTGAATTTATTTATGGGACGGTGTTTTCCTTTAAATTTTCTGTTCTCTAACATGTATGCATTATATTGTAAGATAAGGCAACATATAACAAAAAAACGTGAAAACTTCCTGATTTTTTATTCGGTTCTGATATTGAGTTAAAGATCTTACATGTACAATATGTGGATATTTCTCTAGAACATCATATAAAAAGGGTAACTGTAGATGATTGACCTCACATCATAAATTTTTAGTACTGTAATTGTTAACGTACTTCATAGAACAATTTCTAACACCTTATCAGTAATGAAATCCTTTTTGCAAAATGTTGTCGGGTAATCAATCATTCAGGTTATTAAAATTAGTACTCCCCTGACATATTCAGTGGTTGAAAGTTAAAGTGGTTGAAAATCTCAAAATCTCACCAAATACACTTACAAACTGCAGCTCTGATCGTATTGCATGTCAAAAGTCTGGTATCAGTTATTTTCACACATTATTAATTAAACTTTTAAGTAGTATATCCTAACTTTATGCAACAGGAAAATAAATGGTTATTTTTTTGCGTGTAGGAGATCTAGTAGAGTCAAATGAATTAGCTATGATCTTAAGCAGGATTTAAAAATAGTTTCGTCACAGTTCTATTTGTCTTTAACTTATCCACGTTAGTTATGTCCAATTAGATAACACTTATTTGATGTTTCCATTACGCAATTTCTAAGTAAAATATGAGGAAACAGTGGCAGGTAGAGGAAAACATTAAGTAAATTGGTTTTAAAATCCCCTAAAACATGAAGAAACCAAACAATTTCATCAAAATCGGTGAGAAATGTGCAAATTTGTGTCTTACTCTTGTAATGTAATTGTTTTAAACCCTCTGCCATTTCTCTTTAAAAAAAATAAATAATTTTAATCAAGAGGAATATATTTTTACCATACGTCCAACCACAGCGCCGGATTTAAGTACGAGCCAAATGGGCACGCTCTAAGGGCCCAACACTATGATAAAAACATAATAATTGCCTCTAGTTTTGGTGAGAAATCAGACTTCCTCACTAGGTGTGATTTTTTGCCGTCACATTTTGAATCATTATTTACTTTATCATTATCGTTGTATTTTGATTGGGTTGTCTTGCATTTTTCCTGCAGTTATGCTCTGAAATTTTGCTATGTAGTGGCGTAACACGTAGCACGGCAGTTGCTAAGATGAGCCTTTTTTCTGATCGCCTTCCTTGATTTGGGTACACCTTTCATGAACCCCGGCGGTTACTAAGATGGGGCCCCTTTTCTGATTGCCTCCCGAAGTAGAAGCCCCTTTGTTGGACCCTTCGGTTGCTAAGAAATACAAATAGTTTGTTTCGCATTATAAAGGAAGAGGTTTTGACCGTTTTGTTGTCTTGGAAATACATGTAGCATATACTGTATATCAGAAATGATTAAAACTGTATTTTATTGTATGAATGAGATTATGTTAAATTAAATTGTATTTCTACGGGTGAACATTTTCTGAAAGGTCCCCAATCTTTGTTAACTCATAACTTGAAAACTAAACATTCTATTTTTAAAGTTCAAGTACTATCAGACTCAAGTACTATTAGACTTTTAATTATCTTAAAAGATCACTTTGTCATTTGCACCAGGCGAAGAAATAAATGTGATATATTGCCCTGATGATATCACCGAATACATTACTTATGGAGGCTATGCTGATATCAAATGGAACATCCCCACGGCTAAGGACAGCGCTGGCAATGATCTTCTCGTAACAGAAGGACCACGCTATAACAGGAGCTATTTCCAGATCAATGATACCGCCATAATTAAGTATACATTTGGAAAGGGTGTTGAAAAAACAACGTGTGAATTTTTTGTGGATGTGCGAGGTACGTTTTGCGCTTTGATTGTACCCTCCATTTCTTTATATCCATGCATATGCACATACATAAATTTTACAGTTTTAAATTCTGGTTATATATTTTACTTAATATCAAATTTCTTGTGCTTTTGTTAGAATAGGTTTGCTGTACTTTTTAGATTCACCTACATTCCTGGTTAAAAGAGCCGCAAAACTATCTTCGTATCTTTTCAAACACATTAACAATGTAAATTATTTCTGAGATATTTTTCATTTCACAAATATAAATACAAATTTAGCTTGTTTTCGGAAAAGCTAGTAGACAATATGTATACAACTCATAATCCATGGGATATAGGTATACGTCAGTGGAGTGGTGGTCGGGGAGGAGGGGGAGAGGGGAGGGGGGGGGGTGGTGGGCAACAACCTTCCAGCGAAGCTTTCTGAGGGGGCGACAAAACCGTCCTAAAAAGAAGGAAAAAATAGGCCCTAAGAAAATTAACGTGTTGATTAATAACTTCTACCTATGCTATTAAGCAAATCATATTTAAATTGTGTAGTCCAAAAGCTCATGAATGTTCCACAGAAAAGGCAACATTTTCCACCATTTGCTCATCATTCGCACTCGAGCGGATTTCGCACTCGGACAGAAACCGATGCATTGCGATAGCTTGTCGGCAATATTTATTATCTACTCCTGCCATGAAGGGCAAACAATTGTATTGATTACAGCTGGTAGAAGCTTTTTGAGAGGGTGCCGAATGCTCACAGAGGCGCAAGAATTGAAATAAAAATATACTCTTATATACTTTTTATTGTCAACGTTGTAAATATTTTTCTCAAAGCTTTATTCTTACATCAGAAACATGAAAACCATTCCTATACCCCAACTAAAGACACACATTGAAGTCAATGGGCCTGCATTTGAACATTCGTTCCAAAATATTATTCGTTTTAATTATTTAATTAACTGACTAACTTTAGTTAGGAATTTACACGATTTAAAAAAAAATTGTGCTACCAAAATCACGTGAAAAAGCGCTATTACCTTCCTGGGACTTTGCTTCTTCGGCGCCTAGAACGTCGACCCTGGATTTGACACAATATTAAGCAATAATCTGCTCTGAAAATCGCAAGAAATGCAGGGATTCCTGGGGTTTCGCCCCAACGCCCCTACGTGCAGCTTCGCGAAAACGATGTGACACATTTTAAAGCCCTTCTTTGCTATTAAAACAATGACAAACGTAGGGCTTCCTACAAAACCCTTGAAAATCGTCCAAATTCCCTTGCCCCAGTGAAACATGACACACCACGTCACTGGTATACGTATTAGAAATTGAAATTTCTTAGCCCAGTATTGTGGGACAGAATACTAAATTTATTATTACGTCTAATGTTTAGAATATAACGATGAACATTCATAGCCACTACCTTTAAACATGCAAACAGTCCTGAAATGTTCAGAGTTATGAAACCCACAAGTGTTGATTGATACAATAAGTAAAACCCTTTAATAGTGTTTGAAGTACTATATTGACTCTCTGCTGCAGTCAATTTGACCGTCATCTCGGATTCTAGAGCTACTAGGCACCATTTATTTACTGAAATAGATTTCCATCTTTACACACATTTGATATAATGTGTTGATAATATTGATGAAAAGCTGCCATAAGTATTTTCAATTCTTTTAGTATGGCAGCCATCTTGGGTTCTCAAATTCCAGACACCCACGAGATTGTTAATATACACCCTGCACGGTTCCAAAATCCGCTTAAACAATCATACACCTTATTTGTTTCAAGTTTAGTGATAAAATTAGGCTTGGAATCAGGACTATTAAGAAAGAAAGCAAATCTTTCAATTAATTTTCGCAATTTTACGAAAATTTAAAAAAATAGTGTTGATCATTGTAAGCGCAGTATATCATTATCTAATCTCTACCTATTCATAGATTCTCAATTAAAATCACTGCATTAAACCAAAGCAAGAAGGCACTTAACGACTATCAAGTCTGTATGGAAGGTTTTTGATAATTTTGCATAACTTTGATTTGGAACTTGATGAAAATTAATCTACAAATTCGTGCTTTGTTCGTAGACTCAGACTGATGTGCTGTTCGTAAAATGTTACATAATTATAATCAATTAATTAAATCAGACTAATTCTAAGTTTGATTTATGTTTTTATTTATTTTGTTGTACCTAGTTGACAACCCTTGTACAAGCAACCCATGCCTCAACGGTGGGACCTGTTCGGCCACTCGTTCGTCCTACTCATGTACATGTAATGCCAGTTTTACGGGGGACTACTGTGAACAGCAGCAAGGTATCTGATATTTAAGTAAGATGTTAATTATAAAGAATAATTTTAGTGGCCAGGCGTCTTGCATGAAAATGGATAGAAGGCAAGCAGAATTGTTGAGTAACTACTTGGGCATCTTTAAAGTTCAGTAGGTATTGAGTTTTTTAAATGTTATTACTTTGACGACTTTATTTTAAAATTACTTGCGTAAACAATGTACTTGATACTATTGTAAAGAATGACATCACATGAGCACTTGTGTATGATTGTATTTTTAGATGTTTGAAAGTTTATAACTTAAGACTGTCTACTGATTGAAAACAGTTTTGGTAAAATTTCTTTCAGAGATGAGTCACAGTTGCTCCGATAGATTAAGTTTGAATCATTGGACATTCAAGTTTTAGGGCACAACATGTGGGAAATTTTTCCCTAAAATACACAAACTAATGTATTGATTCAGGTTAGGATGTCACCATTAGTAGTTTTCACACATGATGATTGAAATTTCCCTCTTGATAAATGGAATAAGGGTTTTGCATGTTTTCCCAGCAAACACAAACGTTTTTATAACATTTTGTATCATGTTTTAATAATATCAAAATGTGGTATCATAGAGATACATTATTATAACATTTCTTATATAATATTATGCAAAAAAGTTTTTATTATATCATATCAATATTTTTTAAAAACGTTTTTTCATTTAAACAAAATGTTTTAAAAATATTTCTACAAAACAAAAAAATATTTTTTTATAAACATTTCTACATTTAAAAAAAAAACGTTTTCATGATTTTTTAAAACATTATTGTGTTTGCTGGGTTGTTCCTTTTTCAGTAATATTTCATGCAAGGAAATTAAACTTGATTTTTCAGTATTTTCATTGTAGTTGACCTATATCACAAGTGCCTTTTATTTTGCTACATTGATACGATTACATTTCATGCTAATACCAATAACAATTGTCATGCGTAATAAATTTCTGGAATGCAAATTGATATCTTATTTTCTACTACTTATATTTGTATTATTGTAGGCAACTCCTGTGCATGGTTCTAGCTTATTTCTGATGAGTGTAGGTACTTCTTTCTGAACTACCAAATTTTTGCAACAGTTTATTTTCATCTTTGATTGCGTCAGTAAGATTATTTGTAATATGTAAATAGTTCTTGGAATAAACTTGATTTGAATTAAATTGAATTTCATACTCCTTAGTGGATGATGTGATACCAGTGATTGCCGGATGTCCTGATGACATTGTAATGATAAGTGATGAGATGCTTCCTGTTGTATGGACGGAACCGACTGCTTCGGATGACAGCGGCGAAATAAATCGTTTATATCGTAGCAAAGAACCTGAACATTCATTCCAGCCTGGTACTACAACATTAGTGTCATACGTATTTGCTGACCCGCTAACAATAAAGCACTTTGCTCATTTCTTGTTACAATATTCAGTGAGTATAATTATATTGTAAAAATAAATTTGATTTTGTCAGCTGAGGGAGGGCGAGATTATTTCACTCGTTTGAACAAAAATCATGCTCGGCCTTGATGAGTCCCAACCGACGCTCCTCCATTCATGCTGCCAATGCTCACATATAATATTATCTGTTTCTCATTTCAATTAGAAAACGTTGTGGCATAATATTTGAAGTTTCTAAGATATAGTTCTTCGAGAATTGATTAGCAGTATTAGAATAGCACTTGTTACCATTATGTTGTATTTTATTCTGGCTAAAGGTACTCTCATATAGCATATTGCTATCATTGAGAGTATTGAGATCTAAGCTCAATGCATCAAACATTGACGAAACTTGTATGTTAGTATTTATGTACCTATTTTATATCCACGGATGTCAAATACAAAAGTGAAAAAATAAGTTCGCTATGAATAGTTGTTTACTTATTATTTGAGCAATCGAATATACTTGTATAAATGATTTGGAGACTGCAGTGTATTAACAAATGACAATTTTTAATAGCATTAATATTTTTTTCCCAAGAATCCATAGCCAGCAACACCGTTCCACCTGAAATTAATAACTGTCCGGATGATATGGAAAGAACCATTGAAGGTATAGCAAGAACAGTATACGTTACAATCCCAAGTGTTTCAGCACTTGATGACAAAGACGGCGAACTCTTACCATTAATCAACACGGCGAATGATGACAACTACTATCCAATTGGAATTACTAGAATAAATATTGTTTTTCGTGACTCTTCAGGAATTTTGCCACTTGTTCGTTCCAAATAACTGTTACAGGTGACCACCTTTCATTCCTCAGCCATTTTTAGAGGGTGTTGTATGAAGGGTTCGTTGTTAAAGAATAATCCTGTAGATTAACAAATTTCCATTTCAAACGAAAGAGAATAACTAAGATCTGACTAAAACTTGTCGTTAGTGTTTTGCTACAACCAGTCAGTCAGTCACTTGTATTCTATCAAAATATATGTTGCAACTTAGACAAAACTTGAGGATAGCACGTATACATAAAGTATATGTAATTTTCCGATTCTGTAATGAAAAAATGATAATAACATTTTTAAGAAGATAATTGTACACATTAGATAATAATATTGAATTTTTATAAAAGAACTTATTTTACATCACAATCTTGAAAAGAATTCACTTTCCAAGTCACTTTCAAAAAAATTTAACATTCATCAAATTTACGCGATATTAAAGATCTATGGACAGGTAGCAACAACTTGAGCTTCAATTGAAGAAAATAGGCTAGAAACCATGAAAATACGTTAGAAACCATGAAAATACGATAGAAACCATAAAAATAGGCTACACACCATGAAAATAGGCTAGAAACTATGATATTACGCTAGAAACCATGACAATACGCTACAAACCATGAAAATACGCTAAAAAACAAGAAAATACGCTAGAAACCATGAACATACGCTAGAAACCATGAAAATACGCTATAAACCATACAAATACGCTAGAAACCCTCAAAATATGCTATAAATCCTGAAAATAGATTCAAACCATGGAAATACGCTAGAAACCATGAAAATAGGCCATAGACGATACAGATATGCTAGAAACCATGAAGATACGCTAAAAACTATGAAAGCACGCTAGAAATCATGAAAATACCTAGAAACCAAGACAATACGCTAGAAATCATGAATATATGCTATAAATCATAAAAATACGCTAGAAAGCATGAAAATACGTTAGAAACCATGAAAATACGCTAGAAACCATGAAAATACGCTAGAAACTATGAAAATACACAACAAACCATGAAAATACGCTAGTAACCATGAAAATACGCTAGAAACTTTGAAAATACGCTAGAAACCATGAAAATATTCTATAAATTATAAGAATATGCTATAAACCATGAAAATATTGCTATAAACCATGAAAATATTCTATAAACCATGAAAATTTACCATAAACCATGAAAATAGGCTATAAACCATGAAAATAGCTATGAACCATAAAAAACGCTATAAACAATGAAAATATTCTATAAATCATGAAAATATTTTATAGACCATAAAATATTCTATAAACCATAAAAATACGTTATAAACCATCAAAAATGCTATAAACCATGAAAATACACTATAAACCATGAAAATATTTCATAAACCATGAAAATACGCTATAAATAATAAAAATACTCTATAAACCATGAAAATAGGCTAAAAACCATGAAAATAGGATACATAAAAAAACTATAAAAATACGCTAGAAACTATAAAATACGCTAGAAACCATGAAAATACGCTATAAACCATGAAATTACGCTAAAAACCATGATAATACACTATAAACCATGAAAATATTTCATAAACCATGAAAATACGCTATAAATAATAAAAATACTCTATAAACCATGAAAATAGGCTAGAAACCATGAAAATAGGATACAAACTATAAAAGTAAGCTAGAAACTATAAAGATACGCTAGAAACCATGAAAATACGCTATAAACCATGTTATTACGCTAGAAACCATGAAAATACGCTAGAAACCATAACAAAACACGTTAGAAACCACAAAACTATGCTAGAAACCATAAAAATACGCTAGAAACTCTGAAAATACACTATAAACCATAAAAATACGCCAGTAACCATGAAAATACGCTAGAAATTTTGAAAATACGCTATAAACCATGAAACTACGCTAGAAATCATGAAAATATGCTATAAACCATGAAAATATTCTATAAACCATGAAAATATTCTATAAACCATGAAAATATTCTATAAACCATGAAAATATTCTATAGACCATGAAAATAAGCTAAGAACCATAAAAAACGCTATAAACGATGAAAATATTCTATAAACCATGAAAATATTCTATAAACCATCAAAATAGGCTATAGATCATTGAAAATAGGCTAGTTTCTTTTTAAAATAAAGATAGCCTGTCTAATCTATAAACCATACAAATGCAAAGGCTATAAACCATAAAAACAGGCTATAAACCATTAAAATACGACAACAATTATTTAGGGATTTAAAACCAGTTTGAAAATATTCTATAAACCATTAAAATAGGCTATAAAATGAAAATATGCTATAAACTGTATTTTTGAAAAATATTTTATAAACCATGAAAATAGGCTATAAAATGAAAATAGGCTATAAACCATGAAAATAGGTTATAAAATCAAAATACGCTATGGTATTATAAACTATGAAAGTATTATATAAAGAAAAAATAGGCTGTAAACCATGAAAATAGGCTATAAACCATGAAAATAAGATATAAACCATAGAAATATTCTATAAAATGCATGCAAAAATCAAATATTCTATAAACCATGAAAATAGGCTATAAACCAAAAAAATAGGCTATAAACCATGATCATACACATTAAAAAAAATGAAAATAGGCTATAAACCATGAAAATATTCTATAAACCATGAAAATATCGAAAGTTTCATCCATAACGGGTATAAATGATAATTGTAGCATTTTGAATCTTAAGTCCCTATTTTAATGAAATATGTTTGATTGAAATTTCATGACATCAAAACCAAAAACCTTGTGAATTTTCTTATGTTAATTCAGCATTTTTCAATCCTTTACCAATGTTTGTTAAATTAAAGTAGTGCAACGTCACCAAAAGGTTTAGAATCTTTATAATACCCTCAATCAAAATTTAGCATCAGGAAACAGTCTGACTATTTTCAGTGATTGAAATTTAGAACAAAAATGTAAAAATTTAAGTTGTTTTTCCATACATCAAAACTTTGCCATACATTAAAAAATTGTAGCCCATAACATCGAGCTACTACGTGCGCTTTTGACGTAATTTGAAGAACAAAAAATTGTTTAGAATTTGAAGCTTTTGCTGGTGAATATAAAATCTCTACCTGTTTATGTACCTTTCAGCAGTTTTCCACCATTACTGTTGAATATTCATACGCACAGTACTATCCTGTAAAATTGATGGTTGGATTCCTACTGTAATCGGAATGTACTATTCTTCAGATTGATACTCATAATGTTCTAATATTTTGATGTTTGTTTTGTTACTTGTTTTTCGATACTTGTTTCTGTAGGAGGGGAAGACAAATTCGCACCTCTTATTTCAAATTGTCCAATTGATATTGAGAAACGGATCGATACGGATCAAAACGAATCACCTGTGACATGGAAGGCTCCAACATTTACAGATTCAGACCCAAATGTCAAAGAAACCGTTAATTATCCACCTGGATCAACCTTCCTTGTAGGACCCCAGTTCCTGTTGTTTATTCTTTTTCTGATAGCTCTGGAAATACGAATAATTGTACATTCATGGTAACAGTTGTTAAATCAGGTAGGGCAGAAATTGTATCACATTTAACTATATGTTTGATTTAACTATTAAGTCAATATTGGTTCTGAAAAGATTACAAAGAATACTTTGGGTGCTAAACGTCAAAACTTAACCAAGCAGAATTATTGAAGCATTACACTATCTGACTATTCTATTCCTCTTCAAAGATTTTCATATCTATTAGTAATGTCCCTGAACCTGTTGTGTACACCCACCCATACTTTATCCAATACCAAAACATTTCATTATAAACTGTCATGGAAAAACTCCCATATATCAGAATTTAAACAAATGAGCTACATGGGTTTTTTTTTTAAACAGTGTCTATAGTTGTTATTTTAAAGGAGCACTAGACCAAAGAGTGATGGCGTATTTTTAGAGGTCTCCCTCAAAATCAAATGTTTATCTAGCAAGCAACAGCATAGCAATTTTCTGGTTAATAAGAATATTCAAGTGACCATTGCCCTCCGTTTCCAGTGGGCTATGGAGACATAACGTTTATCAATCTATTGTGGGCAATATATCTGTGGGAAATTCGGAAAAACAAGTGCCCTCACTTTTCGGTCTAGTGCTCCTTTAAAAAATGGATAAATGGTACCATTGGTCGCAAATTGTAATACATTTATGAAAGAAACTCTAATCGTGAAAATCAATTGGAAATTTTAGAATCTTTCTTATAGTGAGCTGCAGTTATATAACTAACGAATGAATTTTTCAATAAAATGCAATAATACGCCACTCAGTCAGTTCAGTAGGGATGCCAAATTTTCAATCTTAGAACTTTTAAGATACTTATGCATTTTAGTTTGACACGTTTTTGGCGCTGATTGAAATTCTGTGAAAACTTCGTGTTTATAAAAACAATGTTTGACCTTTTTATAATCTTGCGATTTTATGATTTATTTTGGGAGTGAAAGAAAAATTTTCCACTAAAACGTGAATACGATAGATGCTACATTATTGATACAATACATATTGTTTAAGTTAAGCGTGTTTTTTTTAAAGATAAAGTACATTTCTTTAAACAGCTAAATAATGAAACCGATTCACTAAAAGAAGAAATTCTTGACCAGCATTTAAATTAAGGCACAAAAACCAATAAATGAGGATACTGGAAAACTGTTTATATATTTAAGAACAAAGAAATAACAACGTTGTAAGGGAATAAACAAAATTTTAAATGCAAATTAAAGGTTGAGAACAACTGACAGTTTGAGAGCCAATTACGTTCATTGAAATTCCATTTTCATGTTTGGCGATAACCTCTTTGTTTGAAAATGCTCATCAGTATCTTTAATTTATTTTCAAAGAACAGTGCTATGGATCTTTTCAAAGCAAGTTTAGTCGAACGTTATTTCTTCCGTACTTCGACTAATCAAATGTTGGGGCAACTTTAATTTTTTTAACCAATCACGTGCAGTTTTTAGAAAAAGAATGAAAGCAGCAATACGCCCGCGTATTTCATTCATGCATAACGTCCGTATAATACGTGAGTTTGAAAACATTTTTGTATACGCTTTTATGTATAACCGTATAATACGTGCGTTTGAAAACGTATGGGGTTTCTTATTTTTCATTACTCTTGGTTCCATTCAAACTGCAAAATACCATGTCGCCTTTTTGAGAAAATCAACAAAAAAGATTGCTCATAAATTGTTTTATTTATTTTCGTAAATTTCAGAAGACCTTTGAATATTAAGATTCGCCCAAAATTTCAGGATATGTTCAATAGGTTTTGGTTCATTATCATGGACACGTAAATCTCGTCAATGTGTCATTATTTGAATTGGTTTTCCGAAAATAGCCGATTTAGATTTGAAAATATCTTTTGTAAACTCTTGTTTGAATACATCAATTTGGTTGAAAGTATTTTCACAGCAAATGTTTATCTGGAAAATGGTATAAAAAACCCTCCACTAAGTTTTTGTCTAAAACAGTGATGAACGTTTGTTATATCTATTACCGCGCACAAACACATAGTAGAAGAGAAACGAGTTATCTTTGTAATAATTTCAGTGACAAAAAAGCAAGCGAAAAGTAAGAGTAATAATTACAAGATATTGTTTAAATGACTGTAATTTTAGTATGAATTTCAACTCAATAAACAGGGGTTGTAGTCTACCACAATAAAGTTTGATACTGATATTTGTTTACATGCAATTTTTTTTCTTTCTACACCTGATATTTTAATGCAAGAACGAGGAGACACGACAGTTCCTGTGATTACGTTTTGTCCCAAAGCATTCGAAGTGTCAGCACCTGCCGGGATAACATCGTATCCTGTGAGTTGGGATGAGCCAAAGTACCAAGACGAATCGTCAGTTATTGAATATTCGACACATAAACCTGGTGATTTATTTCAAGTCGGAACTACAAATATTGTAACTTACTACTTCGTGGATACTGCTGCAAATGCCGCTGAGTGTAAATTCACAATACATATAACGTCAGGTAGCTATTCATGTTATTAAATGTTTAGTCCACTTAAAATTATAGGATCACATTAATTTATGATAAGCAATTGAACATTGAATGAAGGCAAAACAAAAGTTCATCTTTGTTTCTCAATTATTGTTAATTTGAAAATCTGATTATTTTCTTTCGTAACTCTCATAATACAGGCTAAGTCCAAATTCAGTCCTATTTATACTTTACATAAAGGTAAATCATTCGCTATCATGAGCAAATAATAACCATCCCATGAAAGAATCTCGTAACGAAGTGTCATGAATATTGCCTATTGCAAGTGAATGCATTTTCATTACACTCAACAAAACTGGATTAATTGGAATTGTAAGAATATTATCAAAATCTTTATGACCATATTTAAAATATCACATTATAACAATTCTGGATAGGGAAGAAATGTTAAAGGACAAGAAGAATCTTAGTGAAAGGCAGGATAATATTGTTAAATGAAATAAGCGGGATATTAGTATGTTCTTTTGTAATGGGGAAAGTAGGGGATACATCTTTATATTATAAAAAAGCAGGTAGAGAAATTTAAATGTGCGTCCTAAGGGAGAGGTCTATGTGGTCATATCAGACAACGATGACAATGGGAAGTGGTGGGCAGAAAAAAATGAAATAAAATACACAAATTGTATTCTAACGGGCTTCAAATAAAAATGAATAGGGAAGGGATTGTCTTAAAACAAAAATTTGATGTCGGCGTGTTTTATGTATTATTTGGCGAGAGCGAGGTTTGGGCGGGAAGAAGGAAGGGGGGGGTGGCATGCATTTTTGTACGAAAAAATACTATTTACAGATTTATTATTGTTTCAAATGACCCAAAAGTAGGTATTAAAGCCCGTAAAAAGTAACAAAAATAATTACAAATAACGACGCGTTGATATTACTCAACATTCAATGACAAATTATTATTTTCACAATTTTAGGGAAGGGGGAAGTGAAATAATTGAGGGCATTCTATTTTCTCTTAATTTCCGTTCTAAATTAAGTTCAGCCAGGCGGAGCCAGGATAAAATGTCTGGGGGGGGGGGAGGCAAGCCAAACCAGGGACGATGTGATAACGTGTTTGATGAGCAGTTTTGTTATAATTACTGAAACATATTAAAAACAATTTCCCATAAATTGAAAGAGATATCTAAGAAAATTGAAGAAAACTTACTGAAAATATAAAAACTTGCCCCTAAAATAAAGGAAATATCCCGAAAGTTGAAAAAATATCACCCAAAATTGACAACAACTTGTCCCAAATGAAAGAAATTTACAAATCATTCAAAGGAATATTACAAATATTAAAGGAAATTTCCCGAAATCGGAGAAAAATTGCCCCAAAAGGAAGAAAATTTCCCAAACATTGGACGAAATTTTCCAAAATTTGAAGAAAACAATTAACCAAAAATCAAGAAAAAATGTCGCAAAGTGAAAGAAATTTTCAAAACTTGAAGGAAGCTTACCCGAAAATTGAAGACAATTGAAAAAAAAAAATTCCCGAAACTAAAGGAATTTTCCAAAACATTGAAGAGAAATTACCCAAAAATTGAAAAGAATTGACCAAATATTAAAAAAATTACCAAAAATTGAAAAAAAAACTGCTCCAAAGTGAAGTAAATGTCCAGAACATTGAAGGAAAATTACCCAAAAATAGAAGAAAATTTACCAAAAATTTACCAAAAATCGAAGAACAATTGCCCCAAAATTGTACGGGAGTTAAGGAATTTGCCCAAATATTAAAAACAGTCCCCAAATATTGAAAGACATTTACCGGAAATTGAAGAAAATTGATCGAAAATTGGAAGAAAAATGCCCCCATATGCAGGATTTTTTTCCAAAATTAATATGCAGGCATATTTAATTTTTTTCAAAAAAAAATTGCAATGTTTGTTTCAAATGTCTGCATACTTACAAAAGCTATCATATTCTGAGTTTAGCATATTTAAACAAAATTATAAGATTAGTACAAATTAGTAGGCATTTTACAATTTTTTGCTTACATTAATTAGGAGCTACGTGCCTACGGACCCGTGAAAGACGCAAAAGGTTCTCCATTCATTTCCTCGTAAGGTTTACGTGATATGATCCTCTAAAAGTATTTGTTTCTGGCATTGAAGAACAGAAATGCTATGAAGCCTCTATTCAAGTCCTCGCATGAAAAGAAAATCTTTATTGAATTTTAGGTAAAAGATTTGGTAGATTTGGTAGATTTTGTGCGAGTGTGTAACGCTTTGATTTTTGTGGAAATAAAATTTTCTTCAATTTCATTTTGGAGAATTAATAAATACTTTTCTGTGTAGTTTGTTTTCATTATTATTAGTTCTATTCAACTTTAGAAGAAACATTTTCTTTCAATCAATGTAATTGATAGTGATAGAAATTGTTTTCCTTTACATATTTAAAAAAAAAGACATAATATTTATATTATGTCCATGAACATTCCTTGTCATCTTAAGCTTAATGACCATTGCTTGAAATTTAAGAGCTACGGGTGTATTTACGTTTTTGAACTTTTGTTGAGTTCAGTTAGTATTCTAAAACGCTTTTGGTGTTTTTCTTGCTAGTAGTATGGATGAAATTCTAATGAAAGTTCTGCCAACTGTACATACACATACCAGGAAATGTACATTTACGTACCAGGAAATGTACATGTACATACTAGGAATTTTCGTGAAGATAAGGCTGTATAGGAAGAACACAATTTGAGATTTGTATAATGTCCATAAAATGTCCATAAAATAAAAATGTATATAAAAATTTCCTATTTAGATCTGTATGTGTTGATCTGAACTTGTTTTCTGGGATGAAAGAAAATTGATACAAATGAATATTGTTTAAAAATAATGATAGCACTCTAGAAGAGATCAGTCAGAAGGTAGATAATTTTGAAGAATTTAGATTGTACGTGGGCAAGATAGATCATAAGTTATTGACGGACTTGTTCGAAGGAGAGGAGAGAGGGAATTTGGTTGTCCTATGATTTGTGACTTAAATTGTATTGGGACTAAGAATTTCTAGAAATTTAATTGTATTGAGGACTGGGAATTTCTAGAGATATAAACTCTAGATATGTTAGTAATTATGGTGGACCTGCTGAGGGTTGCGATGGTATGCACTATACAGAGCAATAAATTATAGTTTCCTTCCACTTATGTTATTTACAAATACAAGCAGAAAATAAAGTCTTTTGTTCATTATTAGTCCACCTAGTAAGTTTAATGCTCTTAAGGTATCTAAAGCACAGCTTCAAGCAAACGACAAGTTCATGGGTAAACCATGGATAAAAGTTTTAATGATGTTTCTTGTATTTATGATATCATGTTTCTGAAAACCTGCCAGAAGCGTTACAAAACAGTTTGTTATGAAAAGGTTCTGTAGAAAGAACAAGATTTGAGATGTATGGACAAGTAAGAAAGGTTTAAACTCCCGCAAAGAGCATGAAGAGAGCATAACAAATCTGCGTGATTAATAATATCGTGATTTTTAGATTTTTAGGTTTGATGGAAATACATGTTTTGTATGTAGATATTTCTCTTTTAATCATATATTACGTTAATAAATTATTTGTTTGGTTCTTTTTATGTACAGAGGATACCATACCTCCGGTTATTAATAACTGCCCAACTGATTTGACTGAAGAAATAGAGCTTGGATCAAATGATCCACCAATTTTCTGGACAGAGCCTACAGCTACAGATGTATCAGGAACACAAACGTTGGTGTCAAGGTCTCACAGTCCTGGACAACAGTTTCAAGTTGGAACTACTATCGTTACCTACATATTTACTGATGCTAGTGGAAATACTGCAATTTGCTCATTTCCTGTCACTGTAACAACAGGTAAAACTGTAAAACAGAAAAATGCCGTATTCATTCTTGAGGTTTCATCCTTATCCTTATGATAAACATTTGCATCATTATTAATAAGCAATATGATTGACCGAAAAAGCAAATGATTGTAACCATTGAAACTGGAATAAAAGCAAGCCTTTACAAAGATCTTCATTTTCTCATCAATCTACTTTGATTCACTTATCCTTTAGTTTGAATTATGGGTTAGGATTGTCATCCTTTTTATTTGTGTCTACATTTTGTCTACATTTTACATATAACAAGATAAAAGAATGAATGATAAGCAGTCCTCAGTTTATTAAAGAAGATGACTTAAGTCAAGGTTTTTTGGTTTGTAATAGAAATGGTTTTGCATTTACCTTTTTATTGATAATGATATGTTGAAAAAGGAAAATTGGATTTCTTTAATTTTCATGCATAATCCATGTCCCGTCTTGAGCTGCATTACATTTTATTCAAACTTTTATGAAGGTAGTCTTTCAATTTAAAATACTTGTTGAGTACGAATGAGAACCTGGAAATCATTTACATTGCATTTTAAAGATGTGTTATTTTTTTTTTTGGTAGTTGACACAACACCCCCAACCATCATCAATTGTCCAACAACTATAATCATGACCATTGAATTGGGAACTCCTGGTGCAATAGTTTCGTGGACGGAGCCAACTGCCACAGATATTTCACAAGTTGCTCAATTGATCAGCCGATCACATAATCCAAATAGCTTTTTACTCCAGGAGCTACAACAGTTACATACGTGTTCCAAGATGCATCAGGAAATGAAGCTACTTGTGCATTCAATGTCATAGTAACAGAAGGTTTGTAAAAATGTACTTTGTAATTTGTTGGCATTAGTTTGAGAAAAAGTAAAGTAACCTTGTTTTATTAAGTTCTTCAAGAATTGCTCTGACTGCTACAATACATATGCTACAATATATACATATATACATATGATTGATATTTTTGAATGAAGTTTGAAGAAATTATAAGCCAGACATTTTACAATCTGTTTTGTATATCACACAGACCTCAAAAAATGTGTGCAGACCATCAAATCATCTTAATTCTGTATTTCCCAGATACACAGATATTCATTGTAAATTGCATCTACAGTCTAAGCATTTGTATCACATTTATTTGGGAAACATCTTCAGCTTTATTTCTATTGATTTAGCATTAAATCTTCAAGTTCTCTGTATTTCTGGAGGACAAACTGATCTGAACAATTTGATAAAAAGTAAAAGAATAATCTATCAAAGTATTTTAGCTATTTATGGGTAAGTAATGTTTCTGTGGCAAAAAAGATCATAAAATGCGCTTTGCTTTACAGAGGATACAACACCACCAGATGTCGTTTGTCCAGCTGATATATCAATAACTGTTGAGCTTGGGACACCTGGACGAAGTGTTCCATTCCAAGAAGCAACCGCAACAGATTTATCTCTTCCTGTAACTTTGGTGACAAGAACAGCTGTCCCCGGAGCCTTTTTCCAAGTCGATTCTACTGATGTTACATACACATTTCAAGATGAAGCAGGAAATACAGCATCTTGTACATTTACGATAACCATTGAAACTGGTTAGTTTCACATTCTTCAGTTTTAGGAAACACATCTAGGACATGGCTGTATTTAAAGGCAACATGATGAGAATACCATTAATTAGCCTTGATGAGTTTCTATAGTTTGAATGAATCGCTTGTGAAAGCACCACTAAAAGCACTTAAAAGCAGAATTAGTATAAAAAGCTTGCATAGCAAGTGCACAGTTTGAAATCCATTGAATCTTAGATGGTAGAGTGTTCCAGAGTTACAGGGCAGAGTTACAAAAAGCCCACTCACCAAGTTTGGAATGATTTCTAGGACCTAGCAGATTGTCTTATAGTGCAGAACGGGTATTATAATTGATATTTCTTGCAGTAGGTTCTTGATATAAGTAGATGAATTGCCAGTCAAAGCGGTAACAGTAATTTTGAACTTGAAGCAGTCAATGAACTTCATTAAGAAGCATTAAAAATGTGAAAACTTTGGTATGTTAAATAACACTCTGACAGCTGAGTAGTCCCATATACAATTAATTGGCATAGTCAAGGTGGCTCATAACTTAAGAATGAATAAGTGTGTGGCATGATTGAAAATTTAGATAGTTGCGCATTTTACGGATTGTATAAAGTTGACCAAAGGCAGTTCTGCATTTCTGATCGATTTGAGTTGTAAGATGCATATTATTATAACGAGTAACACCTAATTAAGTACTGAACCTGTTTAAAGAATGGAACTTTTGCATTACTGACCAAACTGTAGCTTGGATACCTGATAACTGGAACCAAGAACAATGATTTCCGTCTTAGGATCATTCTTTCTAATCTGTTTTACCTATCATGCATACTTTAATGTTGAATAGGCAAATTTCATACTAGAAATTGCATCAGACTGGAAAATTGAATCATGATCACCAAAGGTTAAATATAGTGCACGGTTGTCGGTTGTCGATATAGTCCATTTCCCATATCTAAATTATGTCAGTCCTTTGTTTTAAGCCCGACTATTCTCGCAAAATTAGTGAAAGGCGATGTCAGGTTAAAGTTTTCAGAAGATTTTCTTTGTATGCTTAAAATTTTCTATAACGTTGTTGGAGACGTTTGCTTGTTACACTTACAACATTTTGACATAAATAGCAATTACAGTATTTGTCTGGCATGAAAGAGAAGTCAGACAAAATAGAGCCATCGTCTCAAAAGAATTTCAAATTAAGCGTAAAATAAATACAAACAATAAGTGCTTGCTCGAATAAAGAGAATCATAAAAGACATCAAATTTGAGTATATTGTAAGGGACATTTTATTTTATAAGGGACATGTGCTGGGATGTCATATGGTGGGATGTCATCTGGAATGTTGGATGGAAGTTGTCATGATGATTAGAAGATGGAGGAATTGGGATGAAGATAAGATTGTATGTAGGGCATGGTGGGATGGCATGTGGGACTGAAAGTGGGATGGCATGTGGGTCATGTGGTGGTTTGGCACATCGAGTTTCAGGTGAAATTACATGTATGTGATTAGGATGTGGGATGACATGTAGTACAGAGGCGAAACCGGCGTTATCAGCGGCGATAAGGGTTATAAGGGCTGAAAGCAACAAAGATGCTTTGTAATATTTTAATATTTCATTGACATTGGCAAGTCAGGGCCTCTTCTTTCTTAACGAAAAACAAAAGGTGATTGAGTTATGAAAAGAGACTTTCACATGTCTTCTGCGTTACGGGGTGAGATGGTAATCTTTCATTTTTATCTCGATTATTCAAAATATAGTAGATCTATTTTACTACCCTTGGCGTCGGCGTCAGCGTTTAAAATTGTATTTGTTTGTTGGTTAAAGTTTTCTTTGTTTGTTGGTTAAAGTTTTTGGATGAGTGTGTTATGATAAGGATATTCCTGAATAGGAATTAGAAGATTATTATTGGGATGAATGAAAAAACAAATAAAAGAGTCCTCGCCTCTAAAGAATATTTAATAAGATGTCTTGGGTATCAAAAGATATAAGAAGATTAGTCTTGTGATGAATGAAAAAACAAATAAAAGGTTCCTTGCCTCTAAAAATATTTAATAGGATCTCTTGGGTATCAAAGGATATAAGAAGATAAGTGTTGTGATGAATGAACAAACCAAATAAAAAGTTCCTCGCCTCTAAAGAATACTTAATAAGATGTCTTGGGTATGGGTTTTTGGAGTAGTTTTTTGTTATGATAATGACATTCTTGACATGAATAGGAATCGAAATGTTTGTCTTGCCATGAATAAAAAAAGCAAATAAAAGTTTCCTTGCTTTGGAAGAATTTTAAATTAGGGGTTTAGGAAATATAAACAATAAGTTGAATGTGGTGTAGAAGAGAATTAGGATAAGGGTGGACTTCATGTGGGATAGGGTGGAATTGTATGTAGGGCAGGATGGTGTGGCATGTTGGTCAGGATGCGTTGGCATGTTGGACAGGGTGGGTTGTCATGTAGAACAGTGTGAGTTGGCATGTGGAACAGGGGTTGGCATATGTGGAACAGGGAACTAAAAGAGGTGTCAGAGTCATAAAGACTGCTAGCTTTTACATGTCTACTGAGGTACTGGGTGATGTAACATTAAGCTTTTTTGTCTTACAATATCTGGGAAAACTCAAAGATATTTTGAAGCTTGTAGCAAAATGTTGTGAGAATTAACAAAACAAATGAAAATGTAAGTGCACCTTTCAATGCTCAAGTAACTTGAAATCATCTGCCCCTGTTACTATTGCTGTATATATTTCCATTCGTTAGCTTCGAATAGTCGAGGACTGTCCGTCGACAGTTCTTGTTTTTCTTAAAATATCAACAACTCCAATATATTTTATTTTGAGGCTTGTAATATAATCTTTGAAAATCTAAAACAATGGAAAGGGTAAGTGTATCCTTCAAAGCTCAGATAATTTGAAATTGACTGTCTCTACTAGTCCCATTACTGCATATTCGTCCCTCAATAAGCCCATTCTCTATGCTAGTTTCGAATAGTCGAGCATGATGTCCTTCCGACAGTTCTAGTGTATTTATATACCAGACTTACTTGAAGGACAGTAAGTTTTCTCTGAAAAGAATTTTTTTGTTTTAAGCAATATCCCCATTCGAATACAGCAGGAGAAGAAAAGATTCATTTACAATGACTTAAATTAAGGAAAGCAATATGAAAATAAAACGTAGATTTTTTTCATATTTTTAGTTAAAAAAAAGAGAACAAATTTTCGGATTTAAAGGATGTTTTACTTGGAATTGCATGTTTTTTTGTGATAAGCAGTAAAGGAGAACATTATGTGGATTTCCATATGTGTTAAAAGCGATTAATGACATTAAGATAATTTCTTTGTTTCAGAGGATACAACACCACCTGTCATTTCAAACTGTCCAAGTGATATTACTGAAACAGTTGAGCTAGGAGATACACAAGGCACAGCGACCTGGACAGAACCCAACGCCACTGATATATCTGGAACGCAGATGCTAACATCAAAAAGTGCAACCCCTGGTCAATCTTTCCCAGTTGGATCAACTGTTGTAACTTATATCTTCAGTGACGCGTCAGGCAATATTGCAACATGCATGTTCACTGTGACTATAGAAACAGGTAAGCAACATAAGAATTAGAAGTAGAACTATGACATGATGTTTTGACATGATGTTTTGATTGCACAAATGAAATATATGTCATAATCAAGTCATTTCATTTCAATGTCTGACAGTTCGGGAGCAACCCAAAAAACTGGGTACTTTGAAATACCCAAAAAATTGGGTACTTTTATGTATTACGTCATCGTATGAGCCTACATATTTGACTAGCCTACAATAAACATATGAAGTTTCTCATTTTCCGCTCCGAATTGTCCAAAATTTCAATGGATAACCTGAAATTTGGAAGACGGATAGTAAATAGATATTCAAAACTTGAATAAAACAGATTGCCCATAATCTGTTTTGTTCATTTTCTCAAAAAGGCGACAATGAATTTTAAAAAGCAGCGGCAAAAAGTTTTTAATTTCTATTTAGTATCCGTCTCCCAAATTTCAGGATATATATTGAAATTTTGGACAATTCGGAGCGGAAAATGCGAAACTCCATATGTTTAGTGTGGGCTAGTCAAATGTGTAGGCTCATGCGATGACGTAACACATAAAAGTACCCAACTTTTTGGGTATTTCAAAGTACCCAGTTTTTTGGGTTGCTCCTGAACTGTCTGATAAAATCTTGACTTTTAGTGATGAAGAATAACACTGAAAGATGTTGTTTTCTTCCAACAGAGGATACCACACCTCCAGTTATTAGTAACTGCCCAACTGGTATAACACGGGGAATAGAGCTTGGATCAAATGATCCAGTAATTCCCTGGACAGAGCCTACAGCTACAGATATATCAGGAACGCAATCCTTGTTATCAAGGTCTCACAGTCCTGGACAACAGTTCCCAGACGGAACTACTATCGTCACCTATGTATTTACTGATGCTAGTGGCAATACTGCAACTTGCACATTTCCTGTCACTGTAACAACAGGTAAAGAATTTAAACTTGATAGAGATTTTGCTATTTCTATGAATTATTTGCAGAACTACCATTATTGATAAAAGTATGGAACTATGAAAACACCTTAATCAAAAATACCGACTGCAGAATTAGTCAAGAAGATACAAATCATCATTAAGAGCATCCCAAAGGTTTCTTTCAGTTAAAAGGACTTGTCAGTTTAAGACTTGAGATAATCTACGTTTACGCTTCCGTTCCAGTTAAAAATGAATATGATGTCAAAATAAGCTCCTTGAAAGTATATATTTCTTGCAACAAACTATTTTCGAAACTCTATTTCAAAATTTGAGGAAATCCTTTATCTCGGGAAATTGGACACATTCGACAAATTTCAGGTTTGTTAAAAATGCAGTCCTTTCACTTGAAGAAATGTGTATCCATATGATTGGTTATGGTCTAAATTTGTAAAAAGTCATTCGTTGCCTAGCCGTAGTTTCTGTTGGAAAAGTGTGAGTTCACTCATTGCACTATACTTTTGTATCACGGACGGCTAGAATATGCATGCCTTAATTTGGGAAAAGGAGAGGGCAGAATTTTGGGGCACTTCCCGACTGAAATAGATTGAAAGAATGTATGACGCTAGCAGTTTACCTTTTAAGGAAAAACAATATGTAAATAGAAAAGATAAGCTTTAATAACGTGAGCGTGTTTAATAAAGGTAGGGAAATGTGAAGGCTTTTTCAGATGAAAAGATCTAATGCAGGGCTGTTGGATCCCAAACGTTGTCAATAGAGATATTTGAAAAACAGTGTATGCGCGCGTACAATTTTCCAAATTTTAGTTATTAGTTACTTCCTTTAATGAAAAGATCATATATGTAATCTTTAAAAGAAGAAAGTTTTTTCAAAGTGTTTATATCTAAAAATGAGCACTGTCCGCTCTAAAAATAAAACCTTTTTACTGAAAAGGGGCACTTTTTTTAAAGTTTAGGAAAAGGGGGTGGGGAGCTTTATTTCCCGTTCTGTCTTGTCTTTCTTGTATCATATGGAGAAACTGGTAAAATTTCAGTGTAAAAAAGTGGGCTAATTTTCTGTATTGCCTACGTTTCATGCAATTCAAAATGTTGATTTTATACAGTAAAGAATTTATGACCTCGATAAGATACTTCACTAGATTTTATTCCATACATTACTCATTATTGCCCCTCTCAGCGAATGTTCACGAAGAAAAGGAAATATATTGTGTTTTCTTCGACTATTCGAACAATATGGAGATCTATTTTACTTAACTCTGACGTGTTCTTCAGTGTCGGCGTCAGCGTCCGATTAAAATTTTTGGAGGAGAATTTTTGATATAATAATGGCGTTCCTGATATGAATAGCAATCAAAATATTTGTGTTTGGCATGAAATGAAAGAAAAGTCAAAGAATAGAGTTCCATGCCTCACAAAGAATTCGAAATTAAGTGCCTTGGGCATGAAAAGAATTTACCAAAATATTCCCCACGGATTATAATTTGCTGAATGACAGAAAGTAGGACAGGCGTGGGTAATAGCCAGGTCTGACCCAACCCATATGACGCAACCCATATGACGCAACTACCAGTGCATACTCGTGAAATTCAAATTATATGATTCAGTTACCCATGTGATAAAATCTCATAACAAAATAGCAATATATCAACCCCAAAATATAAAGTAGGGGCCAAACTGCAAAATGATCACTTTTTTTAAATATAAAATTAAATTGAATATGTGAAAAAGAAGTGTTTATACATTGTAAATCCATCAGGCCAGCTGAAAATGCCTAAAAACGTAAGTATGTTGGATGTATAAGATGTATTCTTCTGGATTAATTCACTATTTTATCAACGTGCTAAATAGGCGGTGTAAATACCATGTTTGTATATTATGATGCAGACAGTCCTGTTTTTATCTTCCTTAGATCAACATCCTTAATCTATTGCAAAACTCTTGCATACTTACTCACCCAAAAGTCTTTTATTACAAAGTCTTATGTTTCTTCACCAAGTTAGGTTTTTAGGAACATGAAATTTCAAAGATTTCCTTCTGCAAATTAGCTGCAATATTAGCAATTGGGGGCCTTTTTTCGAGCGAAAACATTCACTGGGGGCCAGAGGGCCCTTGGCGGGGGCCAGGGGGAAAACCTTTTGACGCCCAGACGTTTTTGTTATTTTTGAGTTCTTAAACAGCATATTCTTGGCACCCAAAAAAGGTTGAAAACGAATAAGTAGACAAGGTAAAAATGTTTAAAACTTTATGGGGCCCCTAAAACGAGATATGTTTTTGACACTTTTAAAGCCTCACTTTAATTATTTCCACGTTCTTATTGTAATCAAAAGGACCCCATGTAGATTTTGTATACGGACCCAGGGAAAACATTGTGTAACTACATAATATATTTCCCGTTACCTAAATTTGGGGCCCCTTAGGGTTGGAGGCCTTGGCGCTCCGTCCTCCGCCAACCCCCGAGCGCGTCGCCATCGAATATTAGCACATAGTTTTGGAAACCAATCTAAAAAATCTTTACCCTATTAATTTTGGAGCCCATCTGCCTGTCATGGTCACATACATAACAAGCTGGAGGTTGGCCCTACCAGAGTCTCATAGTCTCCAGGTTCCTATGGATAAACTAACTGCTGCACACGTAACGGTCTGGAGAATGACCCTTCAGCAGTACATGTAACATAACAACTGTTGTGTGAAGTTGTTACTCAAATTGTTTATTTTTCGTTAACAGTTGATACATCCCCCTCCCCCACCCTACTGTGATTTTCCCAACAACAGTTGTAATGAACGTAGAGCTTGGGACGACTGTAGCCAGGGTACGGAATTTACCTGAGAAAAGTGGGGGCAAATTTTTCGAAACATTTATTGTACAAAAGTTTCTAAAAGCCAAGTGGAAATCCCCAAACAAAAGCCCAATTAATACAACAAAAGCCCAATTAATCCACAAAAAAAAATGTTCTTAAAGAAGTTAAAGTTATATGACAGGGACTAAAATATTCTAAACTTGGCATAAGAAACAAGGATGCAATAAAAAATTTTGGTAAAAGTTAAAAGACAAGTTAATAGATAATGAAATAATATAAAATCTTACTTAATGAAGAGCAAGACTTTTACACTCTCTGATGTTGCAAACTGGGTAATTACTTTATCTACGCAATGTCAACATCCCTTTCGTCAGTTTGTATGTTCAATATCGCTAAATTTGAAAAGCGTTTCTGTCCTGTGGAGTTTCGAAGATATATTTTTAGTCTCCGCAGTCAAGAAAAACCTCTCTGCAGGAAGCCGAATTTGTTGGAATTGTCAGGAACAGCTTGAAAAGGAATATCAAGTTAGCCATACTTTTAGGCGCGAATCTTTGCGACTTGAAAAAGTCTACTCGTTTTTGGAAACAGCTTTGCTTTGCTGTGATGATGTTGCAGCGGGCTGAGCAGCATACATTCTATTAAAAACATCTAGCTCAGCTATAACTTGTCCTTCCGATAAGCTATATTCTTTACAGATTGCTTTAAGTGCGTCCTCATCGACGGATTCTCTTTCTAGAATTCTCTACAAGGCAATGATTACTTGAAGATCGTTTTCTTTGAATCGTTCTTCAATTTGACTAATTGTTCTGTCTAACACTGCAAAACATACTTCTATTCTGTGATGGTCTTTCACGTTTTCTGATCCGGTGTGTATTTGTACCTCCTCCTAGTTTTAAGGGCACAGTTCTTTGTCTGAGTTTGGAGGGGAGGGGGAGGTATCAGGGCTTTGCATATTTCTTCTGTATATTTCCAGAGTCCGTTGAAATATTGATACGTTCTCATCGTGGTAAGAACTGAGATAGTGGCCTCAACTAATAATTTGACAGTTGCATAGTTCATTTGCTCAGATTGGAGATCTTTTGACAGCATGTTACATTGCATCAGAATTCGGCGCATGAGGATTCCAGTGAACACAAATTCAAAGCTTTTGATTGAATGTAACAGGGCAATTGCCTACCCACTGTGACGAGGATCCGTTTCTGCTATTTCTTCTAATGCTGCCAAAAGAGGTTCAAACTTGTCAAAAATACTTTTCAGAGCATTAGCACGGAAATTCCATTGCGTGTCGCTTAACGATTTCAAGGTATTGGCTACTCCAAAGAAATAAATTTCTGATTTTTTTGTAAGATCCTCTAGAACTGCGTGGCGTTTGGAAGATCCCTCCATAAATGTGTGAATAGAAGACATTGTCGTCATTAAATGACTGACAGCGGAAATGTGCGTACAGACATCGACAGTGCAAAGAATCAGGATATATGCATGACAATGTATGTGCATGACAATGTATGTATTTGGCAAGGGGGTTTTCAGCTAAGATCCGATCAGCAACTCCTCTGTAGCTGCCTCTCATGTTAGCTGCACCATCATAACACTGTTTTAGCTGTGAGGTAAAATCCCACAAACGAATTATGGACAACAAAGTCATTATCAACATGTCTTAGAACAGCGGCAACTTGCTCATGCCTACTGATATCCTGTGTTTCATCTGCTAAAATGGCAAATATTTCAGCTTGTCGGATGTTCACACATATTTTGTGAGAAACATTGTCTTTCATATTTGATAGAAGTTTATTCCCTGCACATAGCTGTATGATCTTTCACGGTTTGTGAAATACTTTTTAATCAATGGGTTGTCTTCAGCTCTAAGTTTCATCAGAGATTTTTTTAAATCCCTTATTTGAAGACTCTTTCGATTCATCATGAGAGCGAAGTGGTATCCTTGCACGGGTACAGAGCAATAGTGGTTTACAACTTGTGACAAGTATTCCCTATTCTCCTCAACCTCTCTTTCATGTGCTGAACTTAATTGGCTTGCTACACTTTTCTGGGTGCTTTCGAAGACGGCCATTTGCTCTGCCGCAAAACAATGCGATTTACTGGTTTGATGGTTACTAAATTGCTGGGTACCTTTCTTCCAATTCTGAAATCCGCCTTCCCGAAAAGATGTTTCTATACATGCCTTTGCCAGGGAAGGCCCGACACGGAAAACAAAAAGCTTTGTCAAGTAAAGGACTATATTCCAACCATGCATACTGTGAGTACTATTCATTCCTAAACTTTCTTCCATTAGTTGTTGGGAAATTACAAGTTGGCAGGAAGGGACCCACTTCGAGAAATTTTACTGCGCCGCTAGGTCCGTGACAAGGGTCTCTCCCCTTAATGCTCTTATCCTTCTTGGATGACATATCATCTACGTCATGTTCTATTGTGGTTGTTGTCGATGGGCCACTGGCAGGCGTTTTACGAATTGTGCTTATGGATTCATCCGTTTCACATGCACCTGAACTGCCTGTGTTTTTCATTTTAGCTGATTAAAAGTATGTCAAGATCGTTTTGCCAGGACGTTTAGCCATGATAATTCTTAAAACTTTCTCTAAACTCAGACTATGTATTTTTACTCTATACTTATGACTTATTGTGATTACTCCGAGACTGCAACGTCAATAATGGACAGTATTGAACGTCCGATGTATATACTAGTTTGCTTGCTCAAGTTGTTTGAATTCCTATGAATAATGGGCCGCCAGCATATCAAAACTTATACATGTCTATCTATACGCACAAGTAGGGGTCTCGTGGCATACGTAAGAACGTGCGTACGTACTCTATGTGTGTAGGTATGCCAATGGGGTTCGTCATTGGATAAAGTTAAAGAATGTGGATGGCTGTATTTGCACCTCAATTACAAAAAATTGTCTGATTGAAGTTAATTGAGTTTACAACTAAAAGAAGAAAGTGTGTGACACTATTTTGCAATTGCCCCTTTTGACCCCCGTATTCCTGCCCATAGGCTGAAATGCATATCTATGGTGAAAAAGTGGAGAGGGAAAGTGCCCCTGCCCCTCCCCTCTGTAATTCCGCCCCTGGAGCAATTGTATCTTGGACTGAACCAACAGCAACTGATATTTCTAATGTTGTAAATGTTGTAACACTACGTCCCGATCGCATGCTCCAAACAGTTTCTTCCCAGTAGGAACCACACTAGTAACTTACACACTTTCCGATAATTCTGTAAATCAGGCAACGTGTACATTTAATGTTCTGATTGTACCGAGTAAGCATTATTATCTTTACTCGTGTATTACGAAGCATACACAAGAGGGAGTTAGGATAAGGGAGTTGGTATCGGGTGGGAGGTGACAAAGGAAAATTTTCTTCTATGGGCGGAAATTTCTCAAAATTTGGAAATTTGTACTTTAGTTCAGTATGTTTGATTTAATGTTAACCCTGATAAAAACAATTGGTCTTTTAAATTAAGCCAATTTAGAGTTCGCACGTTTTCATAGGGTTTTCTTAAAATATCATACTTTCCCCTAATAATTTCCTGTAAAAAAAAGGGGGAAGGGTAGGTAAGCTGGGGAAACTTGGATTCGGAAATGTTTCTGGTTTAACCCCCATACAAAAAATCTAGCTACGCCACTGAGTACACCAAGTTACGTAATAACGGTTATCACAGATATGATATCCCATGCAATTAATCAACATTTTTGAGAAAATGATATAGCGAAAAAATCACTTTTATTTAGATTTTGAATTTTTTGTCCAAGAAAATAATAGATATTGATTCACAAAATATTAGGATTCCAATTCAGGAAAGTTGGTATCTGTTAACCTGCTTGAAAAATGTGTATTTACTCCACTGCTCATTCCAATAAGTATGTACTTGCAATACAATTGATGATTATTATTTTATAGTTGATACATTTCCGCCGACCATACTAAACTGCCCGACGGATATTTTGGAAACTGTGGAACTTGGGAGAGCTTCTACTCCTGTAAGATGGACTGAACCTACAGCAGTGGATAATTCGGATCCTGCTGGCTTAACAGTGACTCAAACGTGCTTTCCAGGAGCGTCCTATAATGTTGGTAAAACGCAGTGCCTTTACACATCTACTGATCCTACAGGAAATAGTGCAACTTGTGAATTCCTTATCATAGTTCAAACAGGTTTGTAGCAAAATTGTCATTCCTTAAATTTTGGTTGAATTTTTCATCTGATAATTACAATTGGCAATTTTCGATCAATTGTTTAATATAAAATGTTACCGACGACCCGGCTTAAACTAACATTTGTCCCATTTGACATAGCAGGCTGCATGCCTATTTGAGAGGTAAAATTGAGAAAGTATTGATTTATGATTGAAAAGAAATAATCAAACTGAATTTTTTGACATTTTCTAGGAATTAAATACAATTTTCAAAACAATTGACCAACAAATCTCTGTAATGAAGGAAATTTCCCGAGATTTTTAGAAAATAAAAATTGTCCGACAATGAAGAAAATTTCGAGAAGGAAGAAAATTTTCCAGAAAATATGATATACCTGACAGGATTTCACTTCGATTGTATACTTTCTTTGTGGTTGAGGGTCAAATTTGCACATTTTAAACATAAAATTGAAAAGAAATTGGTGAAATAAAAAAAAAGTTTCTTTATTGGATTGTCTAACACCCCCGGAACGTATTCAGCTTCCGGCGCCAGAAGGAGACGGGGGGCATGGAATGGGGTGGGGTGGGGCGTGGGGGGGGAAATGGGGCGTGGGGCGTGAGGCGTGGGGGCGATAGAGCAACAGAAAATTGTTTGGTTAATTTCTTATTTACTACGTTAATGAAGAAACGTGATAAAATGTAACCCAAAATAAAGCTATCAAAGAGGGTTACCTCGGGAGGAAGGGGGATTTCCTGATGACAAAGGAACAGTTTGCTTTGGTTCTATTGGAAGTTGTTGCTATATAGTCGGGAAATCCTCTTCAGTTTTCTGGAACTTTCTCTTCTCCAATTTCAGGAAATTTTATTCATTTTTTAGCTTTTTGACTGAAGATCATTTATTTATTCTTTTGGGGTTCAGATGGAGAAGGGGGAGTTTCCTGTCTTATCAAGCTTTTGGTCAGCCTGTTGTGTCCGTCTCCTAAAAATTTTGCCCCATTTTGGGGAAAATATTTTGCCAATTAGGAAATTTGGGCTTTTCTGTAAATTTTGTTCAGCGTTTGGTTAATTGGCGCAAAATTTTGGCCCATTTCCTTAACGTGTTGACCACTTTTCGGGAAAGTTTATCAAAACACTCCAGTTGCGCCCTCCAAGACACACACTAAAAGTAAACGTTTTTCAACTAAGAAATTTGCGGTAGGCCTATTTGATTGCAGAAAACTGCTTATTCATACAAAATATTATAACAGCATAAAATGTTCTATACATGTATGTCTATACATGTTGATGATAAGGTGTCAACAATAGAAGTCATCTTGTATGCTAGACAAAACCAAGGCGAATATTCTGGTCGCCCAGCAGCCCAGTGCATCAAAAATTGTATTCACTGGACGACCACAATTTCTCACTGGGTGACCATGGTCGCCCAGTTAGTTTGCTAAAAATGTCACTGATACTATACCCTGGCATCAGTAGCGTAACGACTTACCTGGACCGGGGGGTAAAATATTAGATGGGGCCCTTCAACTTATTAAAATGATTAACTATCTGCTTTGAAATGTGACATGAGTATATATGTGGGTTTAGGGATCAAGAGTTATACCCCATTCTTCAGATCGGGATCAAAGGGGCTGTAAAAACAATCAGTTTTACTGAAAAGCAAAAACAAAGTATTTAATAACTTATGATATGGACCTTGTTGTATATTTGTATTATTCTTCAGGGTTGTTTCTAAACAAAATCAAGGGAAAAAGGAAGTTAGAAATGAGTTTTTTACATATTCTGTTTTGTACAGTTTTAAATATATTTGATATGATTTCAAAATTTAATTTAATTCTTGTAGAAAATTGAGATCAGGCCCCCAAAGTTCTTTACAAATGTGGTTCCTTCATAGGATTTAGGAATTATTTGCATTCATCTGCTGCTCTTCAGTTTTAACTCACGTCGCATTTGCTCAAATCTTACACTAAGTTTCGTCTGTAATGGCTAGTTTTGGCAGTATATCACTTCTGCACTTGGGAGTTCTTCGGTTTAACAGAGGATACCATGGATCCTGTTATAGGAAGCTGTCTAGCAGATATTACAGAAACAACAACTT
>JAIGNY010003306.1:607500-628918 GCA_020152595.1 Chiridota heheva
GAGAGAGAGAGAGAGAGAGAGAGTTGAACACACAATTACAATGACGGGGTCGTCGCCTGCGTATTCGGTTATGATAGTAACAATGCTATCACGAAACGCTTAATACGACCCGGACGAGAACACAGGTACGACGTACGGACAGACATAACATCGACAACCAAGTCAATGTCCACGGCATTTGATAACCAGTTGTGGTGCACTGGCGTGTCTACCCACCCCAGGATTGAACCCGGGGCCTCGTGGTCTGTAGACAGGTATGATAACTGCTACACCACAGTAGGTAGATAGAAGGGGTCTCCCTGTCGTCCTCTTTAAAAAAAAAATCACCTTTTTTTTATCTCCACAGACAGAAGTTCTAGTGGTTGGTATTTTCCCACGTTACCCCTACGCTCCGAAAGAATCTTCATTTCGTGCATTTTCTCGGATTTTAAGATTTTTTTCAGATAGGAGTTTATCTGATCTTTTTTCGTCTGGTGTACTAATTGCTGGGGCTTGCCTTACTATGTCTGACGTCTACTGCAGTTCCGTCTCGCCCGCGTAAGGGTCGTAAGTACATCCCCCGTATGGGAGAGGTGGTGTAGGTATACATTTTAGATATTGTATATTTACTATAACAGTATAAGATCAAACGCCAAGAGGCGAAACATGTAAATCTCTCAAAGGTTTCTATCTTCGACTCGACCCACGGCTCGACGCTACTGAGGCGCGGAGGTCTGAGGCAGTAGACTACTTTGTTAACTTATACTGACTTACCCCCGGGGTGTCCACGACTCGACGCTACTGAGTCGGCCGGACTGCGGGCAGAGGTCTGTCGGACGTAAGTTATTTCTGAGACCGTATTGATAAGCTAAATGACGTTTTGAGACGCAGTTTAGAATAAGCCACAATTACTAGCACCCACGACTGAACGATACTGAGTTGGTGAGGCGCAGGTAGTGGTAGGTAATTCCTTTTGACACCCCGGTGGACCACGTTTCCGCGATAGGGACCGGTAGGGCCACCTGAGGCGACGTCATAAAGTGAGTTACAAGTAATTTTACGGCTCGCAGTAGAGCCCTGTGATTACTGCCACGGGTCCGCATAGCACCGGTAAACGGCTCCGTACGGCTCTACGGCTCGGTTTCACGGATCCGTGAGACGACCCTACGGGTCCACTGGACGGCTCTGTAAGGGTCCGTGATACAGCCCTACGGGTCCATTGGACGGCTACGGGTCCATTGGACGGCTCCGCACGGGTCCATTGGACGGTTCCGTACGGGTCCATACGGCTCCATATCCAGACTTTACGGATCCATACGGCTTTGGTGAACGGGTTCATACGGCTCCATAGTTTTTAAACAGGTTAACGTACAACGTACGGTAAACTCGGAAGTACACCCACTAACTACGAAACTACGTGGTCAGGTAAACAGAAAACAATCTTCACAGGAAGTATAGCATCACGAGAGCTATTTCTTCTTGCTACCGTAGCCATCAGCTACGCAGTTCCATGGCCGTGTGAACTGCCCTAGTAAGATTTTGCGCGTCGAACGTAACGGTTCTGCTAAACTTTCACCAGTATTATGGATACGGAGGACAGACCCCAGTGTCAGTGCGTTACGCACCCACGATGTTCCGCGATGCGTCGCGTGTAAACGCTTCTTTAGGTTACGGTCCGGAGACATCCATCTCACGTCTTACGCATGCAGATTATCCTGCGAGTCCAACCCATGTACTCTCTGCTGTGTACTAGTGTACTCGTGGCTGCGTGGTCGGAGCATAGACTCCACCGCGATCGGCGCTTCAACTTCTCCCCCCCCCCTCCCCGTCTGGGGAGCGAGACCACTATCTACGCTCAGCAGGGCGTCCGATTACGAGCTCCCACAGCTGAGTAGGCTTACGCTCACGTGTACACCTTTTGCGCCAGACGCTGTGGCAGGACCCAGCACTTCCCAGGCTTCCGTTCCCCCGGTACTGTCTCCGGAGCGAGGAAGGCCCCGGACGAGAGACAGGGAGTGGGATAGTAGGCACAAGAGAGTACGGAGTCGACGATACCAGTCCTCCTCACTCTCTTCTTCCTCTTCCTCAACGAGCTCCCCTGAGCCCAGACGGAGGCGAAGGAAGCGACATAGGGTAACCCCCTGTAGGATTCCTCCTTCATGGACACTCAAACAGATCCTTGAGACGCTGGTGTCTCAGGCGATAAAGCAGAGGCTACCGCCTCCCGCACCTCGCCGCCCGGCAGCTGCCGCATTCGCGGCGTGGCATCCCCCTGACCTTGAGGTCTCGGAGGTGGATGCCCTCGACATCTATCCCTCCGGGGAATAGGTCGGTCGGTTTTGGACGTTCTGGACCCTCCTGTGGAGCCTCTGGACTCTTCCAGGGTACCGGACTACCCCCGGAACGGAGGATTCTTCCCGCTGCCCGGTCCAAGTCGTCCCCAGTGCCGTGCCGCCGACGCAGGGCGCACTGGATAGAAACCCCGTACCTATCGGATACTGGACGAGGTCCTCTTCCCACCGCCCCTCCGGTGGACCCCTGCTTCAGGGGGAGCGGGTCCCCCAACTTCTGGATTTCCTAGCACGGAAAAAAATTAAGCTGGATATAGTGGATGCACCTCTCACAGAGACTGGCGCACAGTCTCAGCGCAGACTGCTCACTACAGTTCATACGGAAACTAAGCCAACAGCTAAGCAAATTCACATTGAAGCTTCCCTGGTGACCAGGGTACAGCATTGGGCCAGAATTCCCGCCAAGGACTGAATGGCCTACAACAAACAAGTTGATCAGGCCACTCGCGTCCAGCCAGTTACCTACCAGACACTCTAGGCACACCCTTTAGCCCGTAAGGAGTATGGCGTATGGCAACTCCTCCGCCAGCCCGCGAGCGGCACTCCTGCGGTGTCAGGCTTGGCGGCCAGCACTAAGAAGTTCCTTGACCCTGCGTTCCAGCGGAGGGAAGTCTCCCTCACAGTTGCTGACCGAGCCATACTGCGGTGCTTTAAGTACCAAGCCCTTGCAGTATGGGGTTGGTCTCGGTCCGGCGCAGACTTCTGCCGGCCGACATCATCCCGACGACTACACCATTTTTAGCCGGACTCTTGGACTTGCTCGACGCGACAGTCGACCAACTCATCCGAGTCTCTACAAGGGTGGTCATGGAGAGACGCGAGAATGTGCTCCCTCTCCTTGGACTCTCTGAAGCCACACAAGCGGACCTTCGGAGACTGTCGACGGAAGTGCCAGACTTCTTCGCAGGCCACTTCCGAGACGTTCTGTCGAGCCAGGCCGGCCGACAGGACGATCTTAGGAAGACTTGGAAGCTGTTGGCGAGGGCGAAGCCCTTGTCTTCTCCACCCACCCTCACGTCGCTGTAATCCCATCGTCTACGAGGGGCCGCGGTTAGACTACTCAGCCGCGGGCCCCAAGTCGTCGCCGTACAGCGACACGAGACCTGACACAGCTTCTTCCTCTCGCCAGAAGTCCACTCCGTGGACAGGCATAGTGAACGTGGCGGAGAGTGGTCGACGCTCCTTCCCCTCTGCACGCCTAGCAGGGTCCTCTTCATCACGAGGGTGGGGAAGAGCAAGGGGCAGTACCTTTGACCCACTCCCAACGCCCCCGCTTACGGGCGGTCAGGTCGGGGCGTCTGGGAAAATTCTACAAGGCGTGGGAGAAAGTCACCGCGGACAAGTCGGTGCTGATAACCATTCGGCAAGGCTATCGTCTGGAGTTCACAACCCCTCGCTCAAAATGATGCGTGGGAGAAAGTCACCACATACAAATGGGTGCTAAGAACCATTCGTTAGTGTTACCGTCCACAACTCCCCCGCTCAAAAAGGAGTCGTGCGCCCCACCCTCACGCCTTGTTTGGGCAACCACGCCGAATTGTTAAAGACAAAGATCGGAGAGCTGTTGGCAAAGAACGCCATGACCCGCATCTCAAATCGGCCCAGGAACCTCGTGATGTCCACGTTCTTCCTGGTCCCCAGGAAGGGGAAAAAGTGGCGCCCAATCATCAATCTAAGACCACTCAACGTGTTCATTCGTCCATTGAAGTTTAAGATGGAGACACTTCACTCCATCCTCCCTCAGTTGACAAGGGGTCTGTGGGCCATCTCCGTAGTCCTCGCGGACGCGTATCTGCATATATTCGATGCACGAGGAACACAGGCTTTCCCAGTAGTTCCAATTCGAGGGAATCATGTACACGTTCAGGGCGTTACCCTTCGGGCTGTCAACTGCCCCCAGGTCTTTACCCGGATTACAAGTGTTCTAGCGACCTTTCTACGCAAACAAGGCATCATAATCTGTATTTATCTAGCAACTGGCTTATCGTCGCAAAAGACGCAACCACCATTGCGGAACACACAAACGTAGTAATAAGAGTGGCTTAGGAATTAAGGTGGGTTATCAACCTCGCCAAGTCCAGTCTAGTTCCTTCTCAGACTCTCACTTTTCTGGTAGCTATCCTGGATTTCACACAGGGTCGTATAAGGCCAACAGAGAAACGAATCCTAGCCATGAAGGCGGGAGCCGTTGGTCAGCGAGAGTGTGGTTGGTATTCTTAGGATGCCTAGCCAGTCTAGTAGATGTAGTCCCAAAGTGCAGATTTTACATGCAGGACCTACAGTTTCACCTACTGGATTATTTCGTTCCATCCAGGAGGGACCTCAGTATTCCCATCTCCAGAACACAAGCAGTGGTTCCCCACATCTGGTGGTGGTGTATCCACTCTCACCTGTCACATGGAGCTGTTTTCCCACCTGCCAGGCCGTCTCTCTCCCTGGTGACAGACGCATTTTTGATGGAGTCGGGAGAGCATTTAGCGTGGTCCCAAGTCGAAAGTTTCTGGATGGGCACGTGGTGCGGACAGCACATCAATATGTTGGAACTAGAGACAGTGCGCCGGGCTCTTATTCATTTCCTACCACAGGTACGAAACAAGTCCCTTCTCTTACGCACCGACAACACCACAGTAGTGGCGTATATAAGCAGTTCACCTGTCAGGCAAGGAACACGATCGCAGATCTATTATCTCGCCTAAATGGAGCCCTACAGAATGGGCACTCCTTCCGCAGGTGGCCAAAGCGATCTGGTTGACTTTCGATCTCCCGGACGTAGATCTGTTCGCGTCCGTGGACAACCACAAGCTACCAATTTTTTGCGCTCTGACCCCGACCCAAGAATCCGGAGAGTCGACGCGTTCACGATCACGTGGACCCACTTCGTGGGCTACGCCTTCCCACCATTCCCGCTGGTACCGAGAGTTCTCGGCAAGGTGATGTACGATCAGTGTCACATGTTGCTTCTGGTAGCTCCCAATTGGCCCGGCCAACTCAGCTGCTCAATCTTGTCGCAGGTTTTCCGTACAAGCTTCCGGTCAGGGACGACTTAGTCTCAATCCCGGTCTCCGACAAATTTTACCACAATTCAAAAGTACTCCGTTTGACTGTGTGGCCTCTATCCGCAAGGCATTTTGGAGGCAGTTGCCGAAGTGGCAGCTCAAAGTCGGAGACCTTCCACTTTGGGGATGTATTCTTCCAGATTTGGAATGTTTCAAGACTGGTACAATAATAGATCGGTTTCTCCGCATACGACGCCTCTTGGTGACGTAGCGGATTTCTTGTTGGGTAAGTTTAATCTGGATAAATGCGGCAATATAGTCAAGGGGGTTCGGACAGCCATAGCAGCTATTACCCGGGGCTTTCCAGATGGGACGACCGCTTCTGGAAAGAGTACTGACAGGAATGTTCTTACAAAGACCTTCAGTTCGAAACCTTGCTCCACCATGGGACATGCAAGTGGTTCTTGAGACACTAGCATGGGCTCCGTGTGAGCCGTTGTCAGAGTGTCCACTTAAGGAACTGACAATCAAAACGGTTTTCCTACACTCCGCGGCCTCTGCCCAACGCAGAGGTGCCATTTACGCGCTTTACCTCAAAGAAGACCACATTCGCTTCGAATCTGGAGGAGTGCGGCTCGTACCCGACCCAGCTTTCTTGGCCAAGAATCAAACTTTAGAGTTTGAACCGATATTCCTTCCGTCGGTCACTACGTTTTCTGACACTTCAGAGGACATGGCCTGGTGCCCGGTGCGATGTCTCAAACACTATATTAAATGTACACAATCCTTACGAAACGACGTAAACGCCTTATTTGTGTCGTTGCATATTCCGCATCGCGCCGTTTCATGTGATACGATTTCGCAATGGATTGTTAAGACAATCACGTACGATAAATTCGCGTTGTTTATGTAACAATCAGTTACGGAACATCAGGTGCAAGACATAGCTACATCAATTGCGCTATTTGGTGGGGTTCCCCTCAGCGAGATTCTTTGCGCTGAAGTATTGAAAACACCAGCCATGTTCGTCTCCGCATATCTGAAGAATATACCAGACTACCAAGACGGGGTTGCAAGGGCTGTTCTTCCAGAAGAGGACCGTCCCTTTCTTGAGGTGAAAATTATTGTTTCTTTTAATCACGTTCTCTTTTTCATTTACGATTCTTGCGTTAATATATTAACGTCTTAGTCGTTTACTAACGAATTTCGGCCGCTGTTTTGGCTTGTTTGATTGGTTTATTTTACTAACGAAAATTGTTTCCGTTGTTCATGCACCTTTTATTTCGTTTCGTGTTACTAACGAAGCTTTTTTGTTGTTTAGGCAATTGTTAGTTCGTTGTTTTACTAACGTGATTTGCCGGGCTTAGGCAATTTTATTTCGTTCATTGTTAAGTAACGAATTTCTGTTGCGGTTCTGGCAGTTTCTATTTAGTTTAACTTTACGCAGAGCTTGTTCCCCTCATATTTAACAAAACCGCCCCAGTCCTCTGGCGAATCTGGTGAGTTTTCGCCATGACGTTTGGGCGTTGTTTACAGTTTGACGCTGGTTATTAACAGATTATGTTGACATGCGTTTTCGGGTGACTATCCTTTGTTCTGTCGACGTCTTGCCTCGGTTGTTACTAAGAGGTTGTTTTCTGTTCCTTTTTAGGACTAGGAGTGGTTTACTATTTTAAAAAGTAGTTCCTATTCAGAGTTATTCGTCCTTAAGAGGATAGAAATCTAGTCCTTTAAGTAGGATAAAGCTAGTGCGAGTTTTACGACCAGCCTTTTAGAAAATTGAGCTTCGACCTGAGCTTCCTTCCTTTCGATCCTCGGTTGCAATCTGATTGCATATTTATAGCATGGAAGGTAAGGTCTTAAAGTAAATTTATCTCGCTAAGCGTAGCGGGGATATTTACGACAATAATACTTATCTTCCATGCCTCCCAACCCGCCTCTTCTCTCGTCCAGGCCTCGGTGGAATGTTAAGTGAGGGATGTTAGAGGTGTAATGGAGGTCAGGGATGGGCTGGTAACTACGTTTTTAAGGTCGGTTAGAAGTGCGTTAGATTCAAGTCATGGCCCAGATTGCATATTTCTAGGATGGAAGGTAAGTATAACTTTCGTAAATATCCCCGATACGCTTAGCGGGGTAAACTTATCATCCATGAATTGTTGAAGAATTGTTGAAAGAAAAAAGAAATGAAAATATAATATCGAAAAAACTATTTTTCATGGATTTATTACTTTTCTTGAAATATTCAGGGATCAAAATGAATCTACCCAACTTTTGGCAATATCCCTATTTTGTATCATTCTCGTTGTCTAGTAGGTCGTTATCATTCCTCATTACCTCAGTTACAAAGGTATTTCAAGCAAAGGGGTAAGCTGCAGCAGATGAGTTTACAGTGTCTTTTGGCTGGAAATTAATTGAGAAAAATTAATTGAGAAAGATTTGTTAAGTGCAAATTGTTTCAAAGAACATTTCTATTCTTTCTTTGTGGACAATTTGATTCTTTTGAAACACAAGGGGCATAATTTTGTAGTCATTGCTCTTCTTTTCAATCTTGAAAAGTTGAGGTTATGATTGCAAAAAGTGCCTATGTAAGTTTGTGGAAAATCTGATCAAATAACTATTTATTTGCTTGTCAGCCCACAGAAATTTGTTTTGCTGTTAATCTGAACCAACGATATATTTCATTCTATCTCTAATAGCAGAAGACTTAGTTCCACCAGTCATAAGTAATGTTCCAAGTGATATAACTGCAATATCGGTACAGGTAGAAGATATAGTGTATGTCACGTGGGTTGAGCCCACAGCGATTGATGACAGCGGAATTGTGATGCTCGTTGAGCAAACAGCAGCATCAGGAGACTTGTTTGCAGTGGGCACCACTGAAGTTACATACACGTATGAAGATAGGGCAGGAAACAGGGCTTCAGTCTCTTTCAGCGTAACTGTTATCGTACCAGGTAACTTGATTGGTTTGCAACTATTGTAATTTGTTCAATTTTGTATGACAAAAATATCACGCTTGCCTGTGGTTAGTGATAAGTGTGACATTACACACAAAGACAAATTTCTTTTATATTTACTCATGAACCCCTGTGCTAGAAAACCCATTAGCTCTTTCAAATTTGTCAGCAGTCTTTAGAATGTTGCAATGTTGAATAATTACACAAGAGTTAGTATTAGGTACAGTGCTTTTCGTATGGACCTTTCGTTCTCCTTTTAAAATAACATTGTTCCGAGTTATTTTGTTTTGTGGATAGTATTCTAATAGTTGCTAGAGTATAACTTGGATACATCGGAAAAAGCTAGCTGGTCATTCAGAATACTCAATGTCTTTAACCCTATTCCTGCCTCCATCCAGTCTCCATTGCCTTACAGCAACATGCAAAGAAATGGTATTCTCACTGAGGTATCTTAAACAAATGAGTTGATTAGTTGTTCTTGTTTAACCGCTTTTCTTGGGTTGATAGTTTTTATGATTGTGAGTGAATATGTCAATTCCTGGCAATATCATTTTTCTGTAAGTGTCAGAGATGTGCATATGCGGTGCATATTAGAGAAAATGTACAGATACAAAGAAATGATTTAGTACTGTTTTCTTTATTTTAATTAGATTTTGGTGTTTTACGGGTATTTAATATACCCACACCAGTGGGAGAGCTACAGGGAGGAGCTACTTCTGTTAGTTTAACATGGAGTGGACCAATCGTATTGGCGTCAGGTCGTATACTTGATCCCACAGCACAAAGTCATCGTAATGGCGATAACTTCATGGCTGGTATTACTATTATTACCTACGAGTACAACATTGATGGATCCATATATACTCTCTCCTTCATAGCGTTAGTAAGAGGTACGTTTTATAAAACAGCAGTATGATCAAATCTCTCAATTTATCTGCTTCATTATAGCATCAAGATGCAGGGGGTTGAGGGAGTATTGACCCCCGCTTATAAAATGCAAGGCAATGTTTGTTTGTTTGTTTTTTAAATATATTTGCACATTCCACAAGAAAGCCTTTATTATGTAGGAACTTTTGGGCTTTTGGCAAATTTTTCTAGAATTGATTGCGTCGTGCTTAAAAAGATTTTATGTATTGTATGAAATAGACTGAATGAAGTTCAATTCAAAAATCAAATTAGTGCCAATTTTTTGTCTTTACATTTTGTATCATTTATCATGTTATCACCTATCTATGACACATATTGATACTTTAAACAAGATTGTAAAAAACAACAATGAACATTAAGCTATTGATCATAAAAGTAGATTGTGTTTTCTGGTCCTATTGTCGTGCCAATGAATTATAGTTTATTGTTTATTTGTCTCATTCTTCTGTAATATTAAACAATTTCATAATCAAAACTAAGATTTCCAAGGATATTTCAGAAATAATGTTTTTCAATTTTGTTAAACCACCCCGTAACACATCAAATAATGCAAAAACAATTCTAGTGACAAACGTGCGTTAAAATCTTGTGGTATTTAGAAGAAATTTGATGTCAGTGACATCATAGGTTGACAAGGTATCTCACAAAATAGACAATCTTACGCTGGAAAAGCTTTGTAAAGCCTATCATATCAAAAGGCTTATGCATCAAGAATGAATAACTTTGGATCTCTTCGGAAACCTGTCCATTGTAAGACTTATAGTACGTAACAGATAATAAATGTTTTATTTGCAGCTTACACGTTGCATGTACTGATGCAACCTCTTGTACCCAACATTCTTTAAATTTAAATTCTCATGCCAGAAGCATCATTACACATACAATTTGTAAGCAAATATATTTGTTCTTCAGGTCCATTTATATTCAAAATGAAAAACATTGCCTGTAATTCTAATAACTAGCTGAGCTAGAATAAATTCGTTACAGGCTTAACAAAGAGAGAATATACAGAGAACATTTTTCTTTGTGAACCTCGATATTAAAAAAAAAGGTTTTTTTTTATTGTAAATATTATAATTATATATATTTATATTAGATATATTATATTAAGCATTTTTTGCAATGATTATATATGTTGCAGAATACTATAAGATCTATTTATGTGTTTACGTCACAACATTCTTTATCATATTCTTTTACCTTCAGATCCAAACGATGTTACTCCACCAGAGATTATGAGCTGTCAGGATAACATAGCAATTCAGCTCGCTGAAGGCATTAATTCGACGATAGTTGTATGGGATGAAATAACTGCTGCAGATAACGGCGTACCTATTTTGCCGGTACGATCTCATCGCTCTGGAGACGAGTTTGTGTTTGGTACTACAAGTGTTACATACAATTTTACAGACAGTGCAGGAAACAATGCAATCTGTTCATTTGATGTTAACATAACAAGAAGAGGTACCGTATGCATGTCATAGATAATATTTCAATGTTCATCTTTTCACTGCCTAAGAACATCGTTTATGCATACCAAACTCATTATCGGGGTGTCAGTATTCTACGACACCTAAGTAGTAGTTAAGACAATACCGGATCATTCTTGAGTTAAGTACAAATAGCAACAATTACCAGTAAGCTGCCATTCATTCGTCGATGAGTGGTCTAAGACCCTCTTCTGGGCATGTTCATGCTAAGCAAGCGGTGTTTGGGGTTGCGTTTGACTCCTGCGTTTAAATTATTTACTTCTAGCTATACATTACCTTCCATGCTATGAATATGCAATCTGGTCCAATGACCTGATTCTAACCCACTTCTAACCGACCTTAAAAACATAGTTAATAGCACAGCCCTGACCTCCATAATACCTCTACTATCCCTCCTACTTCTTTCAGCGTGTTCTTATCACAATATTGCTAGAACTGGTCAAAAAAATTCTTTAAAAATGTTCACCTTTTCTAACAATTTTCTTCTTTGCAGCTTTTACCAGGCAGGTTTTACGCTGTTCTGCCTTTTTCTGTTTGCCTTTTCAAGTCTTCTGAAGTAAGACAAGGTAGTCATGGAATCAGAAATTCTTCGGTCCGACTCACAGGACTTTCCCAGTAAGCTTACACTTAGGCTAGTGTTTTTACTTCCATCCGTACAAAACGGGTGGCTAGTTTGAAAAAGTCTCACTTTAGCGGCAGGCGTACCTGTTTAGTTGACCCTTTGCCCCTGGGTTTAAGTGTTTTTCATCCTCGGCCCCACTCTTATATGAGGAGAGTCTAGCCTTTATACTATGCATTGTACTAACATGTTAGGATATTTACAGTACAGGTTCTCGTATGCATTATGCCAACATCTCCTTTCAATGTTGGCGCATGCGTATAGGGTCGACGTCACCACACGGTGTTTGAGGAGTCGGCTTCACATAGCTCCAAGGAGCTACAGTTATTACAAGAGAGCCTATATTTCATTTAACGTTGCCAGTATATTTCGTGTGTTCGTTTCTCTTGCATATAAATACGACAGAGTTTTTCATTTACAAGTTTGAATTATGAGGCACTAGAGAGACTTTAGGGCGTCTCCATGGCGTCCTCTTTTCAGGAGATTTCATCTGTTCATTTTATCTCCACAGACACCAAGATACACAGTTGTTTGTGTTTTCCACGCTACCCCTGCGCTTTTAAAGAATTTATATTTTGTACATTTTTGTAAATAGTGATTTATTTTACTATTTTTCTGAGGTACTTAATTGCTGTGGCTTGCCTTACTATCTTTGACGTCTCCCGCAGACCCATCTCGCCCGCGTAAGGGTCGTAAGTACATTCCCCGTATGGGAGCTTTAGCGTAAGTATATGTATATATATATATATATATATATATATATATATATATATATATATATATATATATATATATATATATATATATATATATATATATATATATATATATATATATATATATATATATATATATATATATATATATATATATATATATATATATATATATATATATATATATATATATATAGTATATATATATATATATATATATATATATATATATATATATATATATATATATATATATATATATATATATATATATATATATATATATATATATATATATATATATATATATATATATATATATATATATATATATATATATATATATATATATATATATATATATATATATATATATATATATATATATATATATATATATATATATATATATATATATATATATATATATATATATATATATATATGTATATATATATGTATATATATATATATATATGTATATATATATATATATATGTATATATATATATATATATATATATATATATATATATATATATATATATATATATATATATATATATATATATATATATATATATATATATATATATATATATATATATATATATATATATATATATATATATATATATATATATATATATATATATATATATATATATATATATATATATATATATATATATATATATATATATATATATATATATATATATATATATATATATATATATATATATATATATATATATATATATATATATATATATATATATATATATTATATATATATACATATAAATATATATATATATATATAGATATATATATATATATATATATATATATATATATATACACACATATATATATATATATATATATATATATATATATATATATATATATATATATATATATATATATATATATATATATATATATATATATATATATATATATATATATTCTATATTTTATATAATATTTATTTATTTATAGAGGCGAAATAAATCATTCTGAGGCAGTAGTTTGCTTTTACCTGATTCACACCCTGGAGGTTTCTGACTCGACGCTACTGATTTGGCAGGACCACGGGTGCGGTTTATCAGACGTAAGTTACCTGAGTCTTTTTTGATCAGATAAGTGGCGTCCTAGACGTAACTTAGAATAAACCACTAGCGCCCACTTTTCGACGCTACTGAGTCGGTGAGGTGCAGATTATAGTGGGTAACTCCTTTGTACACCTCTGTGGACCGACGGTTCCATGTATGGACCGGTAGGGCCACAAGAGGCGTCCCCCAAGGGGTAATAAGTAAGTTATAAGTAATTATACCGCTCACTGTTGAGCCATTGAATTACTTTCACCGGTCCATACGAGTCCGCACGGCTTTAGTGATCGGGTCCGTACGGCTCCACGGCTTGTGTTTATGTCTCCGTACGGGTCCGTGTTACGGGTCCATTGGACGGGTCCGTACGGCTCCGTAACCAACGGCTTTACGGGTGCATGTGGCTCCAGTGAACGGGTCAGTACGGCCCAGAGTTTTGTAACGGGATAACGTACACTGTGCGATAAACCTGGAAATAGACCCGCTAGCTACGGTGATAAGTAACAACTCTTTACAAGAAGTATAGCATCACGAGAACTATTTCTTTTTGTTTCTGTAGCCATTAGCTACGCAGTTCCACTGCCATGTGAACTGCCTCAGTAAGATTTTCCGCGTCAAACGCGTTGAACGTTACAGTTCCGTTTTAGTTTGCAACAGTAGCATGGATACATAGGACAGGTCCCTGAGTGTCGGTGCGGTACGTACCCAAGATGTTCCGCGATGTGTCGCGTGTAAACGCTTTTTAAGTTACGCTCCGGTGACATCCATCTCACGTGTTACGCGTGTAGATTATGCTGCGAGTTCAAACCGTGTACTCTTTACAGCGACTGGGATCAAGCGACGTGATCAGAGCATAGACTCCACCGCGACAGGCATTTTAGAAGAGCGGCCGAGAGAGCGGAGAAGCGACGGTCAGACAAGCTGTCTTTGTCTTCCTCTGCCGCCACCGCCATCCAAGTCCAAGCCGCAGCCCCTCCCACCCGGGAGGCGAGGCCGCCGCCCAACCTTAGCAGGGCACCCGACGACGTACCCTGACAGCTGAGTAGGCGTATGTTTACGCATACACCTTTTGCGCCGTGCGCTGTGGCGGAGCACAGCACTTCCGACCCCCTGGTATTTTCTCCTGAACGAGGCAGGCCCCGGAAGAGGGACAGGGAACAGAGGAGAGTACACACAGGCAAGGACGGAGTCGACGTTACCAGTACTCCTCATCCTCCTGTTCCTCCTCCTCACCCTTCCCTGAGCCTAAGGCGGAGGCAAAGGAAGCGACACAGGGGAAATCCCCTCGGGGATTCCACCTTCATGGACACACTCAAGCAGACCCTTGAGACTTTGGTGTCCCAGGCGTTGGAGCAGAAGCTACCACCTCCCGCACCTCGCCACCCGGAAGCTGCCACTGCCGCGGCATGGCATTCCACCCGACCCTGGGTGGGGTCTCGGAGGAGGATGCCCTCGACATCTACCCCTCCGGAGAGGATGTCAAGTCTATGGACGATTTGGACTCTACTGTGGAGACTCCAGACACTCTCAAGGCACTGGACCACCCCCAGAACGAGGATTTTCTCCCGCCGCCCCAATTCAAGTCGTCCCTAGTGCCGCGTCAATGATGCAGACCGCACTGGATACGACCCCCGTACCCTACCGGGTACCGGATGAGGTCCGCTTCCTGCCACCTCTGCCAGTGGATCCCCTTTTACAAGGGGAGCTCTTTAATTTCCTAGAATGAGAAATTAAGCTGGATGTAGTAGAAGCACCTCTCGTAGAGGCTGGCCCACATTCTCAGCGCAGCCCTGAGGCAAACTAAGCGAACGGCTTAACAATTCCCCATTGATGTCTCCCTGGTAACCAGGGTACAGCATTAAGCCAGGACTCCAGACAGGGACTGGACAGCCTACAACAAAAGAGGTTGACAAAGCCACTCGTGTCCAATCAGCTGCCTACCAGGCGCTTATAGGCACCCGCTTGATCATGGAAGGAGTGTAACAACTCCTCCGCCAGCCCGCGAGCGGCACCGCAGCGGTGTCCAGTTCCGCGGACAGGACTTAGAAGTTTCTTGATATTGCGGTCCAGCGGAGGAAGAATCCCTCACAGCTGTTGACCAGGCCATACAGCGGGGATTTTAATACCAAGCCCTCGCCGTATGGGCGACACAGTGGTTAGACTCGGTTCTGCGTAAACATCTGCCAGCCGACGTCATTACAACGACCGCACCTTTGTTAAACAGACTCTCGGATTTGCTCGACCCGATAGTCGACCAACTCGCCCGAGTGTCCGCAAAGGTAGTCATGGAGAGGCGCGAGAATGTTCTCCCTCTCCTTGGACTCTCTGTAGCCACTCAGACGAACCATTGGCATTTACCAACAGAAGGCTCAGACCTTTTTGCGGGTCACTTCCGAGATGTCCTTTCTTTCCAAGCCGGCCGACAGGATGATCTTCAGAAGACTAAGAAGCTGTTAACGAGGACAAAGTTTGTCTCCTCCCGCATCTTGCCGTCCTCCTGCCTCTGTACGGAGCCGCAGTACGCCTACCCAGCGACGAGCCAAACATCGCCGTAAGGCAGTAACGAGGCCCGATACAACCTCTTCCTCTCGCCAGGTGTCCACTTCGTGGACCGGCAGAGTGAATGTGGCAAATAGCGATCAACGCTTCTTCCCCTCTGCACGCAGAGCGGGAGCCTCTTTCCTTCCTCGGATGGGGAAGGGCATAGGCAGCGCTTTTGAGCCACCCGACGCCCCCGCTGACGGGCGGTCAAGTCGGGGGCGTTTGGGGAAATTCTCAGATAATAATAATAATAATGATAATAATAATAATAATAATAATAATAATAATAATAATAATAATAATAATAATGATGATGATGATGATGATGATGATGATGATGATGATGATGATGATGATGATGATGATGATGATGATGATGATGATGATGATGATGCTGCTGATGATGATGATGATGATGATGATGATGATGATGATGATGATGATGATGATGACGATGACGATGATGATGACGATGATGATGATGATGATGATGATGATGATGATGATGACGATGATGATGATGATGATGATGATGATGATGATCATGATGATGATGGATGATGATGATGATGATGATGATGATGATGATGATGATGATGATGATGATGATGATGATGATGATGATGATGATGATGATGATGATGATCATGATGATGATGATGATGATGATGATGATGATGATGATGATGATGATGATGATGATGATGATGATGATGATGATGATGATGATGATGATGATGATGATGATGATGATGATGATGATGATGATGATGATGATCATGATCATGATCATGATCATGATAATGATGATGATATGATCATGATGATCATGATAATAATAATAATAATGATCATGATAATAATGATCATGATAACATTTATATAGCGCTAATTTCGTAAAAACATTCAAAAGCGCTTAACATGCAAAGAAATTAGATTCGAAAACAAAAATAAGAATACAGAAATGACAACATAAATAGAAATACAATGGATCAAGCTGCACATTAGATTAATGTCTTTTTAAGCAAATACGTTTTAAGCTTAGTTTTGAAGGAGGTCAGGGATACATTATCAATACATTTGAGTTCAGTTGGGAGTGAATTTCACAAACAAGGACCTTTATAAGCAAAGGCCCTTTCGCCAACAGTTTTATCCTTAATACGGAGAACAAATAGAGACTTGAAAGGAAAGTCATAGCAGGATGGTTTTCCAACTACCATTTCACATAAATATTTTAAAGCAAGGCCTTTAATGCACTTGAAAACTTGTAAAATAATTTTATAATCAATTCTTTGTTTGACTGGTAATCAGTGAAGGGACTTTAAAACAGCATTAATGTGAGAAAATTTTGGTAGTCTGAAAATCAAGCGAGTAGCACCATTAAGTATTCTTTGAATTCTGTAAAGTTGATAATCAGGTAGTCCAACAAGAAGTGAATAACAATAATCAATGTGACTTAATACAAAAGCGTTACTAAGGGTTTTCATGGAATCTACATTAAGATATTTGGCAATCTGACGAATGTTATAAAGACCGTGATAAGCTTTGGAACAAACTTTCCCAATATGAATATTCATAGACATGTGATTGTCCAAATAAACACCCAATTTTTTTTCACTAACAGATGGTTTTATTTCAGCATCACCAACTTTGATGGATTGGACTCCAGCTTTAGCTAATTGCTGACGAGTGCCAATTAGAAGAAAGTCAGTCTTGGAGTCATTGATCATGAGATTATTCTTGACCATCCAAGACCTTATTTCAGCAATAAGAGATTGCATTGCCCCGACTGCCTCTTTCCCTGAGATAGAGCCGGCAGTGAATGAGTAGTAGCGCTGAGTATCATCAGCATAGTTATGGGCTTGTAGGATATGCTTTGACACAATACTGAAGAGTTGAGAAACATAACACTAGAATGATATGGGACCCAAGCAGCTGCCTTGAGGTACGCCACAGTCCATCGGAAAGTTTTTGGATCTAGCACCTTTAACAAAAACATGTTGCTTTCTAGACGATAGATAGGATATGAGCCTTTGTTGGATGTCACCAGCAATTCCAAACTGAGAGTGAAGTGTGTTGAGGAGAGTGCTGTGGTTTACTGTATCAAATGCCGCACTCAGATCAAAAAATAACAAGAGTGTGCATCGTTGTTTGTCCATATTTAACATAATATCGCTGTGAATTTTCATCAAGGTTGTCTCTGTGGAGTAGTTTTTTCTGTAAGCAGACTGACAATCTGGAAGTGGAGCATGTTGTGAGCAGTGAGAAACAATCTGGTCAACTACCGCTTGACCAATTTTGATACAACGGTCAAATTACTCACAGGTCTGTATTTGGAAAATGAAGACTCCAATCCTGCTTTCTTTAGCAGAGGGACAATAGTTGCATTTTTCCAACTATTAGGTACTGCACCATCTCTAAGAGATAAATTTACCATTGTTGTAAGCACAGGGAGAAGTGATTCAAGGCAGTCCTTAAGCAGCCATGTTGGTATTGGATCGAGGATACAACTCGAACTTTTAGAAGATATAACTAGTTTGCGATCATCATGTGCAGATAATGGTGTGAAGGAATCAAAAATCACATCAACACAGTGGAGTTCATCGCAGAGTTCAAAACTGTCAAATTCAATAGTGTCAATATTGTCTTTAATCTTTTGAATTTTAGAAACAAAGAAATTTCCAAAGTCATTAGCAAGTTCTTTCGCATTGCCATGTGGTGGGAAAGAATCCACATGTCTGCTTTTGCACAGTGAGTTCACAACACCATAAAAAAATTGGTATCACCCTGACAGTCGTGTATCTTTGTAGTGTAATAACATTTTTTTGCAGAATCAAGCTGAAATGAGTAACAATTGCAAAGTGAACGAAGATTTTGCCTATCTGATTCCAAACCTATTTTCCGATACAGCCTTTCAACTTTCCTGCACTGTGAGCGTAGTGTTTAAAACATCCGAATATTATGGCATTGTAGGTCTAGTGGTAATCACTTTGGTAACTACTGGAGCATGTTTGTCTAAAATAGAAATTAATGTTTCGTCGTAACAAGCCAGAAGACATTCCAAATCTAACCAGTCTGTTTTAATTAAAGGTGATTCAGCAATATCCTCAAAAAATTGATCAATATTAATGTTCCGATATTTCCGGTATTTGATTTCCTCAGCTGAAAGCAATGTCCCTGGTATGTTCAGAACACATCTGAGTGACCAATGATCAGATAGTTTAAGTTCTGGTTGTGGTGGTGATATAAATAGATCATTAGTGGACCTTGTAATTATAAGATTCAGGGTATGACCTGACACGTGAGTTGGAAAACAGACATGTTGTTTTGGGCTAAAGGTATTCAGAATACCAGCAAACTTACAAGCATCAGAATTACTGTTATCATTTACATGAATATTAAAATCACCAGTCAGAATGAGTCTTTTAGGGCACAATACACATTCCTCACGAAAATCATTAAATTCAAGAAAAAAATCTTAATATAGTAATTGGGTGAGCTTCAGAATAAAGGTCGGTATAAGATGATAAGCCGAGAAGTCACATGATGGGCAACAGTTTGCCACTCAGAAAACTCAAAAGATGTCTTTTCTGCACTTCTTAGCAATTTAACCTTGAGTGTGTCTCTAAAAAGAATGCCAGTACCACCACCTGACCTGGCAGATGGGCGGGAAACCCCAAGAAAGCTAAAACCTTGAGGGGAGAAGGCAGCCTCGCATACAGTGTCATAGTCATTAAGCCATGTCCCAGTTAGACAAAATAGATCAAGATTAGAATCAACAATATGATCCACTATAAGTGGTATTTTATTTCTGACGGATCTAGCATTCGCAATTTCAAACAAGAAGTTTCTTTTAAATTGTTTATGAATTTCATCAAGTTTGATTTGAACTAGGTTTTTCAAGATTTACACCTCTAGTGACGTCGCTGGACCTTTTAATTTAAGTGTACATTGTGATCTGTTATCCGTAACGCAACCTTGTTGCTGAGTCTGTACAGAATTAAGTTTTTTACATTTGATGGTGATCCCCCTCTTCTTCCTCTTGCATGAAATAAACTATTGTCTTTAAGAAGAGAACATAGAAGGAGAAGACAACGAACTGCCATGACAATAGGCAAGCAACTGATCCTTAATGTACTGAATTTGTCTGGCTGGTGTACGCCATATGCTAAATTGCTCATGCACGCCTAACAGCTTTGGATTAAAAAAGAAGGCACTCCACTTGTCAATTTGCATAAGAATGTTAACATCTCTATCATTGTAAACTAAATGTTCGGGTTCATGGGTATGAACACACAGTAAAATCCAAATAAGTGATTATGTACAGTATGAAAACTTTGTCAAAAATCACAAAAAGTCAGCAATAAATTCACCGAGAGGTTAGACTACAATGATCCAGGTATTAAACACTTTCGACAGTGCAAAAAATAAGAAATGATAGTTTCACTACACAGAGCAAAAATGAGATTTATGACGAGCAGCATTTTACTGGCAGCAGCTAAATCAGCGCCCAAAATGATGCGTGGGAGAAAGTCACCACATACAAATGGGTGCTAAGAACAATTCGTAAGTGTTACCGTCCACAACTCCCTCACGCCTTGTTTGGGCGACCACGAAGAGTTGTTGAGAACAGAGATCGGAGAGCTGTTGGTGAAGAACGCTATCACCCCCATCTCGAATCCGCCCAGGAATCTTGTAATGTCCACGTTTTTGCTGGCCCCAAAGAAGGAAACAAGTGGCGCCCAATCATCAACCTAAGACCAATAAACGTTTTCATTCGTCCGTTGAAGTTCAAGATCTTCACTCCATCCTCCCTCAGTTGACAAGAGGCCTCTGGGCCACATCTGTCGACCTCGCCGACATATCTACATGTGCCGATGCACAAGGAACACAGGCGTTTTCTGTCGTTCCAATTTGAGAAAGTTACGTACACGTTTAGGGCGTTATTCTTCGGGCTATTGACTGCCCCCAGGGTCTTCACCCGGATTATGAGAGTTCTAGCGGCATTTTACGAAAGCAAGGTATCAGAATCTTTATGTACCCAGACGACTGGCTGGTTGTCGCAGTAGACGCAGCCACCGTCTCAGAACACACACACGTAGTCATAAGAGTAGCTAAGGACTTAGGGTGGGTGATCAACCTCGCCAAGTCCAATCTAGTTCCTTCTCAGACTCCTATCTTTCTGGGAGAAGTCATGGATTTTATACAATGTCATAAACGACCGACTGAGGAGTTAATCCTAGCCGTGAGGGCAGGAGCCGACGTCCTCTTCTAGCAACCGGCGTCGCCAGCGAGAGCGTGGCTGGTATTTTTAGGATGCCTAGCCAGCCTAATAGATGTATTCCCAATGTGCAGGTTTCACATGCGGGATCTACAATTTCATCTAATGGATCATTTCATCCCATTCAGCAGGGACCTTAGTGTCCTCGTCCCCGTACACATGCAGTGGCCCCCTACATTTGGTGGTGGTACGTCTACTCTCATCTGTCACAGGAACGATTTTTCCACCCGCCAGACCTTCAGTGTCAGTGGTGATCGATGCGTCTTTGACGGGGTCGGGAGAGCATTAAGCGTGATCCCAAGTCGCAGGAGTTCGGACGGACACTTGGTGCGGTCAGCACGTCAATTTGTTGAAACTAGAGGCAGTACGCTGGGCTCCTCCTATTCATTTCCTACCACAGGTACGGAACAAGACCGTTTTCTTTCGCACCGACAACACCACATTAG
>JAIGNY010003312.1:0-67500 GCA_020152595.1 Chiridota heheva
ATGATATCCTTTCTTTATATCAAGGCCATACGAGCTGGGTGCCAGGGCAACCCCCTCCCCCTTCCTAAAAAAAAAAAAGATATATATATATATTATGATAATAATAATCATAATCATAATCATAATAATAATATTCATAATAATGATAATAATAATAATAATAATAATAATAATAATAATAATAATAATAATAATAATAATAATGTTAATTTCATAAACGTTCAAATAGAAAGGTGTATTTCCATCTGTCCATGACCATATAGGAACTGGGGAGTGGGCTGGGCCACATTTATGTACTCCGTATGGTCATAAAATTACAACTGGGTCCCCTCTCTAATTAACTGTCTATGGAATGTATCATTAATTCCTATTTTGGAGGTAAATATGTCATTTGTTGCCTTTAATTTCTCTCATGAATTATGTTTTCTGATATAAATTTGCAACGTATGACTGGGCGGACAACGCAGTCTTAATCAGTTTATGCAAGTCTTTTAATTTCCTAAATCTCGGTCACTGAAAATGATAGGAAAGTTAATTCCTGCTAGAATGTGATCATGGGAACTCCAAAAGTCACGTTGGTCACAAGTTTATGTGAACTACCATAGACATTAAAAACCATTACAGATTTACGTAAGACAATACAAATTAGTATAAAAATTGCATGTTGATACCAGAAATGTTCAAAAAGCTGTAAAATTGTCACTTTTTAACCAATTTTGATGAATTTTAAAGCAATGTAGCTAATATTGTCTCTCTTAAATGTTCATAAAAAACGGGATGATAATGAAAGTATATGGCTCCTCCCTTCGAGTCCCTCTTTTGTACTATAGGTACTACAAAGTAAAAATCTCAATGGGATGATAATGAAAGTATATTGGTTGAATATTTCCATAAATCTGTAGCAGTTTTACAATATTTCATCTGGAGCGTGAATTGCCAATACAAGAAGCTTTATCAGCTTAAAAAACACTGCAAATTCCCACTCCCTCCTACGCCCCATCAGGAGCAGTGGCGTAGTTAAGACTTTTTTTCGATCAGGGGCAAAACCATAAAAACAAATCCGAATCAAAGCTAACGCCAAAATAAAAATATTGGATATCTTGAGGGAAAAATCGGAATATTTGTAGGAAAATTTTCGATTTTTTTGAAGAAAACCGTCAAAAATTCAGGGGGAAAAAGTCAGATATTTTGAGGAAAACCCCAGAAATTTTGAGGAATAAGTTACATAATTTTAGAAAAAACTGGGAATTTTGAGAAAATAAGGGCCTACTTCAGAAATTTTAAGGAAAATCTGATATTTTGAAGAAAACTTTAGAAAGGCTGTCCATAAAAACCTCAAAGAAGCTAGAAACACCTTCATCTGTGATAAATTAAAAACTCACTTAACGAAAACCCAAAGGCATTCTGGTCCTATATCAAAAGATTAAGAAGTAACTCTGTAGGTGTGTCTGATCTACTAAATAACGGTAAACTCTGCAGTGACAGTAAAACTAAAGCTAACATTCTAAATGACCAGTTTTTCAGTGTTTTCACAGAAGAAAACACCTCCCAAATTCCTGTAACTAAACCACTTACCAACAGCAAAATAAACCAACTTATAATTACCCCAGAAGGTGTCAAAAAGCAAGTGCATAACCTAGACCCCAACAAAGCCTCAGGTCCTGACCAAATACCACCATGGTTTCTAAAAGCACACGCTGATGACCTCTATGAAATTCTAACTGATCTCTTTCAAACCTCTGTCGATAATGGTACTATCCTAACAAGTGGAAAGAAGCAAACATATGTAGCGTTTTTAAAAAGGTAATAAACAAAACCCAGCTAATTATAGACATATTTCCCTCACCTGCGTTTGTAGTAAAATCCTTGAGCATATAATCCACTCACATGTGATGAAATTCCTTGATGAGCATAATATCTTAACTGATTTACAACATGGCTTCCGTGCAAAAAGATCGACTGAAACACAACTCCTCTTAACAATAAATGATATCTCTAAACAAATTGACCAAAACAGTAACGTCTCTATGGCTATTCTTGACTTCTCAAAAGCCTTTGATAAAGTCCCCCACCAGCGCCTGTTATCTAAACTTTCCGCCTATGGCATTGTTGGGAATCTTCTGGCCTGGTTTGCATCATTCCTCAACAACCGCATCCAGCGTGTTGTTTGCGATGGTGAAATCTCTGATCCTAAACAGGTTTTATCCGGTGTACCACAAGGTACTGTCTTGGGTCCATTACTTTTTCTCTTATATGTAAATGACATCCCTGATAATATAAACAGCACAGTCAGACTGTTTGCTGATGACTGCCTTGTGTACAGAACAATTGATAACCCCTCTGACCAACAAATCCTCCAAGATGATCTTAACAAACTTGATCAATGGAAAAACAAATGGCAAATGAATTTCAACCCCTCTAAATGCTACATCTTGTCAATTTCCTCTAAGAAATGCTTAAAATCACCTGTTTACACTTTATGCTACCAGCCACTAAAACATGTCAACTCCCACCCATACCTAGGTGTTGAAATTGATAATAAACTTAGATGGGATAAACATATACATAACATAACCAAGAAAGCTAACTCTATACTTGGCCTATTAAAACGTAACCTCTCAAACTGTCCCACCGACGTTAAATCCACTGCTTATTCAGATTCAGATTCATTGATTCTGAGGCATGTTTACCATATGCATGCAAGGGCTGTTTATGATTTAGGGGCTCTACAAATGTACCAACTATGTTGTGCTACCTTCATGCAAAGGATTGCGCAACTTCAGCAAGTGTGCGGTGTGGTGTTGCGAATCAAAATAGCAAGATTGTGATGAATTGATAAAAGATGCAGGTCTCTAGTGCAAATAATGTAAAGGTGTACAATCTTAGCTCTGGAAAGAGTTTACCAGAAGTAAGTTTTATACTAAAATCTCCGATTGTTAATGATTAGAATATATGCATTATCAGTAGCTTACCACTTCCGCGAAAAAGTAAAAACTTAGAATTAGGTTTTAGTTCTTTTTTGGATTTCTTTTCAGAATATTTTTCTTTAAAGATTAGGCAACACTTACAGAAATCTTCGCCAAACTCTAAGTGTTCTTCTTTTGGATGGTGAAGTACACTACACTATTATTACAAAAATCAACATTTAGTGATTTACCGGAAAACATTCTCACAGTATTCATTAAGAATCTAGGCCTAGGCTACAGTACCGATGCGAGCAGTTTGACAATTGTGCGGATAATTAAAGTGCCGGTAAGCCGCCGGTAAAGCGCCGGTAATGCCACCGGTAAAGCGTGGAAAAAAAACATTTTTTAAGCCAAAAACGTGGTATTAGTTTTCATGCAACTTGTGATTTAATTTTTAGATATAAAGATACTATTACGAGCATTATTTTTCAATCACAAGTCTTATTTCTTTCAGCGAGGAAAGTCCTCGGTCTACTGTGTATAATATTTAACGTCTCCACACGTACCGAACCTGCAATTTTCTTTAGTTCAGATACGTTTAAACTGATGCAAATTGCCGTTTTGGGCAAAATTAAGTATTTTATTTCCTGTGTCTTTTTAAAGAACACAGATCAGCCCACAATAAATTGGTAGTGACAATGCAGAGTGTACCACAGAGATTTACGATCATTAGTAAAGTTTAACAAAAAGTTACAACCTAAAAATTAAGGAACCGTGACCCCAACGCAACTTGTGTCTGCACTATTGGGGCGAGCACAGCCATTTTCTTATAGTCATAAAATGAAAATTGAATAAAATAATATTAACTAAATCTAAAATGATGAACGAAATAAAAAGGATGGGCGCAATAAAAAAGTTTAACTTACTGAGAGTTCCATGTTTTATTCCCAAATATATAGTAATCCAAATAGTCGGGTAAAATTTTACCTCCTGAATTTATTTCCACCAAAATATTAAGAAACGTTGTCAAAAACTTGTTGATAATATGTAGTTTCATATACAGTAAAAGTGAAACGCGAAAGAAAAGAATAGAAAAAATAACAAAATGAAAACAAATACAATTCTGAACTAAGCACTCTTTGCTCAGTGTAGACCTCCATGTTGAAAAGAATGCATCAAAATCTATGTCGGAAAGTTCAAAATCAGTGACCTAAGTAAACAGAAACATACATGTTGCTTCCACTATTTGATAAGCCTAGGTGCAAAATTATTTCTTTATAAATTAGACAGTGCAAAAATGTCTTTCCTTCCAGCAGATATATTCTAATTCTTACCCGAAACTTACAAACATTAAACTCCAATAACATTAATCCCTATGAAACACATACCGCAAAAACACAGCAAACTTCTAAAGAATCATGAATAATGCTGCTGCCCCATTCCCAGCACCTTTGACAGATTTGTTTACCAATTGACCCAGTTGCGTCTGGACTTTGGCCTAGTGCAGTCCAATTAATTAAAGATTGGCACATTAAAGGGGAATGCTTACGATTTTCACATTTAAAGTTAAAGAGAAATACCTACAAAGGTATATGCCCCCTCCCGATTTCCATGTTGTCTTCCAAATATTTGAAGTCTAAAGACATAAACTTGAGTTTGGTGGTTATGGGTAAGGGACCGGGGATCACAGCGGTTAATAGCGATTTAGAGGGGTACTCCAGAGTGATTCCTTCTTCTACATGTTTACTTTAATTTTATCAGGCTATCTAATTTAGGGTGGGGGCATTTTCCTTTATGAAAACATACAGTAATTTGGTAAATTATCTTGTTCCCTCTCCATTTTCCTTCAATTTCTGCACAAAAATTAAAGTATTACGGCAGCAAGATGGGGGCGGGGAAGGCAAGGGCGGCGGAGGAGTGGATCTTTGTTATGATCTCCTAGTCCGTTTTTTAAGTTGAAGCGACAAACTGGGATTGTTAAACTATTGAATTTGGGGTGGGGGCATTCTCTTTTATGAAAATATAATTTTGTAGATCGTATCGTCCCCTCCCCCATTTTCTTCAATTTCTCCATAAAAAATGGAAGCTTTACGAATAGGAAGAAATAATAAATTGGTAATAAATTACCAGAAGAAGCTGTGCGGGCACCTAATTTACTGGCATTCAAGATAGAATTGGCGAAGGTGGGATCTGGCATCAGCCTTCTATCCCTAGTACCATCATACATTGGTATGACTCATGGTAAATTCAGTTCAGTTCTTATCTCATGTTTGCGATGCTAAAGACCTATTGGTTGACTCTCAGCTCTCCTTTGATGGTCACATCAATTTTAAAATCAAGAAAGCCAACAGCATTCTTAGCCTAATCCGACGCACATTCACTTATATTAATGAAGATAATCTGATCAGCTTTTTCAAATCACTTGTGAAACCACACCTTGAGTGTGCTAATACTATCTGGCATTATTTCAAAAGAAGCTTTTAGTTGCAATAGGGAATATTCAGCGACGTGCAACTAAGTTAGTTTCTGTATTAAAGAATCTCTCTTACCAAGATCGTTTGCAGAGACTCAAGCTACCTACTCTTTAATTCAGAAGACATAGAGGCGACATGATTGAAGTCTTCAAGATATTAAATGCTTACTATAATCCTCGAGTGTCCTCCACTCTCAATCTCCACACCTCTGTCACTGCAACATGTGGCCATCAATTCAAGCTCTTTCTGCCTAGAGCCAACCCAGAATTGTGTCGTAACTTCTTCAGCCATTAGGTAGCTAGCCATTGGAACTCCTTAAGCAACACTGTCATTATAGCACCAAGCATCAATAGCTTTAAAATCTGTCTGAACAATTTCTGAAGCTCTGAGCCTTTAAGGTTTGACCATGAAGCTGCCCTATATTAATTAGTTCAACACCAACACAGAGCTGGAACTTAAGGTTTTGCAACCTGTATCTAGTATCATCCTAAGGTATCCAAGAGGTAGGTACACTAGGCCTACAGCCAGGTTTAAAGGAGATAAAGTCAAATTTTCTAGCTTGATATATGGTAGAGAATTGAAAAATTAATTAACAAAAACGTCATTATAAAATCTTATTCCATTTTAAAGTTATCTAAGTTTGGGCAGTTGCAGAAAATATGTGTACCAGATTGGAAAGTTTGCAAAGTGCGCGAGGGATTTTAAAACTCACATACTGTGCTGGCACATAGAGGTTCAAATTTGTGTGCAGGGGATAAATGCGCCGCGCACCACAAACTTTCCAATCTGCTATAATGTGTAGGGGGGGGGGGGATATCTATAGATAAACCCTCCCCCCAGAATCCCAATCCCACTGAAGTCCCCCTCCTTGTGTAATTTGGGGGTAAAAATGGGGACTTAAAAGTATTAAAATTATCAGATGTCTTAGTTTTCTCTTCACCATGACATTATTACTGATTGTTAGAAAACTTAAATTTACTCTTAAATCTGAAAAAAAACTTGTCATGGATAATATATTGCAGAATTACATGTAGGTTCATTCATGTAACAGTTGTCTTTCTATTGTACTTTACAACTGTCTTTTCATCATGTGTTGAGGTATATAAAACCTTTGCATTTTGCTGGTCATTATTCTTTACTTTAAGAATAACTTGTGAAAAGGATTGGGATCGACACTGCAGAGCAGAGCAGTAAATATAAAATGTAAAACAATCAACAATCACTACACTTACGTGACATGTGTACAACTTAGTCCTAAAAATCACATCATTTCAATTCCCTGCATATATCTACATAGGGCCTATTGTACCTAACATTCCCAACTAACAGACGACATGATTGCGTTACTATTACGTTGTTTATTTCATCACGTTCATCACACGTGCACAATTTGTTTTGACCAACGCAACGATGGTAAACATCGAGTGAGAGGCCTGTACTGTGCCTATTTTTATGTTCCTTTTGCCAACTTTCATCAGAGTTTGCTGGTATGGGGTAAAGAAATATCATTCTAAATTAGATTTATTTACTTTCTACAACACATTTTAAAATTTCATTTATACCTAAACGATCACGGCTTAACTTGTACCGTAACTACCGTAACATATAAAGTAGTTCTGCGAAAATATCTTTGTTAATTTTTTTGGCAGGATTTTCCCCCCTTATAATTATTTTTGAAAGGGATTTGATCTTTTTTGCAGGAATCTTCACTTAATGTGAACACTGCTCCCAATCCCAACCACATATGTCACTGAACCCCCAACCCGAACCCCCTCCTTCCCTGTGCACATATTTTCTGGAACTGCCAATTTTTTTTCTAATTTTGTAATAAAATCATGCCAATGATGACATAATTTTGCCCTATGTGCTAATATTGCACGGGCCAGATACTGTATGCGGGTCCTGTGTAGCTAAGTATTTAAAGGAAGACACAATATTGGTAATGCTGTGTATCTGTTATTCACTTTATTCACACATAATGTTTATCTTTTATATTCTCTTTGAAATTTTCTTTCCAAATTGCTTTAACATGAAGTTTTAAGGAATTGAATCATTAATATCATCTATAAATAAAAATTCATAGACCCCTGCAAAGGAAAAAATTATTTCTTTACGTTAGAAAATTTCAAATAGATTATAAAGAAATACATTAATATTTTAATCTATACTGGATGTATAACATCAATTTTTATTTTCAGAGGGCATATGAACAAAATGGGCTCACATTTTAGTGTATGTTGACAGAATAAATGTTTTGATAAATTAGAAAATATATGCTAGATTTATTTGTATGATGTGAAATTTCTTGAGATGACTTTAAATGAAGAAAAAGCCAGACTTAATGTCTCCTTTAAAGTACATGTATCTGCATTGTAATTAAGCTTGATGGTTTTGCCCCGATGTGAAACCGGTTAGTTTCCAAAACAAAAACTGGTTTTAACTGGAAAACTGGTTGTTTGTTTGTTTGTACATGATCCTCCCTTGCGGGAACTCGGCAAGACTCCTATATGGAGCATAGAAGCCAAGCTATAGCCTGCATAACAGATGCCAGTCTCGTGCGACTGGGACAAAGGTGGATGAACACCGGGTTTTTACCCTACTCTTTTTGAGAAGTGTTCAGAGAAGCAGGTAGGTTGTGACTGTCCTACCATCGAGACCGACTGCTTATCGTCCCCTCCGAAGGACGGCAAGCACCATTCAACCATTGCCACTTCTCTCAACAGCTGAATGAGGAGCAGGAGCTGCAAATGACATACTTCCACTTTGATGATCGGCGTATCTGTCTGCATAGCTGTGGAAAAACTGGTTAGAACTGTCCGATGCTTGAACTGGGTACCTCCAGCATCTCAGTCGTAAGCTCTACCAACTGAGCTACCTGACTCCTTATGGGTTTTCACCTATAATGTAAACAAGCTTTGAACATAAAGTGCATTACAGTAACTACATTATATGATAGCAGCTAATGATGTTTGTATCTCAGTATTTTCTGTAAATAATGTTGAAAATGAGAATGGAGGCATTAATAAATGAAATGAATTAATAAGTTAAATGTTCTTTGCATGTAAAGTGATTTTATTACCCCATTTGCCCCTCAAATGGTGCTGATTTTACCCCTTTGTCAGTCTAGGTCCGAAAGGCAGTAAACAGTTCCTGATGTTCCAAGCCAGTCACGTAAAAAAGTTATGAAAAAAGCTGTGTTGGCAGGCCATCTCTATGCCCTTATTTGCTCACGATTTCTATTCATATAGAAGAAGAAAATTTGTCAGATAGTTGTATGTAGTCTAAGTGCATCATCTTACAATGTGATGCTAGCCATCGTATACTTGATCATGCAGTACAATTGTCGCTGATTTGCATATAGCCTACGGCAGGAAAATCTTACAGTTGAGATCCCACCCACTTGATACTCAACATTTCTTTTAAACATTAACCAACAACAAAAAAACAAAAAACGTTAATCATGCATACCTCTCTGTTATTTTTCAAGTTCAATAATCATTCTTGCTATATTGCTTTTACTTTAAATTGGTCCCGTTTATGCATCGCAGTGGCATTTTATATTATATTTAAGCCACTAAACGGTCCTGCCCTATAACCTTATATGATATTTGTTAAAACTGCGCGAAAGGGAGTGTACAGAAAATAAAATGCCCGCTAATGAAAAGTAGTGTTCCACTCCCCACCAAATTCGTATTACCTTCATTAGAATAAAAGTGTATTACCTGCATTTTCTATACGAACAGTACAATACGTGATTTGAACATCATGATTGAAAATTAAACTGAATTACATTGTATTCCATACTTAAACAGGACCTTGTTTCAGCAAGGAGCTATGAAAACATTTTATTTTTACAACACAGGCCACACCCAAGTAAAATCAATTCTTTGGCACTCTAAAGATAAGATTTTTAGTTCTACAGTACATTGATTTGAAATATTTAACAATGATATTAAGCAATATTTTTGGTCACTCGAAATTGTATAAAACAGCGAAACATATCTGTATTGGAAAATTCTGTTTATACTTTATAGTTGTGAAACAATATGCAGAGCGGAATGCAGAGATGATATTATCTTTTTATGCACACCAACAGGCTATCACCTAACGTGTCAGAGAAAAACATATATAGACTCGCTCCATTTCCAACCAGTAAAATCATTTGGGCTTGTACCCCCAAGTGAAGCACACATGCCTTTGAATCAATTATATACCACATGTGATTGGAACGGAAGATTTCATCACTAGTACAGTACTATTATGAGTAAACATAATTACAGGGGAACGGAAGAAATAAAAAAATAAAAAATGCGCGATATCTTTCGTTCTTTTTTAATCTGAACAATTTTGACCTGGATTGTTGTACAAAAGTACAATTTTACACATGAAAATGAGATCGGAAACTTTTGAGGGGATAAATGGTCATTTTCTCTTGTAATCTAATAGTGAATCATACCAGCTTCCTGGTAAGTGATACTGATAGCACGGGGATAATTTACCTTTGTTATTCCATAACGATGATGCAATTTCACTCCTCTAAAGCATAATATTTATAATGACGATTTTTCACAGATTCAAACTTCAAAACAATTAAAAATATGATACACAGCGTCAAGAAACAAATTATCGGCAAGTGAAAAAGATATGAATCCTGTTAACTTAGCTCAATCTCTCAATCCTCACTAAATAGTCAAAGTAAAATATATAATCCCATTCCCAACGTCAAAGAACAAATTATTAATATAAATTCTGCTAACTTAGAACGGTACACACAGTACACTTGTTGTTACTAGTGTATGGGAAAAATCACCCCTTGCGCTAATTTACACACAGTGGGAATAAAGTTAACTTTTTGACCAATGACGGCACTTTCCGAGTTCTTATGTGCATAAGTCACGCTCCTGAGTCATGATATTCATTCATAAGTTTCATATCCAGGGGCCTTCGCGCCCATACACAATATGTGTTGTAAATGAATATAAGTCTTGTACAGTGCATATACAGTAGACCATCTTTTGGAAAAAAGTTTACAATGATTTGGTTTTTTCGGTACTTTTGCATTTTGTATAAAATATGAATCAGACCAAAACCGTGGTTTTGCGGAAACGGTTTTAGTTACAAAACCGGTAGACCATGCAAGCTTAATTGTAATGCAATTGCAAAGCTTAGCAAACAATCTTGGAAACATTTCATGTATATTCTTGTAATGCAATATAATTAATGTGAAAAATGGCAAAGTACATGACTTGGATTGTTGTATTGTTTGCAGAAAGTTGGATTCCTTGATTTTGAGGTAAATTTCTGTTTTTGTCGATGGATTACATTATATTGTATTCCACCCACAGGTAAGTGATTTAAGGTTACATGTTGATTACATTGAAAGATTGTTTTGTTAGATTAGAATGCCTGACATACAATTCTCATATTTTGTTTTGTGCAGTGGCTTTCAGACAGGAAGAAAAGGGCTCTTTTGAAATCTGATTCAGGTAAGGGGAGTGTTTTGATGTTATGCACTAGTTTATGCGTAAAGCTCTGTTATCAGTAGTACTTTGTAGAATTTGTCACTTGAAATCTGTGGTACAGAGGTATACTAAATTAAAGGGTCAGCCCAGTGGCAACCTATTGCCTTAATTTTTTGCCTCATACATATCAAGATTGTTTTTCATTTTTCAATTGCTCACATTTTTTTGTTAAATTTTCTGTACTCTGTAGGCTGATTTTCAAAGTTTGGAAGAAAAAATTTGATTCATAAAGAAAAACAGTTGATGAATATTTATAATGTGACTTTACTTAACCTCATTTCTCAAGATCTCCAAAAAAGGATTGAACTGATTCAGGATTTTGAGATGCCAACGGTCAGCAATTGCGTGAAGGTCTCAAAGGATGGACAGTATGTCATAGCAACTGGTGAGATTTTCTTCTTGTAATGTCATGTAGGGCATATTGCAACAAGCAAATTGTTTCCAATTTCTTTCAAAACCAATGGTGGCCCAAAATTCTTCAAATAAGAATAAAAATCAAAGCAGGTAAATTTATGAAATGCAAACCCACACTGATGGAGATGTGGGAGTTAATGAGCAGACCTCCACAAAGTACGAAATGAAAGTGTAAATGAGCTTTAGAGGTGTAATGTACCTGAAAGAATTCTTAAGAAGAAACAGCTTATGCTCTTTTAAAGAAGCTCTCCCCATGATATGCTTTTAAAGTGGATAATTCATTATTGATAAAATGTTACTCTGATTAAACAGTATTATGTTTAACAAATATATTTTTATTATTAATGTTAGAAAGCAAATTCAGTTTACAAGCAAATAGATTTGAGTGTACAGTATTTGATACCACTGACTTTTCCTGTGTTGTGCTATTACTATTTACTGTTGATCCATCACAAGAAAAACATGCGTTATTTATATACTTGTATGCAGAAACTTTAAGCTGTTAATTGGATAATCAGCTACTTGTACCGTCATGTACTGTATCATCTTTTCTGAAATTTCTTCTGAAGCATTGGTACTGAATTACCTGAACTGAATGCTTGAAAAGGTGTATGCATTGAATTGTATGTGGAGGATAGGACATCATTGCTCAATATAACAGTTACAATTGTGACAGTGTGTGAAAAATATTGTGAAAAAGCACTATTGAAGTAAGAGGTACAGTAATAAACTGATGTATTCTGAATCTGATATTGATAAACTTTTCATTGTCCTAATTAGCCTGACTAGACTGATTCAATTTTGGTAACACAACAACAATTCAATGTTTGTGAGTTTCAGTTTTTTAATCAAATACTAAAATATGTTTATTGTTTAAAAATAATCAAATAATTAGAAGTATTGATTGAGATATTTTCTGTTCTTTTTAAGGTGTTTATAAGCCAAGGGTGAGGTGTTATGATGTATCTCAGCTCTCCATGAAGTTCGAAAGGGGTCTTGATTCAGAAGGTAATATCATAATGTTACCTCTTTGATATCTTTTTGGAAGATAATGAATCTGGAAAAATATAGAAATCAGTCAACCATATCCAATAAATGTTCCTCCCATGGCCAGTCCAGTTGTTATTATTTCATATTTGATGACTATCAGTGCTTGCATTGCAGTCCTATTCAGTGTTTCTGAATGTTCAATAACTTAGTTTTGATATGAAGGCAAGCAATCTTTGATTTTTTTCTTTGGAGTTGAAATCATTCACCTATATATATTACATACAACACAACAGCTACATTGCAAGCAAAACATACACAACCTATGATGGGTTGTCTGTCCTACAAAATATTACATCAGGAAACATCAGGAAAGAGGTCTAAATTCATGCAATTTTTGTCAATATTAAAAAGCAATGTTAACTTCATGTTGTATCAATTCAAAAGATTTTGATGTTTAAATGATATTGAAAAGTGGACATGTCATTTTATCCATGATTCCACATTGCTCCAGGATCTACAATCTTGGACACAATTGTTGGGATCCTTCACCGATTTCATTTGTATTTTCACGTACAATATCATGGATGCTTATAAACCCTCTTCCCTCCTCCATTCACTTTTGTCCCAGAGCATGAAAAAGATCTAATGTGAATAATAACACCTTGATGGCAGTTTAAATTTGCTAATAGTTTATACAAGCATTGATGAGAAGAGAGGTGTTCCAAAGAGTTCTGTCTAAGACTGTATGGCTATGGTAGAAATTGTTATCATAAAAGTTAAATTGCTACTCTCTTTATATATCTTTCTTCCTCCACAGTCGTAAAATTTCATATTCTGTCAGAAGATTACACAAAGGTATGTTTCCAGCTTTGACAAGTGAATTTTCATCAAGGGTAGCCTATATTACAACAAACTCCAGGATCTCCTATGATTCTGCACTAATATTCACAGATTTTAAGTAACATTGTTTGCATTCATTGTAGATTAAAACATTACTTAACATGTCAGTGTTGAGTGGATGTTCACTAGATAGAAGACAACGCATAAAGCCCCACCTCAATGATATCAAAGGAAACAAACAAATTTGAAGCAGGAAATGAAAATAAGATTTAAATCTGTTTACAATCACAGAACAATTGATTGTTTGTAGACGAAGAACATAGAACAATCTAACCAACAAGTTATTCTTGACATCACACCTCACAAAATGTTTGTAACTTAGGAATATTGAGCCAAAGAGACTTGAATAAACTTACAGAACATGAAAGAACTAATCTGAGCATTATTGTCAGAGGGGAACTTAGTGATGTATCTCTTTGTTACTTCTGTCTAACTGCATATAATTATGATTAAATGGATTGTAATAACAAAAATGTACATTTTGATAAAATCCTGCATTTGACGAGCCGAAGCAGCAGGAGTAACATTCTCATTCTTCTCTTTCAGTTGGTATTCCTGCAGTGTGATCGCTACATTGAATTCCATGCAAGATACGGAAGATATCACAGACTAAGGATCCCTAAGGTGGGGCGGGATCTTGCCTATCACACCCCCTCCTGTGACCTTTTCTTCGTAGGTGCAGGGTGAGTTGCATTGTTCTATGGATTATCATAATTGATTATCTCATTATATTTTGCCATAAAGTGGAAAATTCTAAATGCCTTGGTTTTTTCAAGTTCTTTATTTACAAGTTTTGTCATAACTACTTGTTTTCCTGCATAAGACTGTTGAATATTTATGAGGTTTGCAATTTTAAGTGATTTTTTGCCTCAAAGCCTTTATGAAGATTCAATGCTGTTATTGTTTGTATTATGAGTAGAAAACAAAAGAGATGCCTTCAAATGAAAAGTTTTGCAGTGTTCCAATTTGTTTCTTCCTTCATGTAGATCTGAAATTTACAGACTCAATTTAGAGCAGGGACGATTCCTGAGTCCATTGTCAACAAATGCCATGTGAGTGTTTCTTTTTATTTTCAGAAAAATATTATTGAAGCATATACTTTTATACAGATTTTGATTCATGCTCATTCAGATCATATCTGCAAATATAGGGAAAGGTGGGAGAGGTGATGTCATGGTGTAGGTTGGTATGTAATGGAGATAGTAAGCATTTTTGTAAGCTTGATCTTTATCCATCACAAGGAATGATGACCAAGGCTACACATGACAAGTCTGGTTGGGTTCGGTGTGTTCGTAGATGACTGAAGAGGGAGATTTGTGCTCGGAAGTCTCTTCCACACATGGGGCAAGCATGGGTAGGTCCAGTAAAGGATGTGGCAGCAGCCCGTGCCTTTCAAGCAACACGCTTCCTTTGTGCCTCATAAGTAATCTGCATGCTCAGCAGTATGAGCTCCACTTGTCAACTTGCTACTCCAGGTGGTGCGGTCATGGGCATGCAACTCTCCAAGTTGGCATGTCAATGCAGAAGCTTTTAGTGAGGCTTTTAGCACGCCCTTATTGCATTTTTTCTGTCAGCCTACCGAACGCTGACCTTCAGAGAGCTCACCATAGAAAGTTGCTTTGGGATGCGATTGTCAGACATGCAAACCACATGTCCTGTCCATCTGACTCGAGCCTTTTGGAGAAGGGAGTAGACACTTGGGAAACCAGTCCTAGTGAGAATTTCAGTATCAGGAACTTTGTCCTGCCGCTTTTTCCTCGGTATCCTCCGGACACTGCTCAGGTGAAATTGATTAAGCTGCTTGGCATGCCTGCTGTGCACAGTCAAGTTTCACAAGCATACAGGAGGGTAGTAAGCATTGATACACTATAGACCTTCAACTTGGTGGTGAGGTTGATTCTCCTACGGTCCCAGACATTATTACGTAGTCTTCCAAAGGCATAGCTTGCTTTGGCAATCCGGCTGTTGACCTCTGCATCAATATTTACATCTATGGATAGATTACTGTGCAGGTAAGTGAATTTGTTATTACTTTAAGATCCTGCTCCTTTACTGTTATGCAAGGTGCATGGTAGGACTTGCCTGTAGCAGATTGGTGCATGAATTATGCTTTCTTTTTGTTAATTGTGAAGCCAATTTGTCACATGCAGATGGGAATTTGTCCATGCTTCGTTGCATCTCCTGCTCAGAGCTTGTGTAGAGGGCGCAATCATCAGCAACAAGTAGATCACAGATGATGGTCTCCTAAACATTTAGTGTTTGACTTTCAGGCGACTTTTAAAGGTTTACCATCATTTCTGTATGTGATGTAGATGCCACTCACTACTGGCGAAGGCATCTGTCAACATGGCAGAGAACATCAAACTGAAGGGGGTTGGTGCTTGGTTGTTTGACACCGTTAGTAACTTCAGAGGAGTTTGACGCTTTCCCATCATCAAGCACATGAGCCATCATCCCATCATGGAACTGATGAACAATTGATATGAAGATACTGGGACACCCAAACTTTGCCATGATCTTCCAAAGTCCTTCTCTGCATACAGTATTAAATGCCTTAGTCAGGTCAAAAAATGTTGTGAACAGGTACTTTTGTAGTTCCTGAAACTTTTCCTGGAGTTGACGGGCAGCAAAGATTATATCAGTCTTCCCTCTGCCTGCATAGAAACCACATTAACTGGTGGTGTCATGGTGTAGGTTTGTACGTAATTGAGAGAGTAAGCATTTTTGCTAGCTTATTGAATGATTCTCTCAATTCGATCGTTGACTTCCACTTTATAGCATTTTCTACCTATTGTTGGATTATGTTTTAAAAGTTTCTGTAAGTAGATGCTGCAATCACAGAAGCAATTATTATAATTTCCATCAGTTTGTAATTTATAATAAACCTTTAAATACTGCGCCCTTATCATATTCAGGCTGTTAATTGAGCTCTCAAACATAGTTTGATTAGTGGTGGATGGGATATTCTCACACATACAGGTAACTACTGCTCTGCCATCCTGGATGCTGTTGAAGCACTTGGTAATTCTTTATTCCACGACTGCTCTCATTGTATTCAGGGTGATAACTTGAAGATCAAGAGCATCACTTGTTTTTGTTTTTTCTTCTTTTTCCTCTTGTATATCAATAAATGAATGGCATTTCTAAAGTATTAAAATCAAGAAAGGTTTGGTCTAAATTGTTGAATAAATTGGCAGTCATCTCAGGTATTTTTGAAAGAGAAACAGCTTATCTGGTGTAGCTTGGGAAGATATTTTATTTCATAGGACCGTTACAAGAGAAAGATATGTCAACAAACAGTACTTGCTGAGTTCTAGGATCAAGAATTTGGGTTGAAAATGCAGCATATATGAGGTTTGTTTGAGAAAGTCAGACCATAAATTAATCTGAAATGTAGCTGGGGCAAGTCTGTGGATGGCTTACTATTACAGGACATACCTCAAATTGTAAATTTTGAGTGTTTGTATAGTTACATTATTTACATTATTTGCTCTTTTTGTATTTGTGTACAAATGCTTGTTTTTGGTTCCGATGCGATAGCATCAGGATTGCGGTCATGATGGTGTGTGTGGGTGTATGTATGTATATGTGCGTGTAAACACGATGTCTCAAGAATGGTAGAGTAGATTAATGTCATATGTGGTATACATACAGCTCATGGTTCGTAGATGTGTCCCATTGTTTTTGGTGGTGATGTACTGCATAATAATGAGTTAGGCGGGGCTTAATGAAAAAATCTTGAAATGCTCATATTTTAACAACCACATATATGTTTTGTTTCATATTTGGTACAGTTGTGATGTTAGCTAGTGTGTGCATGTTCATGGTATGAAACATTGAATTTCATTATGCATAGTGGGCAGAGCTTAATATGATTTTGCTGAAAAAAGCTTCTTGATATCTAAAGAATGATAAACTGGATTCAAGTCATATGTGGTACACAGATAGGTCATGGTCCGTAGATGTGCCCTATTGTTTTTGGTGGTGATGTCATGTATGTATATTAATTAGTAGGCGGGGCTTAATGTAAAATTTCTGAAATGCCTACATTTTAACAACTATACCTATGTTTTGTTTCATATTTGGTACACTTATGATGTTTGCTAGTGTGTACATGTTCATAGTATAAAAACTTTAAATTTCATTAGTATGCATTAGAGCTTGTAATCACAGTATCTAAAGAATGGTAAACTGGAATCAAGTCATATGTGATACACAGATAGCCCACGGTCTGTGGATGTGCCTTATTAGTTTTGGTGGGGATGCCATGTATATTATTGTGTAGGCGGGGCTTAACCTTAAAATTCTTCAAATATGAAACATGAGCAACCCTATGTCTGTTTTGCATCATACTTGCTATGATAATGTTGTTGATTATTGTGCACATGCTAGTGTTGTCAATAGGTATGTCTATTTATTGATCTGCATCATGCATGGTGGTCGTGTCTTATGAAAAAATTTACTGGAACAAATATTTCATGATATGCAATGACATGACAGTTTATATGAAATTTGCAAATCAATCAACTTATGAAAAACAGCAGCGGAACCACAAAACCTTTTGGTTCTGGTTTATTTCTGTTAACAATAAGGAATTAATTGTTTAATCAATTTTTCCTCCACAATAGTGGAATGAACTGTTGTAGTGTAAATCCAGCTCATCATTTATTGGCTGTTGGGACAGTGGAGGGTAAAGTGGAATGCTGGGATCCAAGAATGAAGCAGAGAGTCAGTAGTCTGGACTGTGCCTTAAGGAGTGTTACACCAGAGATGAGGTAAGTTGAAGATTCTAGGTCACTTTTATATGCTACGGAATTTTCAATTTCAAATTTTAAACATTTATTCAAACCAAACTTGTGCTTAAGATGAATTATGAACATTAAATATTAAGTACTGAGACATACCCTAAAATCATAAATACATTACAGAATACAGTAGCTGGGGTTTTCATGTTCAATATAAAGAAATAAGTGTGAAGAAACTTAGGTACAAACTAAGTCACATTAAAGAAAATTTGAAGCATAACAAAAATCTATTTGAAATCATAAGAGTAAACAAGATACTATCATAAATACACCTACAACTTGGGGCAATGACCTTGGCCAATATCATTTTTATGAATTTTTATTATGGAGCTTATTGTCAGTTTCCCATTTCGAAACAAATGTGCTCACTATAATACCATCATTATCGAGAAAGCTGGCTACATCTCTGGTTCAGAAACCTAATCTGGTCCTATCTCCAGGACAGCACGTCAACTGCAGAAGACCTGTGGTGCAAATAGTGGGACCAAATCAATGTGCTGCCTGTTTCTGGTCACCGACCCCAACATCCAGCCCTCTGGTATAGACCTTCCCCAAGGCCAATAGAGCCTTCTCAACTGGTTCTGCACTAATGAGGAGCCGTGCTGCATCACCACTCGTGACTGTGGCGAACCCCAGATGGTGCACCAAATGGTGGACAACTGCCCACTCTCTTATCTTAATGGTGGCATCACAGACCTTCATCAGGCTGAGGACCTGGACATCACCTGGGTTACAGACTTAACTAAGAAATCACCATAGAATATGACTTCATCATCATCCCTTGTACGCTCACCTCACCTAGTCTCTTCGGGTCTCCTGGCCCATAAGGCTGCACTGCACTCTCTCCACTGGACTCTCTTATTTGCAACTTGTCTGGCTTCTGTCCACAAGCTCCATCCCATCACTTTCCTCTCCACTTTCCTCTCAGGCAGCACAAATCAATGTGCTGCCTGTTTCTGGTCACCGACCCCAACATCCAGCCCTCTGGTATAGACCTTCCCCAAGGCCAATAGAGCCTTCTCAACTGGTTCTGCACTAATGAGGAGCCGTGCTGCATCACCACTCGTGACTGTGGCGAACCCCAGATGGTGCACCAAATGGTGGACAACTGCCCACTCTCTTATCTTAATGGTGGCATCACAGACCTTCATCAGGCTGAGGACCTGGACATCACCTGGGTTACAGACTTAACTAAGAAATCACCATAGAATATGACTTCATCATCATCCCTTGTACGCTCACCTCACCTAGTCTCTTCGGGTCTCCTGGCCCATAAGGCTGCACTGCACTCTCTCCACTGGACTCTCTTATTTGCAACTTGTCTGGCTTCTGTCCACAAGCTCCATCCCATCACTTTCCTCTCCTTCTCGACTGTCCTTCTCCAGGTCGTTCTAACTTTCCTTCTCCCCTCTGGTTTCCACGTCATAGCTATCACACAGTGCTTAATAGTGCTTATGTGCATCACACGACCAATCCACCTCCACCTTCTTCTTTTTACTTCAGTGCTGATTCTGTCATGTTTAGTGATTCTCCGTATTTCATTATTAAATATCACATATGGCCATCTGATCTTCAAAATTCTCCTACAGCATTTGAACATAAATGTATCCAGCTTTTTATTATCTGCTACATTAACTCTCCATGTCTCACAACCATACAAGAATACAGACTTAACAAGAGAGTTAAACAGTCATATTTTTGTATATATTGAGAATGTGCTTCAGTTCCATATCTTATTTAATTTCATAAATGCCACTCTTGCTTTAGAGATTCTGTTTTGAATATCTTCTTTGCCACCACCTTGTAAGCTTACTGTTGCACCAAGGTATCTGAATTTGTTTACTTCATTTAATTGTTGGTTATCGATATGAACGTGGTTTGCACATTTACTGTTAACTTTCATGAGCTCTATCTTATCCTTATTAATTCTAAGGCCAGTTTGTGCAGCATACTGACTGAGCCTGGTCACTTTGGTTTGCATGTGTTGATATGTAGATTAAAGTAGAGTGATATCAGCAAAAGGATTGACATGAACTTCCATCTAATTCCATTCCTGTCATCATCAGTCGTTTTCCTCATCACCCAGTCTACCACCATCAGAAAAAGGAATCCTGACATTACAGTACATTACCTTGTGCTACATCACCTTGTGCTGGTATGCTACAACACACTTTTGGTCTTTGTTAGAAAACAGCCTGTACTGAGATAAGTTATATCCCAGATATGTGCATGTTTAGTTATTTCTATGACATGTTTGTGTTCTTTTATCTCTATTTAGCATCAATAGGGTTCCAGCAGTGACCGCTCTTTCTTTCAAAGATGCAATGCACATGGCTGTTGGAACCTCAACAGGACAGGTATTTCCACATTTTATTTTGATTTATATTGAATTAAATACCAGATGGATGGTGATCAGTGGTTTGACATAGGAGGAGGGAGAGGGGGTGGGGGAGGGGGGGGGGGAAGGGGGGGCAGTGGTTTGACAAAGGGGGGTATATGCAACGTCTTCTACCCAAACATTCATTGTGCCATCAGTTGGATTCCTAAGTGATGTCTTGGTTTGTTGTTTTTTATTGGAAACTGGATTATCAAGGTAGAAAAGTCCTGAAGGTTTTTTACAGAACTTATGAGTAATTATGACAAGTAAATATGATTACATGATTATCAAGAACAATGTTGAGAATTTTTAAGACTTGGGTAAAGTTACAATATTAGCCCAGTCTTTGATTTGGAAATACGAAAATATTGATTCCTATGAAGTTGAACTTGTAAAAGGTATCTGGGAATTCATTGTACTAGGAAGTGGCAGTTGATATATATTGTGTAGAAAATCGCTTTATTTATTTTTGGACACTTTCTTCCAGGTGTTAATGTATGACATCCGATCTGACAAGCCTCTCCTGGTCAAAGATCACCGGTATCAGCTTCCTATCAAGAGCATTGCTTACAACCAAAGCTTAGGAATGGTGTTGTCATCAGATACCAAGGCAATGAAGATCTGGAATGAGCAAACAGTGAGTACCAGAAACATGAGATCTTCACACAATGTGCTAAAAGAATAGTATTCTTATCCATGCACACAATTTGTAGCAATGTAAAATATCAAGTTCTAATTGTGATGACTCTTAAAGGATTAGTTTAGTGGTCAAGCCTGTTTATTTTATATGAAAGAGGACTTCAAAAGAATCAAAATGGTGAAGAAAGCATTCAAAAATCTTATTTAAGGAGATATTTAAGTTTGGTAACATTTGTGTAGAAACGACTGAAGTTGGGCTAGTTCTGTTGTCATAGCCTCAGATTCCTTAAAGTCTTTATGTATTCTATCATATTTTGTCCTGCGATTTTGTGGTTTGAAAACCTTGGATATGTCAATTAAGTAGTAAAACTGAATCTAGGAAGGGTTTCTATATTATACCACCTGAAGAAAGTTTAAGGAAAAATAATTTAAATAGTGGAAAAAACGAATAAACTTTCTTTAAAATACATAAAGACTCTGAGGAATCTGAAGCTGTGACATCAGAACTAGTCTGATTTCAGTCGTTTCTAAACAAATGATACCAAACTTTAAACTTAAATATCTCCTTAACGGAATAAGATTTTTGAACGCTTTCTTCACCATTTTGTTTCTTTTGAAGTCCTCTTTCATATAAGATGAACAGGCTTGACCACTAAACTAATCCTTTAAAATTAAATACTTTTTCTTAAAGTTTTGTTTTACTTGTAGCTGTTTCATATTGCTAGATAAAATGCAAGACCATGAAAGTCCTTTTGAACTACATTGTTTCCATCATATTTCATGTTATTTTGTTGTTTTTTTGTTTTGTTTTTTAAATTTAATTATGTACAAATGAAGGAGCAAAATGTGTCAGATAAAGAAAACAACAAGAGGAACCAATGTTGAATTGAACTAAAAGGAAAGTATAGGTCAGCCATATTGTTACTGTTTAAAGATTTTAGTGTGACAAAGGTACTTGATATTAATTTGTATCACATACCCATCATTGTTGTTTTTCCTTTAGGGTAAACCATTTGTATCCATAGAGCCAGAAGCTGACATCAATGATGTTTGCCTGGTACCCAATACCGGCCTCCTGCTGATGGCTAATGAATCTCCAAAGATGTCAGTATACTTTGTACCTGTAAGTTATATTTAATTTCTTCAGGTAAAACTGTATTAGGCTTACAAATGGAGAGAGTGTTCTTTGTGTCCAGGATGAATTTGTTCTGTATTATCTTACTACAATTCATTTTGAAATGTTTCGTGACTGAATTTGATTATTTAAGTTTTTTTTTTTTTTTTGGGGGGGTGGTGGGTGGGGGGACCTTTATTCTGGTACAGTTAGCCTCTTTGCATTTATTATTGAATTTTGTGTAGGTTAAAATCATTTTAAAGCAAAAACAAAGCATTAAGCCACCAGTAATCAGACTGTACAGCTGTTTATCCATTCCATCAGGCCTGCTTATATAAAGTGATGTTTTCATTGAAAGCGATAGATGAACATATTAGTGAACAAAAATCTGCAAACTGACATCAACAGGCGGAGATTTCACACATTTTCCTCAGATAATTGTATGTGAGTGAAATTCCTAGCAAAGCTGAAATATGAAAATACATTAATGAAGGGGCTGAAATCGGTACTTGAATTACTACTGCACAATTGGAAGAAATGTATGTAATGACACCTCATGTACCTAAGTAAATCTGCAATGAGATTTAAAGAAGCTGCATTGACAAAATGGGAACATTTGTTGAGTACTTTCTTATCCATTCCATTTATCCTCTGGCGCAGGCAAACCTGGACAAACATCTATGGTTCCAGCGGTTATAACCGCAGGAAGAATTTTTTTTATCATTCCAGAAAAAATATAATTATGGTTCCTTGAGTAAGCAACAGTATATTTGGTAAATGTGTGCTCTATAAATGTCCCCCATGTAATTGTGTGATGAATAGTACATTAAATTGCGAAAGATGGAAGCATATATAGATGTATTTACTACATTAATACTATTTCTGTCACGATTTTTTGTTGGAACATTTTTGACACCTTAATTTAGAACCGTAGGAAATTTTATATTTAATTCCAACTCAGTCCTCTTGATGAATCTGATCCGTCTCTGAACACTGAGCTTATCCTTCAGTGTAGAGACACTGTTACATGTAGCTTATCCTTCAGTATAGGGACAATGTTACATGTAGCTTATCCTTCAGTATAGAGACACTGTTACATGTAGCTTATCCTTCAGTATAGAGACACTGTTACATGTAGCTTATCCTTCAGTATAGAGACACTGTTACGTGTAGCTTATCCTTCAGTATAGAGACACTGTTACGTGTAGCTTATCCTTCAGTATAGAGACACTGTTACATGTAGCTTATCCTTCAGTATAGAGACACTGTTATATGTAGCTGTATTTTATGAGATCTATTGAAAATAAGTAAAAATCCAATTGAAATTTGCCATTTGACAGTTTTTAAATACGCAGGTTGAATTTGGTAAATCAGTATGACAAATTACGACAGCACAAAGTGTAAACCTCTGTTTCTTAATTTTTGTTCTTAGGCTCTAACTCAGCCTCAACCAGCTGCAAGTCTGGTGCAACAATAACGTATTTAAAATCTCCAAAGACAAGACAGTCTGAATGCATTTCTGTCATTTCAACAACCTCCACCCCAACCCGAACCTCATGCTCAACGGCAATCGCATCCCAAACGTTGACCACAAATAAGTTCTTGGGTCTAACTTTAGACCCCATGCTCTCCTACAAGCAACACATCACCAACCTTGAAACAGAAATGCAACAACTACCTCAACATTTTCCGCCTCCTCTCCAACACGACTTGGGGTGCAGACCCCCTCGCTCTCCTCAAAAACTTCAGGCTCACCATTCGTGCCAAGCTCGAACATGGCAATATTGTCTACTGTACTGCTCACAACTCTTACCTAAACCACATCAACACCATCCAGATTGAAGTCCTCAGGCTTTGCCTGGGTGCCTACAAGACTTCCCCCATCACCAGCCTTCATGTTGAAGCCAACGAACCCCCTTTCTGCTAAGTTGTAGAAAGCTTAGCCTTTCCTACGCTTTTAGAGCCCTCTTCAACATCCAAAACCCTATCTACAGTCTCATTAGGTATCCCAATTTCTCCAACCTCTTCTAAAAAAACTAAAACCATATCCCCTCCCTTTAGTCTCCATAGACATCAGGCCACTCTTGGCACCTTCTCCTGGTCCAATTTCTATCCACCTGGACCTCTCCACTCATCACAAAGCCCAAACTCACCACAACCTCTCCATCAATCTCCACAACCAAATTAAAGACCAACTCTCCAACTACACCTCCATCTATACCAATAGCTCCAAAGAAAGCGACAAGACAGCTGCTGCTGCTGCTGCTGTCATCCAAGACATCACCCTCAGTAGCAGGTTTACCAACTACTCTTCCATCTTCTCAGCTGAGGCCAAGGCCATCCTGCTCACCCTTAACTATATTGAGTACTTCCCACTCAGACACTTTGCCATCTTCTCCGACTCCCAAGGCTGTTCTTACTTCTTCACTCAATCTTAAATGGGATACTCCACATCCCACCTCCTCCGTAAACTCCTCCCCCTCCTTCCTCCCTGTTCTGAAAAGTATTCATTTTTTCTGGATACCATCTATGTTGGCATCCCTGATAATGCCAGAGCTGATGCAGCCGCTAAGCTTGCCCTCAACCTCCTCCCTACCCCTTTCCCAAAACCCTTTTTGACATCAAATCGCTTATCGCTTTCATTTTTTCATGACCTCACAAACCTCATGGGACTCCCTAAATTGATAACAAACTCCACGTCATCCAGCCTACCATTCCGATCAAACCCACCATTCACAACCTCTCCCGTGTCAACAAGGTTCACTTTACCTGCGTTAGAATAGGTCACACCTACCTCACTCACTCCCACCTCCTTATTGGCTCCCCCACCCATCTGCAACAATTGCCATTGCACCATCACGTTCTCCTTGTTTGCCCCCTGTACAACCTTCCCAGAGCTTCCCTCTGGCTCCCCACAACTCAAAGCCAAGCTTTTCCAGAAAAACCCTCCCGATAAAATTATCTCCTTCCTTCATCATGCTTCCCTCTACAACCATATTTAGTCCTCCTCTCCCACCCCCTCTCTCTATTTTGTTTTTTTCAAAATCCCAGCTTTCTGGCTTTTAGTTCACATGTTTCTCTCAATCTCCCCATGTTTTCTTTTCTTCCTACCTCTGGAATGATCTAGCCTTTCAGGCACAATTTGACTCTAGCTGTAGTGGTGCTGTTAAGCTCCATCAAACAAAGAAACAAACTTCCGGAATAACTCCCCGGATAAAATTATCTCCTTCCTTCACCATTTCTCCCTCTACAACCATATTTAGTCCTCCCCCTCCCTTATCCCTCTACCTACTTTCACTTGTTTTTAGACCCCTGCACTTCCTCTTTTGGTCCCAGTTTCCTGGCTATTAGCCCTTGTCCTTCTATCAGACTCCTCCTTATCTTTTTTTCCTACCTCTGTAATAATCTAACATCTCAGACATATTTTGACCCTTGTTCATGGTGCAGTTAAGCTTTATCAAACAAACAAGAAACATTTAATTCAAGATTCTTTGAAGGAGCCTGAATCTTCACAATACTGATGATCAACTGTGCCTGGAAAGATATTCTCATTATTTTCATTGTTTGAAATTTCAAGAATAACCTAAAAACTTTGCTTTGCTTGTCCTACTTTACACATTTTGCATTTATTTGAAAACTTTCAACTTTAACTATAATCTGGCATGAGAACTCAAAGCTAGAAGTGCTGTTTCTAGAATTTAAAGACTGGTCAACTCATTATTTAAAGCTATTTCTAGTAGTTGCTTTAATAATAGGTGTCCATATACCTTTAAAGGAGGTTCAAGGTAGCTTTTATGTTTGTCTTTTCATTCTTTATGGAAAAACTTAAGAACTTAGATGGTGTTACTATCATATTGCTATAAAGTAATTGGGAAAATTATTTAAACTGGCGTAAATGTTCACAGATAAAGTTAGTCGCATGCTTATGACTTCCTGAGCCATGGAAAGATGAGGGAGGACGGTCATATTCCTTCCTCGCTGCCTGTAACCTTCTCCAGCTATTGCCAGTTATCTACATAAGTGCCAGGTACGCATTTGGAGTTTGCAGAGCTCGTGCAAGGCTAGCCTTGATCCAGGAGCCTTCAACATGAAAGTTCAGCTTTTTGACCATTTGAGCTATCCTGCACCCATAATGATAGTACATGTAGTGATTGGTAAAATCTTTATTTCAGTCCTTAGGACCAGCTCCACGATGGTGTTCATTCCTTGATAATCTTACAGAAGAACTTGAAGAAAATCCAATGGCGGAGTCTATGATGATTACAAATTTGTGACCAAGGATGAGCTTGACAACCTAGGTTTGTTTACCTTATTATTCATTACTCCCCAGTGTGTTACATAATTTGTACTTATAATCCATGATTGCTGTTTGTTGGTGTATGTCTGTAGTTTGTCAATGGATTTTATTTTATTTTTAGAGAAATCCTATAATTTAGATTGGGTGGTAAGATACACAGCTCAATACAGAGCACAGACTTTTTACCAGAATTAATGCCATGATTTAATTTTGGTTGTAAATTGCTTTGTCAAGGAGTTTCTGTAGCATTTCTTAAAGTGTACATTTGAGCATTGGAAAGCTGTTCTAAGTCTTTGAATTTTTTTTAAAGCTGTTCCTAAATTGCTCTGATCTAAATTCTTTTTAATTTGGTCTCATTCATAGAGGTATAGATTTTTCCGGCTTTATCATGAAACATTTACAAATTCACAGCACCAGTTTCTTTGCTTATTTTATTTTAAATCCCCTCCTAAACTGTTTTAGGAAGGAACAGATGGTTCTGAATTGAAAGTTCTTGGCATAACCCTACACAAACTTGTAAATTGAATAACAGTTTCAAAACAATTTAAGTCTTATGTTGAGGAGTTACTGGTAAGACAAGCATCAAACTCATGGGTTATATTACATCTTCAGTATCATGTTTTAGTTTCAGTAACAGCTTAAACTTTGAGCAACTTAAAACTATAAACTTTATTAAACTTTGCAGACTAGAATCCAGAAGCTCAAAATCTATTTTTAATTGAAAGAGCATTGAATTATGAGTAGAACAGTCCTTGAACTTTGTGAAAAGCCTCCTTGGCTTCCACATAAGCCCTCATCAAACAAACAAACAAATATTACAGATCAATTTAAAAGGCAGCTCAATATTCAATGTCATTCTGTTAATTGTTTATAAACGTTAAACTTCTAATGGATTTGAGAATGTATTTTTGATTTAAACATTGCTTTTGGGGTATGGCCACATTTGAAACTAATTTATTACAACTTTACTGCTTTTCTTTACTTTTTTAATATGAGATTAAAAATGGTGGACTTATTCTGAAAATGTTTACCTGATAACATCTCAAATCTGCATATGTCATCTCAAATCTGATATGTCATCTCAAATCTGCATATGTCATCTCAAATCTGCATATGTCATTTCAAATCTGCATATGTCATCTCAAATCTGCATATGTCATCTCAAATCTGCATATGTCATCTCAAATCTGCATATGTCATCTCAAATCTGCATATGTCATCTCAAATCTGCATGTCTTTTCAAATTTTCATATGTCATCTCAAATCTGCATATGTCATCTCAAATCTGCATATGTCATCTCAAATCTGCATATGTCATCTCAAATCTGCATATGTCGTTTAAAATCTGCATATGTTGTCTCAAATCTGCATATGTTGTCTCAAATCTGCATAAGTCGTCTCGAATCTACATGTCGTCTCAAATCTACATGTCGTCTCAAATCTGCATATGTCATCTCAAATCTGCATGTCATCTTAAATTTGCATATAGCATCTCAAATCTGCATAAAGCATCTCAAATCTGCATATAGCATCTCAAATCTGCATATAGCATCTCAAATCTGCATATAGCATCTTAAATCTGCATATAGCATCTCAAATCTGCATGTAGCATAATCTGCATACAAGATCTCAAATCTGCATGTTCTTGAATTGTTAGGGAAGGAAAATATCTCCGTGTTGCCCACACTTTCTTTGAGTAATGTTCAATCTTTTATTCATTCCAATCTACAACAGGCATTATATTGTTCTGATATTCATTGGTTTTTATAAATTGCTTTTTATGCAAGTATGCATAATCAAAGCATCTCACAATGAGGCCCAAAGCTGCAACTTCACACAAGCACTATTACTGAACTTTATTGATTATGCATACTTGCATAGAAAAGCATCATATAAAACTGAGCATTATGCTGCTTCAAATGAGCATTATGCTAAAACCAAGTAAGAGGGCAGCATGTTATGACTTAACCTGGGATTGAACCCACGACCTTCTGGCTGGAAGCGAGTGCTCTACCACTTGAGCTAACCAGTCCTCTTCAATATTCATCTAAGTTGCATGTATATTAATCTTATTGTTCTTCTTGAAGGTTTGAGTCATCTGATTGGTACAAGCTTATTGAGAGCATACATGCACGGTTTCTTCATGGATATCAGGTTATACCACAAAGCCAAAGCCATTGCCAATCCATTTGCTTACGATGAGTATCGTAAGGGTAAGATCAAGACGAAGTTGGATGAAGCCAGGATTAACAGGGTACAAAAAGTGAAGGTAAGCTTGGATAGTATGCAGAGCAATAGCTACTTGCAGAACAAGTGGGAAAATAAGCCCATGTCCCTACAAATATTTTACAAGATTTAAACAACTAAAAACTAAATTTCATACATTAAAGAGGTCATGACACAAGCATTTGTTGTGCTTTAGATAGGGAAAATATTTAGATCAATTGATAAACAGAAATAAAACTTTCCCCCAAAAGCCCAGAAATAGTGAAATAAAAAAAAGCACCCAATACACTGTCACTGAAAAATCCTTGTTACTGGCTGCAAGGCCTCTGATGTCATTGGGGTATATTCATTCCAATCATGATGTGCTACAGTGTTTATTCCATACAGAGAGCATAGTTTTTCTTCCTTAGATATGACCAAATTTCATTAATTTTCACTTAATTATTTCAACATATCATGGAAATAAGTTTTAATAGGCAACAGATATGGCATACACGGCAAAAAATGTTAACAAATGCTCATGGAATTTGTTTGAAAGGTGTCGATTTCGTGAGTATTTTTGAGTAAGTTTGATTTTTAATTATACACTAACACAATTACACAGTGAGTGAATTATTGCAGGCCTATGGTAATTTTGACTCGCCAGCCTTGCAGGTACAAAATGACCGTAGAAAACTCCTCTGTTTTAAAGAATAATATACAAATAAGGAGGAAGGACATGGTAGGAATAAAGAAAATAAAGTCTTAAGAGGTTTCCGTAAGACTTCCAGGACAGTCCGCAAGGAAGTGTGTAGTGTTATGGCGATGTTTTATTTCAATTTGCTTGATTTGGTTTCAAACTGCTAACCCAATGAATTATTACTCAGTGTACATCGTAAATGTATGCAGTATGTAATGCTATGTTAAAGGCTTTCAAAAATAGACTCCTAATGATACATACACTGAATTTTAAAAAGCTTTTGCATGTACCTTTCTTAATATTCATGATATGCGGTGTCCGCATTGGACTTGCTCTAATGAGAGCCCAGAGATCTGAAATACTGGCCTGCGCTAGCTTTAAAAATAGCTTACGATTTATCTGGAATTTTCAATTTTTGTGACATGTCAGATAAAAGGAGAAACAGAAAAGTATTTATTCACGATAGAAATTATATTTTGTAAATCTTTCTTGTGATCTTTAAGCTATTATAAGATCAACTTAAGTCACATTTTTTTAAAATGAAAAATCCTGCCCTACTTATTTTTACATTTTCAAAGAAACACTGGTGTGTGTATTACAAGTCCTAGGAATGAATTTTTCAAGGAATTTCATGGTCCATCTATATATTTTTGGATATATTTTAACATTTTGAACTAAAATATGTCTTTTATTTATGGTAAATTAGTTCTCTAGATGCAAAGATTACCAAGAAATCACAATTTCAAAAATTGTGGAAAGTACATTAGAACAGCTCACACTCACACACGTCATGGATAACAACTTCTGTGAATGACGTCATAGGTACTGATTCAAAATCATTCTTTTACTTCTGGATTTGGCTTTTGATGGATTTATGGACTTCCAAAGTGGTTTTTGGATGTATTTACACATCTTTCAAGGAAAAAGTTTTATTTTTGTCTATCAATGTATTAAAATATTTCATAGCAAAAAGTCATTTGGCTTGCGTCATGACCACTTTAATTTTTAAGTTGTTATAATTTAATCCAGAATCACCGTTTTTGATAATTAGATTGCACGGCAGATATCAAGTGTTATTTTTATAAAATTCAAGTCTGTTGGTTTAAAGAATAATGTAATGTAATTGTGGTTTTGTCATGAAAAATATGCAAAGTCACCACACCATAGAAATAATCTCTTCATATTTAAAAGTAAATCCACATTTTTAAACCTTCCAGAACTGTTTTGAGAAGAAGCAGTGGTTCTGAATTGAAAGTCAATATCGTTGCATACCCCTGAACAAACTTGTAAATTAAGAAACAATTTGGGTTTCATGTGGAGGAGTTACTGGTAAGACAAGCATCAAATTCATAGGTTGTATTACATCATTAGTTAGTATCATGTTTTTATTAAAGGCTAACTTTAAGCAACTATACTAATCAGTGTATTTGTAATGAAATCCAAGTCTGTTGGTTTAAGGAAGGGAGTAATTTACCTTTAAGATGATTGAAGCTTTTTCAACCAATCACTGCATGAATTTGCCTAGCAACAAAATTGCGTAACTGATTGAGGCAAAAAATCTGATACTGATACATCACAGCTAGCAAGCGGCACACGCTATGCAGTCAATGCAATATACTGTACAAAACAAATTTGTGCACACACAGACTAGTGACGACAACAAGAACTGCAGGCTTTGTAAATCCAATTCCCGTTAATAAGAATGATTATTAAACAGAATTTTGTTTATTCTTTTCTAAAAGCTTGACGATCCAGGAAGTGCTGTAAATGGATCAAAGCTTGTGGCAGGCCACATAAACATCCAAATGTCAATGTATTGGTCATGCATGATTGCGGATTTAAGGTTGTTTGCCCCACCTATTTACTGTGTTGCGATGGTGGGTGTGGCTGTGTTGCTATGGTGGGTGTGGCTGTTATGGTGGGTGTGGCTGTGTTGCTATGGTGGGTGTTGCTGTTATGGTGGGTGTTGCTGTTATGGTGGGTGTTGCTGTGTTGCTATGGTGGGTGTTGCTATGGTGGGTGTTGCTATGGTGGGTGTTGCTATGGTGGGTGTTGCTATGGTGGGTGTGGCTGTGTTGCTATGGTGGGTGTGGCTTATCTCCTTAATCGGAGAGGTTGATTGTGGGGTCTTAGATGCATTTTCACTCAGATCTTAAGATTAACTAACAGAAAAATTATTGATTGAATTCTCTTCATTACAGAGTCTACCTTCTGTGAATGCAGCACTTGCGTTAAAGCTTCATGATGAAGTGGAAGATAAGAAACCAAAAGCAAGGTAGAAGGCACAATTTGATCTAATTCACTTCCCCCACAATTTTATTTTATTCAAAGAGATTAAACTTCATTGTTAGCTGAAAGTTTTGTGCAGAGATGGGTACAATGTCTTGAGTTGTACGCCATGTTTGTCTATTAATGATCAAACCATAAATGATGTGTAATATTCATTAACTTAAATCAAGCAGATAGTAGCACCTGCAAAGTGCTAATTATCACACCTGCTCTCAATTGGATGTTACAGAAGATGGACTGAAACTCTGTAGGTCATAACATATGCCCCATATACATATTACGCTAAACCAATTATATTTCATGAATACTTTTAGTACCATTTCAATGACCTCATTTGGCTGGACTTGCTCTTATAAATGCTGGAATAAGCTCAGTTTCTCAGTTTCTTCTCACAGGAACCAAATATATTTGATTAACTGCATGTAATCATGCTGTTTCTTTCATTCAAGAAACCAAAACTTGTTCAATATTTTGTAAATATGATTGCTTTTGTTTCTTCCAGGGACAAAGCTTACTGCAAGACGACAGGTTCACAGATTTGTTTCAGAATCCTGACTTTCAGGTGGATGAGGCAAGTGAGGAGTATCGCTTAATCAATCCACTCGTCAGCAAACAACAGAGGAAGAGAGAGAAGGAAATCAACAAGATTCAAAAAGAAAATGAAGAGAATGAGGATGAGGTAAGGAGCATTTAGACATGTTGAGGCCATGTTTATGCTGACAAGCCACTAAATTGTACCTTTAAAGTAGCTACTAATGATTGATAGGTTTGTTTGGTTTAACAGTGTCTTAATTGGCAGAGTCATTTGTGCCAGGAGTAGGTACAGTATAAGAAAAGATAAAACAGTGTAGTGTGCAGTTTATTAAGTGATTTTAAATTATAGTGAAATGAGGGTGACTTATAATCTTGGACAAAACTGTTGGAACACTTCAGCTTTTTGAGAACTACATATGTTAAAGTGTTATGTTTTTTAAATATTATTTCTGAGAATTGTAACCCCCTCCCCTCCCTTTTCAATGTTGAATTTATTTATTTCTTAACATTATTTCCAGGAAAAACAGTAACAACGGCCAAAATTGAATGGGGAGGGGGGAGGACAATTAATATATTGAGGTAGGGGAGGGGGACACTGGCGGCGTCAATGAAATGATAAAAATGTCCCAAAAATATTAATTGCAATTGAAAGAGTACAGATTGAAGAAGAACAGAAAAAAAATCCAGCATTTCTGGTTTCTAAATGTGGAATAATTTACAATAAAAAAGTAGCTTCATGAAAAACATCACATATTTTCACCAAGTGTTTCAACAAGTTTTGTCCAAGATTGTAGCTTATGCGGGTGCTGTTAGACTTAATCAACTAATGCAGCAAAGCATCTTTTTAATTATATAAAAGAATTTTGAAAATTCAATAAGGTTGTAAAAAGTCATGACCAAGAAAATGTGTTGCCATCTCTTCACAGAATTGTTTTCATTTCTAAGGAACCTTGCTAAATAAAAAAGATGCTGTTAATTGGTGAATCTTGTTATGTTACTTGTTTTCTTCCTCAAACTTATATGCGGGCCTTTAGTCAGTCTTATTGGCTACTGAGTCACATTTGCTAGAATACCCTTTGTGTGGAACAAGCAACCAATTCCGATTTCATTGCAAAACATTTTTCATGTATTGCAACTGCTAGTTTATACATAGGTATGGCTGCATCAGGTACCTACCCTTAAATCAATACTTTGTAGTGCCATAACATGTCCTTACCCCTAATGTAAGTTTAGTCAGAAGATCAATTAGTAATGTATTTACTGTTCAGGATGAAATGGAAATGGAAGGCAAAGCAAGCAGTGAAGAGAGCAGTTCAGATGACGATGATACAAGTTGGGTAGAGGAAGTCCGCATACAGAGGAAGATGATTAAGATGGAGAAGTTCAAGCAGTGGGAACACTTAAAGAAGATCAGGGAGGCGGAGCCCAAGATGTATGAGGTGAATGAAGGGGAGGAGTTTCTGTCCCATAAACCACAAGGAGCACGGCGGAGGATGAATAAGCTCGCAAAGTAAGTAACAGTAAAATTAAAACTAATCAATTTTAAAATTAATAAAAGTTTATGTGTGAAAATTAAGAGTACTTAGGATGAATTAAGTTCTTTTGTTTTTGTAATCTAGACTACTACTGATCAAAGAATGCGTTTCTTGCATTTAAAACCATTTGAAAATACTTTTTATGGAGAAGGAAAAAGAAGCTTGTGTTGTCTCTTTTGAATTTTACAAAAATAATTGCTATGAAGTATGATGTTTTGGCTTCTGTTTGGTTTTTTTAGAACAAGTTTGGCAGACAGATTAGATGGTGAATCATCTTCAGTGGTCTCCAAACGATCGATGGGAAATAAACAGATCACATTCAAGATGAAAAGGGTGAGTGATATGCATTGGTGGTGGGATAGCAGAGAAACTTCCTTTAATTTAAATCTTGTCTTTTTAAAGGAATGTTCCTATCTTTTTCATAACCTTCCATAAGAAAGAGAATTTTTTTAGAAACAATTTAGTACAAAAATCATGTTGATATGTTATTCCTACCAGAAGATATTTAAATTTTAAGGTTCACAAAAAAAGGCAATAAATGAATAGAAAAAGGCTCAGTATGACATCACAGCAACACATTCTCCCACAAAGTCAATGTATTTCATTAAAATCTATAATCTTTTACACTAGTAAAACCTGCTAGAAAAATAAATTGATGAAAGTTAGGTATTTATATACATTGTTAAGTATACCCTACTTCAACAATGTTTGGAAAATTGTTTCTAATCATACAGAAACAACCAATTAACGTTCAAAGACATACATAAACATTTGCAATGGAATTGTCTCTATGACATCATCAAACACGAATTCATCATACTGTATAAAAACTTTTAAATGCAATTGGGAAATCTTTAAAAATCTATATTCCCTGAATGGAATATTATATCAACCTGATTTTTGTACCAAAATGGCCCTAAAATAATGCTCTTTCAAATAAAATATTACAAAAAACCATGGGAATATTCCTTTAAGGGAAATATTCCCAGCAATATTAATCCTTTCAGCATTAGAGTGGTGCCATTACATGCACAGTCACTATAAATCATGAAATGGCCAATGAGACCTGTTTTATAAGCAAGCTGAGTACAGTACATGATTCCTACCAGAGCTGCTTATATTGCCAGTTGGGTATAAATCCATGTTTATAGCATTTATATGCATGTTTTGCAACAATGTAATCTTCCCAAGACGGAGGTCAATAGAAAAATATTGGTAAACAGGGGTGCAGCCAGCCTTTCAGTTATTGGAATTGGGGAGGGGGGGGAAGGGAGTCACAGAGGGAAATATTTGGACCTTTCAGCATATTTTCTGGACCATTTTACTTCTTTTTTTGGAGGGGGGTTCCTCGACCCTCTCAACCCACCCCCTCCCCCTCCTCTGGCTATACCCATTGTAAATCGTTACCAATTAAAATTGCAGGTTAAATTACATTTAAATTGTGTGTTATTGAAAGATGGTTGATATTTCTTGATTAGAAACCATTTTGAAAAAGATATTTGTGACCTAAAAACAGCCTTTGGTGAAAGACATTGAACGAAATATAAGTCATCTAAATTTAGCAGTGGCCAGTTTTTAAACAACCTATAAATTGAAATATAGACTTTAATGAATGAAGAGTGCAATGTGAATTTTTTCACAAGGTAGCTCAAATGCTTGCTGTAATTTAGTTCCTTGTTTTAAGAGGGCAAGGGTTCCCGTTCTCCTTAATTTTTCTTGTAATCTAAGGTTGTTTGGGTTGAACAGCACCTTTCCTAAAATAGTCACATGTATCAAGAGTAGGCATACTATAATGGTAGTCAAAATCAAAAGATGTAGTGTAGTTTATATAGTGGTTTTAACTAACACTGAACTGAGGATGACTTAGCCAAACATGGCAAAATCAGGGATAGGCAGTGTGAGATGGAGGTGGGTGAAGAAAATAAATACATATGGCATTAAATGTCATGGTTGAACCCCTCCCCCACACTTTGGGAGCTGGCTTTGGCACTGGGGATCTTTTCATGTCCCATGTTGGATGTGGGCTTGGCTCCACTTGTAAAACATTATAGATGGCTGTTAGGAAGACACAACTTAAATCCTTTATTGAAACTTATTTTGCCTAATATTTGCAGAAAATCGTGAAAATTTAATTGTAAATAATCATTACAAATTTTGGTATTTGACATAAGTAAGGATGTTGTTGTTATAAAGGTACAGTCTCATGTGACAGTGTGTTTATCCTTCCTTCTTTTCTGTGATTGTCATTTTCCCTCAATTCAGGACATCAATATTGAGAGACAGCAACAGATGGACAAGGCACACCAACGAGAGCGGAAGACTCTCCGGAGATCAGCTGGGACTTTACGAGGAAAGAAAGCTTTCAAGAGTTAGAAGTCGTCCATAAGGAAACTGCTGGTGCTGTTCGTATTGACACTTACGGGACACTTGACAGCCCTCCAAACAAAGAGGTCAAAGCTGGATATGCCAGAGACTGCTATGGTTGACCTGTTCAGAAGGTGGACGGTTCTGACTGGCTTTAGAGGCCGCTAAAAATATACGAAAGCTTCCTGCGAATAGTGCCTGGAATCATCCAGTGAGGAATACGGTGATATTAGAAATCTACATTTCGATGGTTCCCCCGATATTCCTCAATTAGAACAATTCTAAAGATTGATACTATATTCGTATGGAAATCACTCAAGCTTAAGTGTCTGGTATACATTGAAGCAACCAAGGCAGGAGAGTAGGAAACATTACCTCAGAGGGGCAACAACCTCAAACATTTCTTGGGTACAGGCAGAAAAATATTAGTGATTATTTAAATTTTCATTGAATGGTGCTGCTAATCGAGAATTCCATCAATTTTTGTTATTTCATTCATTCTTGGTTAATTTTCTTTCATTTTGGGGAAATGTTGCAAAATTGTAAAAAACCTTGACTGCTTTAGCCAAATTTTCCTTCAATGTGACCATTCTTTCAATTTGATTGGTTATAATAAGGTTTATAATAATTAATTTCTGAATGCCAAACAGGTTCTATGTTTATTGACTGTCATTGAAGATTCTGTTTTGTCAGTTAAAAATGTATTTTGAAGACACACACTCTCAGAAGATTCAACAATTTGTTGTTAAAAGGGCATCTTTTTTTGCGAAGGGAATATTGAAATAACACCAATTTTTTAACATACCGTACAAAATTTTTCAGTACCATCATATGTATGAAGTGTTTCAATTTTATTGAGACAAGATAAAAAAAATACACTTACTTTTCTGCCATCAGTTCCTTTAATTCAAGATATGCAGAGTAGGGAGATCGGTACCCAACCAAAAGGAAGGGGATGCGGTACTCAAACAAGGGAGATCGGTACCCAACCAAGGGGGAGGGGAACTGGTCCCAACCAAGGGGTGGGGGATGGTGCCCAACCAAGGGGGATTGGTGCCCAACCAAGGGGGTGGGGTGCCCAACCAAGGGGGGAGGGGTGCCCATCCAAGGGAGGATCCGTACCCAACCAAGGGGGAGATTGGTACCCAACCATGGGGTGAGGGGATTGGTACCCAACCAAGTGGGGAGATTGGTACCCAACCATGAAGGGGGAACTGGTACCCAACCAAGGGGGAACTGGTGCCCAACCAAGGGGTGGAGGGGAACTGGTGCCCAACCAAGGGGTGGGGGAACTGGTGCCCAACCAAGGGGTGGAGGGGAACTGGTGCCCAACCAAGGGGTGGAGGGGAACTGGTGCCCAACCAAGGGGTGGAGGGGAACTGGTGCCCAACCAAGGGGTGGAGGGGAACTGGTGCCCAACCAAGGGGTGGAGGGGAACTGGTGCCCAACCAAGGGGTGGAGGGGAACTGGTGCCCAACCAAGGGGTGGAGGGGAACTGGTGCCCAACCAAGGGGTGGAGGGGAACTGGTGCCCAACCAAGGGGTGGAGGGGAACTGGTGCCCAACCAAGGGGTGGAGGGGAACTGGTGCCCAACCAAGGGGGGAGGGGATCGGTGCCCAACCAAGGGAGGGGATGGTGCCCAACCAAGGGGGAGGGGATCGGTGCCCAACCAAGGGGGGGGATCGGTGCCCAACCAAGGGGGGGGATCGGTGCCCAACCAAGGGAGGGGATCGGTGCCCAACCAAGGGGAGGGGATCGGTGCCCAACCAAGGGGAGGGGATCGGTGCCCAACCAAGGGGGGGGTGCCCATCCAAGGGGGGGATCCATACCCAACCATGGGGGTGAGGGGATCGGTGCCCAACCAAGGGGAGGGGGATCGGTGCCCAACCAAGGGAGGGGGATCGGTGCCCAACCAAGGGGGGATCGGTGCCCAACCAAGGGAGGGGGATCGGTGCCCAACCAAGGGGAGGGGGATCGGTGCCCAACCAAGGGGGGGGGATCGGTGCCCAACCAAGGGGGAGGGGATCGGTGCCCAACCAAGGGGAGGGGATCGGTGCCCAACCAAGGGAGGGGGATCGGTGCCCAACCAAGGGGAGGGGGATCGGTGCCCAACCAAGGGGGATCGGTGCCCAACCAAGGGGGGGATCGGTGCCCAACCAAGGGGGGGGGTGCCCATCCAAGGGGGGGGATCCATACCCAACCATGGGGGTGAGGGGATTGGTACCCAACCATGAAGGGGGATTGGTACCCAACCATGAAGGGGGATTGGTACCCAACCATGAAGGGGGATTGGTACCCAACCATAAGAGGGGGGGATTGGTACCCAACCATGAAGGGAGGGATTGGTACCCAACCAAGGGAGGGGATCGGTGCCCAACCAAGGGGGATCGGTGCCCAACCAAGGGGGATCGGTGCCCAACCAAGGGGAGGGGGTGCCCATCCAAGGGGGATTCATACCCAACCAAGGGGGAGATTGGTACCCAACCATGGGGGTGAGGGGATTGGTACCCAACCATGAAGGGGGATTGGTACCCAACCATGAAGGGGGATTGGTACCCAACCATGAAGGGGGATTGGTACCAAACCATGAAGGGGGATTGGTACCCAACCATAAGAGGGGGGGATTGGTACCCAACCATGAAGGGAGGGATTGGTACCCAACCATGAAGGGGGATTGGTACCCAACCAATGGGGATCGGTGCCCAACCAAGGGGGAGGGGTGCCCAACCAGGGGGATCCATACCCAACCAAGGGGGAGATTGGTACCCAACCATGAAGGGGGATTGGTACCCAACCATGAAGGGGGATTGGTACCCAACCATGAAGGGGGATTGGTACCCAACCATGAAGGGGGATTGGTACCCAACCATAAGAGGGGGATTGGTACCCAACCATGAAGGGGGGGGGGGGGGGATTGGTACCCAACCATGAAGGGGGGGGATTGGTACCCAACCAAGAAGGGGGGAGGGGGGATCGGTACCCAACCAATGGGGGATCAGTACCCGACCAAGAGGGGGGATTGGTACAAGACCAAGAGGGGTGATCAGTAAAAGACCAAGAGGGGGGATCGGTACCCAATCAAGAGGGAATCATGTTTTGTCATCTAAAATAGGTCATTGTATGACTTTGCTGCTACTTGAATCAGCAAATGTATTAAAACGCATTTCGAGTTCCTCTCCCAACCCCAAATTTGGTAGTTTTCCTGGATGTACTTGTTTCAGCAGATGATGTATTTGGGTTATTTATAATCAATGAGGATAAGGGCATTTTAGGACAAGGTTAATACAAAAATTCTATCCGACAGGAATGGGAATAGATTTACTTCTACAAGATGTGTATACTAGTAGATAATCTTCCTAGAAGCCAAGTCAATGTTTAGGTTAATATACATAACATGCACTTTAAAATGATAGGCAGTTTAAATAGAGATGAGAGCTTTGTAATCTTTCTGTAAAAATATCAAATCTCTATTTTCATGTGCCCTGCTAGAATTGTAAATGGGCTTACAGTGTAGTAACTAATGCTTCATAGCATTGTAGGTCAGATCCCAGACCCAGTAAATCTACCTTCATAGGTCTGTCCAAATACTGGTAATGAAAAAAGATGGACAAGGAACTAAAGCACACTTTATATGATTACTACCATTCAACTAGTTTGAAATGTTTCTTTAAATTGACCCATTTTCTAAGGTTAAACTTTCCTCTTTTAAGTTTTCTAATGGAAATAATATTTGGAAAAGCTGTTACTTCAGAGTTCGTTGTTTGGATTAAACAGCACCCAACTGGAAGTCATGGTGATACTGGGAGAGAACCAAAGGGTTTTGTGGGTTCCGATGCTTCTTTTTCATAAAGCTGATTGATTTGTATTTACTGTCCTGTCATTGTATATCATAAAATATTTGTTCCATGATATTTATTCATAAACCACACCCACCATGCAGATCAATCACTAGAGTTGCATTTGCAGTTCCAAATTGTATTCTCTCGAGTCACCCATATTCTGAAATATACATATATATACGCTATCAAATACATTTGCAAACGATTAATACTGTTTCAAATTAATATCAATCAAGTACATTGTCTATTTTCAGTATATCATGATGAATACTTAGTATATCATGATTAATACTTAGTATATCATAATAAATACTTAGTATATCATGATGAAATACTTAGTATATCATGATGAATACTTAGTATATCATGATGAATACTTAGTATATCATGATGAATACTTAGTATATCATGATGAATACTTAGTATATCATGATGAATACTTAGTATATCATGATGAATACTTGGTATATCATGATGAATACTTATATCATGGTATTTAGTATATCATGATGAATACTTGGTATATCATGATGAATACTTATATCATGGTATTTAGTATATCATGATAAATACTTAGTATATTTTTCAGTATATCATGATGAATATTTAGAATATCATGATGAATATTTAGAATATCATGATGAATACTTAGTATATCATGAATACTTAGTATATCATGATGAATACTTAGTATATCATGATGAATACTTAGTATATCATGATGAATACTTAGTATATCATGATGAATACTTAGTATATCATGATGAATACTTAGTATATCATGATGAATACTTAGTATATCATGATGAATACTTAGTATATCATGATGAATACTTAGTATATCATGATGAATACTTAGTACATCATGATGAATACTTAGTATATCATGATGAATACTTAGTATATCATGATGAATACTTAGTATATCATGATGAATACTTAGTATATCATGATGAATACTTAGTATATCATGATGAATACTTAGTATATCATGATGAATACTTAGTATATCATGATGAATACTTAGTATATCATGATGAATACTTGGTATATCATGATGAATACTTGGTATATCATGATGAATACTTGGTATATCATGATGAATACTTATATCATGATGAATACTTATATCATGGTATTTAGTATATCATGATAAATACTTAGTATATTTTTCAGTATATCATTATGAATATTTAGAATATCATGATAAATACTTAGTATATCATGATGAATACTTAGTATATCATGATGAATACTTAGTATATCATGATGAATACTTAGTATATCATGATGAATACTTAGTATATCATGATGAATACTTAGTATATCATGATGAATACTTAGTATATCATGATGAATACTTAGTATATCATGATGAATACTTAGTATATCATGATGAATACTTAGTATATCATGATGAATACTTAGTATATCATGATGAATACTTAGTATATCATGATGAATATTTAGTATATCATGATGAATACTTAGTATATCATGATGAATACTTAGTATATCATGATGAATACTTAGTATATCATGATGAATACTTAGTATATCATGATGAATACTTAGTATATCATGATGAATACTTAGTATATCATGATGAATACTTAGTATATCATGATGAATACTTAGTATATCATGATGAATACTTAGTATATCATGATGAATACTTGGTATATCATGATGAATACTTATATCATGGTATTTAGTATATCATGATAAATATTTAGTATATTTTTCAGTATATCATTATGAATATTTAGAATATCATGATTAATAGTTAAGGCACATCTATGAACCATGGGCTACCTGTGTACCATATATGATACGAATCTACTTTACCAGAATCCACTTTACCATTCTTGAGATATCATGCTTACAAGCTTAATTTGGCAAAACAACTTAAAGCCCCGCCCACTGCACATAATAAGATTCAACATTTTATACCCATTAGCATGTTTACACTAGCTAACAACATTATACCAATTATGAAACAAAACAAAACATACGCTTGTTGAAATGTGCATTTCAAGATTTTTACTTTAAGCCCTGTGAACTCAATAATATGCATGACATCATCACTAATCTACGAAACATGGGCTACCTGTGTACCATATATGATATAAATCCACTTTACCATTCTTGGGATATGTGTTTACTAGCTTGGCGTCACACACATACACGCCTTCATGACCACATAGGTTCCTGATGCTATTGCATTGGAACCAAAAAGAATACCAGGCAATGAAATGAGGGTGACTTAGTTTATGGTAGTTAAGTAGGGTTAGTCACAGTAGTGAGGAATTTAAATGATATTTAGAGGTTGAAGTGTAAGAGGGTCAGAGGGAGTGTATTTGAAGACTGTGGAAGCATAACAACAAGTGGTTTGACCCTAATGACATGAGGATACCAACACAGAAGAAACAAAACCGACAGGTTTAATCTTTTTAAAATTGTATTATACTGTCAACAGCAGGGTCGAATGTCTTTCCCTGCAGAAAGTACATTTCACAAAACACTTAGTGACCACCTCATCATGGCTTCTGCTGGAAGTAATCATTAAGGATATCAAGGGCTTGTGATTCCCGTCCATAATCCTGCAAAATAAAGAAAAACAAAATGGAATAGGTTAACTTCAGTTCAACTTCAAATATATATAGTTTCGCAATTAAAACCTAACCTTTATTGACCCAGCCATTAAAACACTTTAATGCCTGAGCCTCCCATTAAGGGGAAAAGATGCTTATTATCCACATTTTCCTTTCCTTTGCTATGTGTGTGTGTTAACTGAAAGGTAATCTTTGCAATGGGCCCCACAATTTTACACTGGAATATGCAAATTAGACATGTATGTGTACAAAACTGCCTTTGTGTTTATGTACGCTCTTGTGGTAAGCAGTTGTGGCATTTTTGATAAAATTTATGAAGTTTTTTTTAATGATACCACTCCCAATTTTTTTAACAATTAGAATATGCAAATTAGTTTGTAATGTCACATTTTGACCTATATCATGACATTATTATCAATTTTTCACAAAGATTGTAGGAAAGCTATAACTGGAAAATAAAGTTTTCTTGTTGGTAGGCTATTGAAAATCAATTGTATGATATCTATAAGGTTGTTTATTATATTTTGCATACTAATTAACATGCAAATTACCTCAAAATAGGGAGTGAAATAAGATATCAGAATGATTTCATAATTGGAAAATGCAAATATCATCCCAGCTTTTGACTCATTTTCATTAAAAAAAAAAAAAAGGAGTTCCATGACCCAGATATACTTTTTTATTCTAAGAAGTATATATATTCTCAACCATGACAGTGATTTATTTGTAAAATTAGTAATATAGAATCCATTATTTACTGTAGAAATGTATGAAATACTATGTATGGTCATGATTTTGCTAAACAAGTATATGGGATTTACACACTAGTCATTAGGCCTGAAAAGAATGGAAAAAACCCATACTGATTAACCTCTACTTGAGACTGCCTTCTGCTGTGTTCGCCTCTTTCAGCCTACCTTATCACATGTCCTACATATAGATCTTCAATTACATTTTTTACACGGTTTATTTGGTACAAAAAAATGCCACTTTCCGTAAAATCCTTCCGTCAACTGGGCTATGCATCAACATATTAGTTCATTTGAAAGTTGGCTTGTGGAAAAAACATTCCATTCTGATTTTTGTTCAGGAACTAGATTTTGTTTCGAAAAAGTTTATTCAAAGTGGACCAAAAAAGTGTAAAATGCCCAAAATTTGAAACCGGTTTTGGCAAAATTTGTTTTAGAAATACAATATTTGATATATGTGACAAAAATAAAGTTAAATTTTTATTTTGAAGTTCATCCTGAATATTAATAAATTTTTGTGAAATTTACTAATGTTTTGACTCTATTTTACTCTGAAAATCTCAATATGACCCTATCAAAAATGGTTAGAATATGAAAGAATCAAAGGAGTTCTTTCAAATGATATCCAAATTGCCTTGGTAGTAGTTTGGTATGGTCCCAATTTATTTTTAGAAAATTGTTGTTTCAAACTGACAAACACCCTATCAGGTGTTTGTTGTTTCAAACAAACACCCTATCAGGTGTTTAAGGGTTAAGAACATGACACTATTAAAGCGCAGAGCACACAAGAGATGTTTCAAATTAGGGTCCCACTTATAAATCAAGGACCCACCTAGCAGATCAATAAACAATGAATGCAGCCCATGGTTGAGCAGTCCTTCCAAAAAAACACGAAAGAAGAGGCATTTTTCTTCCCTCTAATATTTCTGTAGCCATGTGTTTTGAAGAGCTGTGACATTTACCAGAGAAACTAAAGCTAATTTATGGAGCTGTTTAAAGATGTGGCATGCAGGAAAGTGACTAATTTGCCACAACTTCTTTAATCATATTGCAATAATTACCCTCTTGACCCTCAACAGGTATTGCTTTGTCCTCAGAAAAGTATTTTGTTTTGGTTCGATTCACAATTTTTGGTAGTATCCTCACTACAGTTGTTCAGCAGAGGGAACCAAGTTTCATCACAGGACTACAAGAAGTGCAATGCCAATGCAGGTAAAAAACATTTTGAGTGAGATCCCCTGCATTATTAACTAAACTATTACAAAATTATTGTGTCTATATCTAGACACAAGAAGTGCATGGTTTGTGTTGCCATGGAACTCCAGAAGAAGCATTTATGCTACTGCTCGAAAAAAGAACAATTGTCAAATACTTTCAAATATACAAACAAAAAATTTCAACAACAAAGTCTAATCAACAGAGTTGACATAATTATGGTTGCATTTACTATCTTACCTTAACCACCACACAGCTGCATGCTACTACCTTCCTGGCCTTGCCTTCTCTGTCAATTTTACAAAGTCCAGCCCACTCACCAAGCTTCTTATTGTCATCCACCTAATAATAAAGGCATGTTTAATACAAAACAATGATGGGTGTGGTTTGGGAACATTCACATTTTTGAGGGATTGTACTTTTAAAAGTTCAGTGACAGCTCTGCAAAAGGATGGTCACAAATTTTTGACAGCCCTTTAACTTCCTATTAAAAGGAAGAGGAAAGAAAAAGTCAAGTTTCATTTTGCCACATCAGCATAAAACCAAATCTTGCTAAGGCAGAGATAAAGGCTTTCAAGACTAAATTGAACAATTTACCAAACATTCCACTATCAACAAAACAACAATCACCGCTGTAATTACTCACTAAAAACAAAGCAGCACACACGGCCGGTATTCAATTCCGGGGCATGCACGTTGGCAGCTCCCACACTATCCACTACACCAGACTGCATGTTTCAGTATATGGGTTTGTTTTTATACTTAAATAATGGCATGAATAAAGAGGGGGTAGTTGCACTTTTTGTTTTCAATTGAAAGTATGTGATGTAAAGCCTAGTCACAATATTTTGGGGGTGCAGTAGGTGTAGTGATTCAGAGATATGATGTTTTTCAAGAATTGGTCTCAAAAAGGCTAAAAATCATCAAACTTTGTATAACTTTTGCCAATAATAGATAATAGTGATAAGGGCAGACAAAATACGACCAGAATTGAATACTTTGATGTCTTGGACAGCTGTTCACAGCTTTTAAAGCAAAAGCTAGGTCTGGAAGTATGGCAAGTAAGTTCAGAAAAAAATCATTTTTGTTAATTGTGTGCATTTTTTCTTAAATCTATCTAATTTAATTCATTTTTTCTCAAAATCCTCAACAAAATCCCCACCAAAAAGTTACATTTTCTGAAAGAACTATTCGAGCTCAATCAAATAATACCAAGATCACTGCTCTGGGCCTATTTGATAAAGTAAAATAATTTTTTGAAAAGTTCATGTCAAATCGGTTGTATTACGATTCCTGATTTCTAACAACCTTAGCAAAAAGGCTTTTTACTTCGTCCTCAGAATATATATGGTTCGATTCCTTGTTTGATGGCGATTTCCTCACCAATGCCATCAGTAGAGGGAGCCAACATTTCATCACAGGACAAGCATTCATAAAGATCTGACATGATTATCAGTGGGTTTGGCTAAGCAAAACCTTTCTATATCCAAGAGCAGGAAGATAATTATAAAGCAAATTTTCTTATCAAAAGCTGTTGAATAATATTGTAAAGTTTCATTAAAATGGGTTAAAGTGGAGAAGTTCAAGATGGGATAGGGCCTATGCACCATCTTTTTAGTTCCCCATACAAAAACAACTTAAAAGTCACAAGGCAAGCTTGTGGTAAAGTTTAACTGTCCACTGTATGTGTTTTAAGACTGGTGCCCCACCCTACCCCTATTATCCTCAACCCGCCTCTTTTCAGACGAACCCTCTATAATAGTACCTCAAACTTCATGGCCCTTAATACTTTGTAAATGCCCGTTAGTCATTTGTACCCTGCCAGTTTCTGGCTGTAGCTAGAGGTAACTATCTTTTTAACTCACAAAATTTATCCCCCCCCCCTCCCTACAATATTTCCCGCTTAAAGTACCACACGTACAGAACACTACATGTAAAGGTTCTTTTTGTCAACAAAAACTCATTGTTCTAATACCAAAGGAGGTTGTAATGATCAAGCGTTAGCCTGCTTATGTGAGTTACATGTATCACAGACCCTCAGGCCTCTGTCATTGTCAATCACTTATGTATTTGTAAATCCTTGTCTAACACACTCAAGAATACTTGTAACCCAATGTTTCTTACCTTCAAAAGATTGATGTTGTGTTCCACACACAAAGCTTCAACAAGCTTCTTGTACATGGGTTCATCACAGTTATTGGCCAAGACGCACACGTGAGCCTGGCGTCTGTAAAATCATAAAACAATCAAGTTCTAAATTAAATAACTACACATCACAAGTATCACATCTTACTCAAATATTTCTTGGGGAAAAGGTGTTTAGCATTAGTCAGTAACGTTTGTGAGTCTTATGCACTTGTCAATTGCGTGACTCACCCCGCACAAGGTGAGACATTGCACCAAAGTGGGTGGACAAAACAGGTACATTGATGCAACCCTAAGTCACTTAGGTGACTGACAATTTTTTGTGAAATGACTTACCCAAAATCAATCACCTCTGTACAAAGTCAATGAGTCTGTAGAAAATTGACTCACCACAGAATCTCTAGTGACTGACAATTTGGAACAATGACAAACATGTAAGTCACTATTTCATGTCAATGACTCACCTTTGCTGGGGGTAGCAGGGGTGAGTCATACAATTGATAAGTGCATTATGCCTTTCTTTGCAGAGCTTGGAAACTCCCACATAAGTCTGGAAGTTGCAATGATACTTATTCAAACAAATACATGCATGGATAGTTGTGCATCCTTACAAACTCTAACATGATCCTTTCTGCCAAAAATGAGTAAAAAACTCTTTATCTCTTAAAAACACTTAATAAATCATATCTGACATCTTTTGTATACAAATAACTTCAATACTGACTAAGGATTACAAGTTCCACAAAATATAAGATTCAGCTCAAATGTGTAAATCCTACCCGTCAAAGAAAAGTGATAACACTGATTAAAATTAATATCACTTCTTTTAATTATACCTTAGGTTATTTTCATTGACTTCAATGAAATACACTACAAGGAAAATTGAAATATAATTGCCTTTAGTTGTTGAAAGTAATGTTAATGGTAAAAAAAGAAATTATACTAACATCTGAAGTACACTTTACAAATTTGTTTAACATGACAGGCTTTTTTGCCTTCTATATTGCCCTCTTTAGGATTGAGTAAGATTTGATTAACTTTGCTAATGCCCTCAGAAACTATATATGGTTCGATTCCTTGTTTGATGGCGATTTCCTCACCAATGCCATCAGTAGAGGGAGCCAACATTTCATCACAGGACAAGCATAAAGATCTGACATGAATATCAGTGGGTCTAAAAAGACCTTCCTACATCCTTAAGTAAGCCAGTGCAATCGAAAGAAAAAATTACCTCAGGCATCCTAGTTTCCATTATCGATACATTGCACTTTTAGCATACCAAGTCACTGATTGTTTATGTTTATATATTTATATAGCACTCAATATCATACAATGCACATTCAGCGGCGCTGTACAGAAAATAAATAAAACTCTTCATTAAGTTAATAAAGTTCATAGGATAAAGATAAACACAAACAATTATAAAAAAGCCTGAATGAACAAAAAAGTGTTTAGTTCCCGTTTGAAATTGTCATAGTTATTGATGCAACGAAGAGAAGATGGCAAACTATTTCATGTGACAGGGGCAGCTACAGCAAACGACCCGTCTTTAAATGTTCTGTGAGAGGAATGTCGAAAAGAATGCCCATGGTGTTAGAAGAAGAGCCTAAACCTGTTCGACCTGTACGTATAATGATGAGTTCTTTAAGATATGAAGGAGCCAGATCGTGAAGACATTTGTAGACATATGTTGCAATTCTATATGCTATTCTGGATTTTATTGGTAACCAATGAAGGGAGCGAAGAGAGTCAGTAGCACTATCAAACTTTCCTCTACCTAGAGCCAGCTTGGCAGTCATGTTCTGGACCGTTGCAACTGTTTTATATCACAATCAGGAAGATCATAGTACAAGGTGTTTGAATAGTCGAGGTGGGGTGAAGCAGAGATGAGGCAAGTGTTTGGCAAATGGTTTTGAGCACTTTTAGCATACCAAGTGACTGATGGCTGTTGAGCACTTTTAGCATACCAAGTGACTGATGGTTGTTGAGCACCTTTAGCATACCAAGTGACTGATGGTTGTGTTGAGCACTTTTAGCATACCAAGTGACTGATGGTTGGGTTGAGCATTTTAACATACCAAGTGACTGATGGTTGTTGAGCACCTTTAGCATACCAAGTGACTGATGGTTGTGTTGAGCACTTTTAGCATACCAAGTGACTGATGGTTGTGTTGAGCACTTTTAACATACCAAGTGACTGATGGTTGTTGAGCACTTTTAGCATACCAAGTAAATGATGGCTGTTAAGCACTTTTAGCATACCAAGTGACTGATGGTTGTTGAGCACTTTTAGCATACCAAGTGACTGAAGGTTCTTGAGCACTTTTAGCATACCAAGTGACTGATGGTTGTTGAGCACTTTTAGCATACCAAGTGACTGATGGTTCTTGAGCACTTTTAACATACTAAGTGACTGATGGTTGTTGAGCACTTTTAGCATACAACGTGACTGATGGTTATTGAGCACTTTTAGCATACCAAGTGACTGATGAGTCTTGAGCACTTTTAGCATACCAAGTGACTGATGGTTGTTGAGCACCTTTAGCATACCAAGTGACTGATGGTTTTGAGCACTTTTAGCATACCAAGTGACTGATGAGCACTTTTAGCATACCAAGTGACTGATGGTTGTTGAGCACCTTTAGCATACCAAGTGACTGATGGTTGTGTTGAGCACTTTTAGCATACCAAGTGACTGATGGTTGTGTTGAGCACTTTTAACATACCAAGTGACTGATGGTTGTTGAGCACCTTTAGCATACCAAGTGACTGATGGTTGTGTTGAGCACTTTTAGCATACCAAGTGACTGATGGTTGTGTTGAGCACTTTTAACATACCAAGTGACTGATGGTTGTTGAGCACTTTTAGCATACCAAGTAAATGATGGCTGTTAAGCACTTTTAGCATACCAAGTGACTGATGGTTGTTGAGCACTTTTAGCATACCAAGTGACTAAAGGTTCTTGAGCACTTTTAGCATACCAAGTGACTGATGGTTGTTGAGCACTTTTAGCATACCAAGTGACTGATGGTTCTTGAGCACTTTTAACATACCAAGTGACTGATGGTTGTTGAGCACTTTTAGCATACAACGTGACTGATGGTTATTGAGCACTTTTAGCATACCAAGTGACTGATGGGTCTTGAGCACTTTTAGCATACCAAGTGACTGATGGTTGTGTTGAGCACTTTTAGCATACCAAGTGACTGATGGTTGTGTTGAGCACTTTTAGCATACCAAGTGACTGATGGTTGTGTTGAGCACTTTTAGCATACCAAGTGACTGATGGTTGTTGAGCACTTTTAGCATACCAAGTGACTGATGGTTGTGTTAAGCACTTTTAGCATACCAAGTGACTGATGGTTGTGTTAAACACTTTTAGCATACCAAGTGACTGATGGTTGTTGAACATTTTTTTCATTAGGCAAAACTCAGTCTAACTTAATTCAGACTAATCACTTTAATTCAGACTAATCACTTGTAACTCACACAGCACAAAGGTTTGACTGATTAAGTAATGTTGTGAATGACTACCTTCTGTATCTGGTCTTTTGTGACCTTGTTATGTAGGAAATTTAGAAAGCTGACAGTCGAGTCAATTTTTTCAACTCAAGATGCCGTAAAGTAATTCTTGAATGTCACACTTACTTGTCAAGAGCCTTGGTAGCCTCGTGTAATCCTCTTGCAAGGCCATCATGAATAAGGGCAGTCTTCAATACTTCCTCCAGGGCAGTGTTGACATCCATAGGTCCCCCAACTGCTGGTGCTGCTGCTGGTGCTGGGGCAGCAGGGCGTGGTTGATCGTCTCTGTCAATGTAAAAAAATGATTTATCAAAGCATGTACAAATTTACCCACCACATTTATACCACAATAAAACTCTTTATAATGAAAATGCTCATACCATTTCAAAAATATGTTTAGACCCACTGACCAATGTATAAATTTAAATGAGCTGAAATTGTTTTTTAAAGTTGATTGTTAAATGCCAAAGATTATGAGAACTGGCTACCTCACAAAGATCACTGTCAAGGGTTACTCCTGTGCAAATTCTTCTTGACAAAGAATCCCTTTACTTTTAGCTCTAAAATAAACCGTCCTTTACCAAATTTCACTTGGGCTCATGGTATTTATGATTTTAATTGAAATTTAAATTACATTTGTGTCAAAAGATGGTCATAAACAGAAAAACAGAAATGATGTTATAATTATTTCCAGTATATCTTTCCTTTACTTCGTTTTTGGCATATTTGTCAACAAAACATGCACCTGATGTTATATAAAGTAAAGTGTTGCACATGATTTTGTGAACTTTGCCCTCAGAAACTATATATGGTTCGATTCCTTGTTTGATGGCGATTTCCTCACCAATGCCATCAGTAGAGGGAGCCAACATTTCATCACAGGACAAGCATTTTTAACGATCTGACATAAATATCAGTGGTTAAGCCTATAAACTTGAAAGACCTTTTCACCTGAAATGATTTCAACAAAAGTCAATAATGAAATCATTGCAGACAAACACTTAGGAATGCAATCAACAATCTTATTCTTTTCCTGACAAAAAAGGTTCAATCTCTATTTGCCTGATTCTTGCAACTTAATAAACACTTAGGTTTTGCATAGACTTTTCCACATCACCTACTTTCCACATCATCTACAAATTGACTATCAGTCATTTGTTAATACTGATTTGTCATTTCTAAATGGGTTTTCGTAGCATCTACAGTTCAACGGATTTTCAACGAAGTTTCTGGTCTTCTTACCAGTAATACATTGCAATGGAATAGAAGAGAAAGAAGTTAGATTTATACCTCTCTCCAAAACTTACATGTAGATTAAATTATAACCAAAACAACAGTAATATAAAGTCTTGTAAAATGTAAGCGGCTTAAGTAGATTAGCACTCTCTAGAGCATATACCTCCGCCCCGTTGCAATTTCAACATTCCTAGAATGATTTGAAGAGTTCATTTGAACCCCATAATCCACCTCAGAAATCCTAGGCCCACTAAGATTCATCCCCAAGATTTAATCTGTAATAACATTTACACCTCTCCCCAAAACTTACATGTAGATTAAATTATAACCAAAACAACAGTAATATAAAGTCTTGTAAAATGTAAGCGGCTTAAGTGGATTAGCACTCTCTAGAGCATATACCTCCGCCCCGTTGCAATTTCAACATTCCTAGAATGATTTGAAGAGTTCATTTGAACCCCATAATCCACCTCAGAAATCCTAGGCCCACTAAGATTCATCCCCAAGATTTAATCTGTAATAACATTTACAATCTGAACACTTGAAGATTATCTTGACTGGGTAAAAGGCCATAACAATGTTTTCAGTTCTATTCAAGTAAAGCATCATTGTTTGAGCTCTATTCAGCCAGCATTCACATTCCATCATTTTCCATTCATGGCAGAAACTAATTGTTTCATTTTCATTGATTCCAGAGAACACTTGATATAAGTCTCTTTGAGTCCAGAAAATTGATTGTTTAGATCTTCATTCAGAGTGTAAAGTCATTGTTCAGCACATTCCATTAGAAAGTTTCAACTTAAGTCTTGACAGATCTCATCCTAAAACATCCACACCCCTCAATTTCTGCCCTTCCCCATTTCCAATTAGTCCCAAATTTCAATCACTTCTTCATAAAACAGTAACAAAACTACACACCACATTTAATCCAAATCCAATCATCAGTTCTAGAGATATCTTGATGACAGACAAACTCATCTTAAGATATCATCACCCCTCCATTTACACCCTTCCCCTATTCCAATATGTCTCCAATTTTAATCACATCTTCCTTAAGCAGTAAAAAACCACACACCAAATTTAATCCAAATCCAATAATCAGTTCTTGAGATATCTTGATAACAGACAGAGGCAAAAACATGTCTCCACCCCCCAACCCCCACCCACAAACCCATTTTCACCTTACCCTGTTCTAATGTCTCAAATTGGTATCACTTCTTCCTTAAGCAGTAACAAAACCACACACTAAATTTTATCCAAATCCAGTCATCAGGTATTTTGATCCGAATCTAGTCATCAGTTTTGAGAAATCTTGATGACAAACAAATTAACAAATTTACAGAGGTTAAAACGTAACCTCTGTCCAACTTCTATGGAGGTAATTACTGATTGTACTAATGATGGAACTAAACACATAAATATAAAACAAAAACATTTCAATTTTGTATGTCTGTATATACATCCATAATTTCATATTTATACATTTTTTTAAAGATTCCGTCACTATTACATTGTTCCAGCTTACCCTTCAGTGAGTTACATAACTTAAATCCATCGATAGATATACTGAGTCTTTAAGGAAGTACAGGTAAAAACATGTTTAAAATTTTTAATTAAATAAAATTAGCGGATTTGGTGGCAAGGACCTTCTCTTTGCTCTAAACATTATTATATCAGTCTTATTATCAACCAAATCTGTCAGTTTAAAGGCATGTAAATCAATAGATAACCTAATAGTACGCTCATTACACCTGGTCTTATAAGCTACTCTTATTGCTTTCTTTTGTAAAACATTAATTGGATGGACATTTGATTTAAACTATTACCCCAAACCTCAACGCAGTAAATAATATAAGGAAATACAAGAGAACTATACAGTAATTTCATAGATTCCGTTTTTAGTATGTCTTTGATCTTATACATTATTGCAATACCTTTGGTGATCTTAGATTTTACTTTTAATGACTCACCTTTGACTAAAATTGCCAGGGGTAGTAGGGTGAGTAAACATATGAAATAGTGACTCACATGTGCGTCATTGTACCAAATTATTAGTCACTGGAATGGGAAAATTTACTTCAGACCCATTTACTTTGTACAGAGGTGATTGATTTGGGGTAAGTCATTTCACAAACAATGTCAGTCACCTAAGTGACTGAGGGGTGCATCATTGTACATGTTTTGTCTACCCACTCTCGTGCAATGACTCGCCTTGTCCAGGGGTGTAGGGGTGAGCCACACAATTGACAAGTGCATTACACATCTTTGCAGATGCCACCAACCTTTTCAGGCCTATTCATACTGGACTATCAATTACTACAGGATGATCTCTACTCACTTCAAAATTGGTCTGATCTTTTCTTTGGCTTTTGAAAGTCCACCCTAAGAAGTGCCAGGTTCAATTACCAGTTTCCCTATCACATGGTATCATACCATTACCAGTGGGGGTTGTGGACTTCGATCTCTCCATTATTTTTGTAGAATTTTTGTGAAATAGGCAATTTAACTTGGACTTCTTTCGTGGATTTGTTCTTTTAACCATGAGAGTTGATTTAATGAGTAAAATCCTAGTATGGCGGTAAATTTCTAAAGGCCTAAAAGGATTTTTGCTTTTCAATCTTCAATTTTAGTTTTATTCTGTTGCATTTATATATTTTCAACTATTTTCCTGAAGTGATTAAGGGTTGAGTCAATGTACATGTTTTATCCACCCACTTTGATGCAATGACTCACCTTGTCCGAGGTGTAGGGGTGAGTCACACAATTGACAAGTGCGTAAGTTATATTATGAAAGTAAGCAGCCGCATTCACAGCGATCAAATGTACAACAGACATGACAAGCAAGAACGGATTAATGTTGCAAATAGACAAGAGCCCATAGGCCTATGACTGGTTGTGACATGGAATAGGGCCTAACATACTACATTAGGCCCAAATTTGTTTACGAAAATACAATTTCTGATGATAGCATAAACATTCCAGTTGATTAAGCAGAGAGTGTATAGGCCTACTTCTGGAAAACATCATTTTTTTTACAACGCGTTATTGACAAATGGAACTCTTTGCATTAACCCTTACTCTACCACGTGGCGATAATATCGCCGTTTTGAAACTACCTTTTTCCAAAAATAAAATTGGGACCTTACCAACATTCTATAGGGGTGCAAATAGTGTCAATGCAAAGATCTCGGAAAGATCTTTCATAAAATTGTATTTTTTTTTTTTTGGGGTCAATACTCACATTTTTTCAAATTTTGTCCAAACATACAGAAATTTACTTTGTTTAAAATGTCCCGAAAAATGCATATTTTTTATAAATTTACAAAAATTGCTTAGAAAATAAATTTAGATTTTTTGTTTTTATATTTACTATAAAGACAAGTCATATTGTCCAAATCTAATCACATTTTGCTCATACCTAGTCATTATTTTTTAATTATTTGTAAGTTATGTTAAAAAAATTGGGCCTTTTTGTTAAAAAATGGTGTGATCCACCCCTAGATCGTAATGAAAAGTTTTAAACACCATTCTGTAACGTGAACAACGTGCTTTCACGTGGATTGCTGCAATAAAAGACATACCCTCTCGATCGTTGCTAAAACGTTTTATAGCTACATCACTTGAGTTAATTTTAGATTTTTTGACATTTACGTTGAGGCGACAGAAGAATGTGTATCACGAATCTTGTTTGAAAGTGCAACTGAGGATTGGGAAAAGTCAGAAGGCTATCGCCAGTGATGGAGATCTTTCAGTACCTCGACCCAACCCAGAAGAGGCCTAAAGATGATCAGAACCAGGTAAAATGATTTTTTTAAATTTCTAAAATCACGAGTGCATTTTTCAAACTTCATGCTTACCAACGAACATTACTCGTTAGGCTTAATGTTAGGCATAGCTAATGTTAGTTCTGATCCGTTCAAAATTAAGCAAAAGCAGTGTAATTTAGCTGGGATTATTTACTTGTAATGATTATAAACAGGTAAATGGAACACTAAAATCTGACGTGGTTAACAAGAATTGTCTTTATTATAGTAATTTTGGATAAAACTTAACAGATCAATCTTTGATATGTAGTGCAACAGTGCCCATATACCTATTTGGCGAATTTTCGGTTCCATGTTGTGAGGTTGTGGTGCAGTAGAGTAGGATCAAAATTTTAAGGGGAAAGTGTCCCATGTTGTTGGAAAGAGAGACATGTTAGGGCAAGATACCAATGGTGGGGGCCAAGCTGTCCCATGTAGGGAGAAGTTATTTTCTTTGAAAGAATTTGGATCCTAGAAGAGGGCCATATTTTCCTTTTTGGGGAGGGGAGGGGAGGGGAGGGGAGAGGGGAGGGGAGGGGAGGTGTGGATGGCATTTTAGTTCCCCTCCCAATATAAATAAGCCAGAGCCCCTGCCCCAAACCCCTGTATTTCCTTGGAAACAGTTGAAATTGTACTATCTCTGAAGGATTTTCCTGTATTTGGACAAATTTATTGACATTTCATATGCGGTGCCAACTCACTGAAGGATTCCAAGTTTAGCAGCGTCAACATAATTACTGATGCTTTAAATAAGGATGCCACACTGAAAAATGAAGTTTAAAGGAAGAAGTTTTAAGTAATATACCATGAAAGAACACAATGAAAGAAACACAAAACACCAAGAATCATCAAAATCGGTCAAGGGAATCCCAAGATATGACTAAATGAAGTGCTTTTGTTTTAGTCGACTTATTTGAAGCGTTTCCATGGCAACGGAAATGCAAGATATTGACAATTTGTAAGAGGTACCACACTTAATAAGCATTATGTAAGTCAATAAAACTTGATTTATTATGAAGTATGAGCCACATGCTTTCCAAACAAATGAAAATCAAGCCTAAAAGGTTATTAATCAATGTTTTTGGGCCTCAAACATTGTTCCATTTTAAATCTAAAACACCTAAACGGTCATTCCAATTTGCAATAATTAGAGGTGTGAAATCTCCATGTTCAATAATCCATAACTTTTCAGTCTTGCAAGGTATGGACTTCAAACTTGTGGAGGTTATAGATACTTGCCCATAGAATATGAATATGGGCATTTACAGCACAAAACAATTTCATTCAGTTAATTATTAATTAACAAAATTGATGATTTCATTTAACGAGCATAATATCGAATATAGACAGAAAGTCATGCAATTATTCAAAATATGCTTTTTATGAGATCTTAAGTACCATGTAATTAATTTATTTTATTTTCTATTGCCCCTGTGATGCTAGAAAGCAGTTTAATTACTTTTAATTATTGTTAATTACTGTTATTTAGTACATTATATATATACTATACACATGAACACATATATACATGTACACATAACACACATTATATATACACATATACTCTATAAGCAGTGATGAACATGCATTTTTATGAAATAAAGTGTTAGCACAAGCTGATATCCTCGGTTTACACTTGTGACCATTAGTTCAGCTGCATATGGACCTTTTGAAAGGCCCTATCCAGTCTTGCCACGAGGAGGCTGATCACATGAGACCATTACTCATTTGCTCTAATATGTTCTGCAATTTTTTCTTTCCATTTTCTAAAGTTTTCTTAACAAACAATACATACCGTTTGACAATAAGGACAAGTATTAATACAAAAACATGGTTAACGCCAAGATCTAAAGACAAACTTCAACCCCACCCTTAAATCCAGAACCATTCCGTATTGATTTTGAAAACACCAACCTCCCATTTCCCCCCAGCCGCAACACAAATTAAAACATCTTCCTTCTCCAACCCAGCACTTTCACAATAGGGGCCAAGACTTCCCCCTTTTCTGGGGTAGTAGACATACTGCAGGGGGACCAGGGCCTAAGGTTGACCTTTGTAATGTTTAAAAATTACACATAAAATATAACGACAAATTAATTTACAATTTGGGCATATGAATTTACTGAAAAAATGATCTAGCACCAGGGGCCTAATTTATGCTTGGTAATTTAAAAAATGATTCAAGTGATTATTAATTACACCTAACAAAGTGCACTAGGTGTGATACTAAATTTGAACTTGTAAAAATGTGTACAAATTAAGCCATAAGCAAAGCTAGGGTAGCCTAACGTAGTAGGCCAATTGCTTTCAGTAACATTAGGCTAGGCTATTATTGTACTCTGTTTATGTTATGGCCTACACAGTGACTTAAGCCTGGCTTCGTTCTACAAAAATATAATTTAGAAACACTTTGTTAATGAAATTCCATTACTAAGTGAATCTATCAAAATTTAAAATATATTGCATTACCCCGTTTTATTCACATAATAACAAACATGTATACTAGTTCCACTATTTATAGAAAGACATTTTGTTCATACCCACCAACTTTGACATCCAATTTGCGATCTGGAACCCAACGAGACCAATCTAAGTTATACATATTTGGAAAGCTGAGAAAATGTACTTTTAGTTCTATATGCCCGATTTGAAATCTTTTTCTTTTAAAAAATGATAAAAACCTCAATTTTTATCTATTATTTAAAAATTTATCGCAATTGAGTTTTATCTTGGGCATATATCATTTTAAAGCTTAAAATTTCATTTTTTTACTTGAGAATTGCTTTTGCATTTCTTCACTTTGGATTGGTAACAAAACCTCTTTTAATAATAGGGTTTTCCCGTTTTATCGTGACCACACACTATTGCATAGCAAACTGGTCAACAGATCAGCGAGACGACCGGAGAAAGTAGCGTTACAAAATCGCCGATATTTCATTCAATCGAACACATAACACACCATCGTTACTCAATTTTGATACATTAACATCATTTTTGTAATGTGAGTGGATTATTTTTTGTGTTCAATTGCTACTTTTTTATTGAAAATAATGACTTAAATGTTCGTTTTTTCCGAGTTCGAGCTATTGTTAAAATTTCATTAGGCCAAAATAGAGGGCGCGGATTCTGAAACAAATTATTGATGAAATTTGGTATACAGTGGCAACGCTACTTTAAACCATTTTTGAATACCTTTTCACCGAGAATTCCTACAGGAATCAACAAAAGTAAGTTTCTACAAGACTTTCAGTATATCCTAAATAAATATAAGTATTTTCAAAGCTTCCAATGGCCAAAATTGGTTCATTAACTGAAAACTTCAAGCCTGCGCATAATAAAAAAGGTAAATTAGCTAATTTGCATATCATTTGCATAACATTTTAATTAAAATTTGGGTGTAAACATTTCCTATTTATATTATATTAGTTATGTGCATCATAGAAAGGAACAATGCATGTTTAGAGGAAAGTATAGTGCCAAATCCCATCAGATAGATCATTGGCAAAATCAAAGGTCAATTTTTAGGCCAAATAAATTAAAATTGACGTATGAATTGTTTTCTTGCTTCAAAAAAATTAGGAGTACTATTAAATGAAAGGTCCCTCTTTCAACAATTCATAAATTCTACCCACAAGAAAGCAGAATATCACAAAGATAGCAGTTTGAGGACATCTAATAATCTCAATTAATGACTTCATTTGCATAATTCGCCAGAGAATTATGCAAACCAACGTAAAGTTTAAAGTCTTAGTTTTCATATAATATAAACTTATTACAGTAGAAAATTAAGATAAATTTGTGAAAAAGCCCCCTTTCCAAAAAGTTCCCTAAAATTAAACTTGTAATCTCAAATGCTTTGGTAGAGTAAGGGTTAACGTCGTTATCAATGTTGTGTGTGCTCCATTTTAGCCCTAACGTTAGACCCCTATAACTCATCATGAACTGCAAGACAGAAAAGTTCAAGCCCTGAACTCTACAATTACAGAGTGTTTGACTTTAAAAAGATGAAATGGCCTACGGCCAACAGCATGATGATGATGATGATAACAAAAGTCCCTATGTATTATGCTGTTCTGGTACACCTGATAACGTAATATTGACAAACAGCAGGCCTATGGGCCAGAAACTTGACATAGTGCTTACCCTTCCGCGTCAGACATGGCTTCAACGGACGTCCTCGCTGGAAAAGAAAAGAGAATACGAAATAATTCATATTTCTTCGTTTACATTCAATCTTGAGAATAATTGATGGTTTCATTTATTGAAGAAATCGGTGGATTTTTGTTCCGCGAACTTACCACGATACTATCCAAAATATAGAAAGATAAAAGAGAAATAAAGAGGGCGACACACGAAAACACTTTGTGTACAGCAAATCCATTTTTGTCAACTCATAGTTGATGCCCATTCATGGGCTCGGGGCAAGTAATTTTGTTTTGGACGGGAGGGGCGAGGTGCTCATATTTGCTTTTACAAACAAAATAGCAATTACACTCATTTGAGTTATGTTAGGGTTAGGGTCCAGAATTAAAGCCAATCAGAGAAGAGAAAATTTCTTATCCTGTTTGAGAAAAAAATTCGCACCCGGGAGCCTTCATGCGGTTTTTCGGTGGAGTGCTCCATCCTGCCCCTCAATGACTCCACCATGTCCCTTTTCATTAGCACTCTTTACATTTTGTTCACAAAAGCATACTTTTGAGAACGTTTTTGTCTTCTCTTCAGACGCGGAGCCAAGATGAAATATCAGGGGTGGGGCCAAACCATGGTGATAACGTGTTTTATGAGCAGTTTTGTCATGATTAACAGATTAATGGAATATTGGGATAAGCAGGGAACGGAAGAGAGAAAGATACTCTCTGAAAGGATTTTACCTTCCTTATTTTCCTTTTTTTTTTCTTTCTCGATTAGTGGGAAAATTGGGATTTTTTTTTTTTTTAATTGAAGGAAAATTGTACAAAATCATTGGAAATTTTGGTAAAATTTAGCAACTTCTTCTTTTTTTTTTTTTGTCGATTCCTTTTGCAGTTTTGAATGATGGTAATATGATGAACCTCCAGTAGTCTCTATTCCGCACAGCTGTCATCAGGTCATTAACTTCAAGCCCTGTGTCATCCCTTAGAACGTCAATAAAGTCTTTGGTTTTCTTCCTCTTCCTCTGCCCCATCGGGTTGGTGTCCAGAGTAATAGCTGGGAAACAAACTCATCGTCTCTTCTGAAGCAGTGTCCACTGACCAGCTATCTTTAACATCATATTTCTTTTCTTTTTCTGATACCGGTGTAGGTCCCTATATAAATCAGAGTTGCTAATGTGATGTTATGCATCTACCCTGATGGAGCTCAGTGTTAGCACCCGTCTAGTTGTTTAGCTATTTTAATGGTGACAGTCCATGATTCACAGCAATAAAAATGACCTTGCAGTTGGTTCTTGGTTTAATAAAAAAAGAATACTACGGGACCTGACCCAGAAGACAAAGGTGTACTAGATGGAGTTGCGCCTACTTGCTGTGGCAGCAAGTGAAATAATATGGTGAACCAAAATTTGACAACATTTCCTGATAATTGAAGAAAAATTACCAAAAATCAATCAAAATTGCCCCCAAAATGAAGAAAATTTTTCCCAAAATTGCACGAGAATATATGAAATTTCCCAAACATTGAAAGATATTCTAAACATTGAAGGAAAGTTCCCCAAAATTGAAGAAATTTTATCGAACATTGAACAGGATATGCAAATATTGAAGGAAACTTCCTGAAAATTAAAAGAAAATATATCAAAAATCGAAGAAAAATTGCTCCTATTTCTGTTTCATATATATAAACAGAACCAAACGGTTTTGTGGTTGCGATGATTTTTCAAAAGCTGATTGATTTGCAAACTTTGTTTTAATATGTCATTGCATATCATGAAATATTTATTCCATGATATTTATTCATAAACCACACCCACCATGCAGATCAATAAAAATGTTGACAACAATTGCATTTGCACAATATTTAACAACATCATCAAAGCAAGTATGATGCAAAAACGATTGCCCATTTATCCTATTTCAAGAATTTATAAGTAAGCCCCGCCTACTCATTACATTCATGACATCACTACCACATCATTATAATATATGTACTGACCATTACCCATCTGTGTACCACATATAACATAAATCTGATGATATCGTTTATATTGTTTATATCAATTAACACTTTCACATTAGGTCACGCCAACCATGCATATTAATAACATGTTGAAAACATAAGCATGTACACAATAAGCAACAAATTTATCATGCCTAATATGACACAAAATGGACATACATTTGCTTTTTCACCTTTTCTCACTTTTTCAAAATGTTCAATTTAAGCCTCGCCCACTTATCAATATGCATGAAATCACCACCACAAACATTGTCACATCTGCAGACCATGAGCTATCTGTGTACCACACATGACGTGAATCCAGTTCATAGTTTTTGAGATATCGTATATTTGTGCTTTTTGTTTACAAAATCATATTAATGAGAATCAAGGGTTTTAAACCATGAAAACATACACATAAGCTAACATCATTACTATAACAAATATTAAACAAACACACATGTGATTGTCAAAATAAGAGCATTTAAAGATTGTTATATTGAGCCCCGTCTACTTAATAATATGCATGATATTATCACCAAAAACAATAGGGTACATCTAAAGACCATGGGCTACCTGTGTGCCAAATATGACATAAATCCATTTTACCGTTTTGGAGATACCGTGTTTAAAAGCTCTTTTCAGCAATATCATGTTAAACCCCGCCCACTATGCATGCCAATGAAATTCAAGAGGTTTCTATGTCATAAACATGTACATACTAGCTAACAACATACATATACCAAATATGAAACAAAACAGACATGCGGTTGTTAAAATATGAGCATTTCAAGATTTTTACATTAAGCCCCGCCTACTCATTGATATGCATGACATCACCATCAAAAACAAAAAAATGTGCCATGACCATGGGCTATCTGTGTACCAAATATGACACGAATCCAGTTTACTGTTCTTGAGATAACGTGTTTACAAGTTCTTTTCAGAAAAAATATATTAAGCCCCGCGCATTATGCATACCAATGAAATTCAACGGTTGATATATGAACATGTACACACCAGCGCGGGCGTAGGAGGCGGGGTCAGGGGCCAATTGCTCCTCCCCCCCCAATAAATTGGAAAATTATACTATTTTTGGAAAAGGTTATTCGGGCAAAAATATTAAACAAGACACTTTTGAAATGCAAAGGAGGTATTTCATCTGTGCTTCCTTTTGCCAATTTTGCGCGTGGAAATTCGAGATTTTTGGGCAATTTTTCTCTCCCCCCCCCCCCTCCCCTCTTCAATAAATGTGAACATTTCAAGATATGAACATATGAACATTTCAATATTTTTATATTAAGCCCTGCCTACTCATTAATATGCAAGACATCACCACCAATAAGCACATCTACGGACCATGGGCTATCTGTGTACCAAATATGACATGGATCCAGTGTATGGTTCTTGAGATATCGTGTTTACAAGTTCTTTTCAGCAAAATCACATTAAGCTCAGCCCAATGTGCATATTAATGAGCTTCAAAATATTTTCAACATGAGCATGTTGACACTAGCTAATAACATTACTATACTATACATGAAACGAAACGAATAAGCAGTTGTTGAAATATGAGCATTTAAATGTTTTTACATTAAGCCCAACATTAATGTGCGTGGCATTATTACAAAATTAAAATAGCCCATATGTGCGGACAATGGGCTACCTTTGTACCACATAACATAAATCCAACATGTTGTTCTGGAGATTTCGTGGTTACAAACTCTATTTGGCAAAACCACTTTAAGCCCTGCCCACTATGCATATTAATGGTACTGCTTTTTATTTTTTGGTATTCCAATGCAGAAGAATTTTCTGGTTTTCATTGTTGGGCAAGAGGTGAAAAAATGTTCCCCCAGCTTCTCAAGCTGAACAAAAGACATTTTTATGTGGGGAAAAAATCTGTAAGTTTAATATCCTCATCTACAAATAAGATATAAGAACATGATTTTCCATCAAATCTGTCTCTTTAATTTCTGTTTCATATAAATGTAATCAGAACAAAAGGTTTTGTGGTTCCAGTACTTTTTTTTTTTTCATAAACTGATTGATTTGCAAAATTTGCATTAATTGTCATGTCATTGCATATCATGAAATATTTATTCCAGCATGGAGATACCACTTTAGAGTGGTATCTCCATGGTTCCAGGATATGTATTTATAAGCCACACCCACCATGCAGATCAATAAAAATGTTGACAACATTAGCATTTGTACAATAATTAACAATATTATCATAGCAAGTATGATACGAAAACAGTTGCTTATTTATCCTTTTTCAAGAATTTGTAAGTAAGCCCCGCCTATTCATTAGCATTCATAACATCACTACTACAATATTAGAACATATGTACAGACCATTACCCATCTGTGTACGACATATGTATACCGTCCATGAGATACAGTATGGTTTTTACATCATTTAGCACTTTCACGTTAAGCCATGCCTACAATAGATATTAATGACATATGTTGATAGCATAAGCATGTACATAATAACCAACAATATTACCATGCCCACGATAACGCAAATGGACATACACTTGCTCATTTATTACTTTTACAAAAGTTTATCTTAAGCCCCGCCCACTTATTAATATGCATGATATCACCACCAAAAATATTAGGACATATCTGCAGATCATGGGCTATCTGTGTACAATATATGACATGAATACAGTTTACCGTTTTTGAGATACCTTATTTACAAGCTTTTTGTTTACAAAATCATATGAAGCCTCGCCCACTATGCATATTAATTAAATTCAACGTTTTTACATCATGAACATGTACACACCAGCTAACATCATGGATGTACCAAATATTAAACAAAACAGACATGCGGCTGTTAAAATATGAACATTTCAAGATTTTTTACTTTAAGCCTCGCCTACTCATTAATAGGCATGACATCACCATCAAAAACAATAGGACATATTTACGCACCATGGGCTATCTGTGTACCACATATGACCTAATTCTAGTGTATTGTTCTTGAGATAACGTGTATACGAGCTGGCCGTCACATACATACATACATACATACATACATACATACATACATACATACATACATACATGCATACATACATACATACATGCATGCATGCATGCATACATGCATACATTCATACATACATACATACATACATTACATACATACATACATACATACATACATACATACATACATACATACATACATACATACATACATACATACATACATACATACATACATACATACATACATACATACATACATACATACATACATACATACATACATACATACATACATACATGTGAACTATGGTATGCCATGGTGTCGTACATACCCATATTGAAAAGTGTGTGTGTACGTTTTGGGGAAGTGGGAGTAAGGGAGGGGGGTGAAGAAATGTTGGGCTTATCTTTGCGTTGCGGCGTTTTTAGGGTCTACGGATCCGCTTAAGGGCCTCTGGACTGCTGGTAAGGTATAAGGGCAAAGGCCCGGTGGTCGGTTGAGGTCCAGGTGGTGAAGATACTGGAATATTCAATATTTTGTCGAGTCAAAGACACTTTTCATCTCATGATAGCTTTGAAATGCACAAAAACATAAAATGTTTTAAATATTATTAAAGAAAAACCATAGCATGATAAAAATGTTCAGCAGCACAAAATTAAAAGTAAACATATTAACAAATCATGACACAAAAAACATTTGAAATAACAGAAACGGTTGTACCACGTTAGCCTTTTCGATGGCTAATATTATGACGTCAAACAAGTAATGTAGTGAAGTTATTTGAAATGTGCTGAGACTGTGAGATTCAATCGGCAAAGAGAACTTAAAACTGTGTAAAGCATTGTTTTGGAATAGCACTTCCAATTCCCAAGATTGCCGATATTATAGTTTCACCAGAAAATTTATCAAAGGTAATTTGAATAAATTCATGCAATAGACAGATATATAGGTATATATATATATATAACAGATATATATATATATATATATATATATATATATATATATATATATATATATATATATATATATATATATATATATATATATATATATATATATTATATATATATATATATATATATATATATATATATATATATATATATATATATATATATATATATATATATATATATATATATATATATATATATATATATATATATATATATATATATATATATATATATATATATATATATATATATATATATATATATATATATATATATATATATATATATATATATATATATATATATCTATATCTATATCTATATCCTACAAATGATGCTGAAGTGCTTAAATTAATCAATGGTCTTAAATCTGTTGCTCCTGGTTTTGACGATATTTCCCCAAATGTTGTAAAAAAATGTTCATTTATTATTTGTAAACCATTGTCGTATATTGTTAATCTTTCATTGTCAACAGCTTCTATGCCTGATAATCTCAAAGTAGCTAAGGTTATTCCTATTTTTAAAAGTGGTGATAAGGAGCAAATCACAAATTATAGACCTATTTCGATTTTACCATGCTTCTCCAAAATATTTGAAAGAATTGTTTTTGATAGGCTCATCAGTTTTCTGTTTTCTCACAAAATTATTTATAAATTCCAGTTTGGTTTCCTCCCTGGCAGGTCAACTGCTCATGCTCTGTTGCATCTCATTGATAAAATCACCCAAGCTTTTGAGAGAAAAGAAGTTGCCCATTGTACTTTTTTAGACCTGTCAAAAGCTTTTGACACCCTGGATCACTCTATTCTTTTGCATAAATTATCAACTTACGGTATTCGTGGCATGCCACTTGATTGGCTTCGTAACTATCTAAAATTTCGTCAGCAATTTGTATCCTATTCTTGTACTCAATCTAATTCCAAGTTTATTTCTTGTGGAGTGCCACAAGGCTCAATTCTTGGTCCTTTGTTATTTGTAATATATATAAATGATATGCATCGAATTAGCTCTGTTCTTTCACCTTCACTTTATGCGGATGACACAACTCTTTTTTACTCCCATCGTTCTCCTCATACAGTAATTGACAAAGCGGTTTCAGGTTTGAATAAGTATGCATCTTGGTTTAATGTAAATAAGTTATCCCTTAATGTAAAGAAGACTACTTCAATTTTCTTTACTCCTACTCGTCGTGACTGGTCCCTTTACCCCAAACTCTCCATTGGTGATGTAAATTTTAATCATTCCCCCTCCTCAACATTTCTAGGTGTATTAGTGGATTGCAATCTAAATTGGCAACTTCACATAGATTGTATCTGTAATAAATTAGCAAAAGGTACTGGTATATTAAATAGATTAAGAACACATTTTCCTGAACATATACTTAAAATGCTATATAATACTTTGATTTTGCCGTATATATCATATTGTAATGTTGCCTGGGGTGGTGCTTATCCTTCTCACATACAAAAGCTTTTTCTTTTGCAAAAACGTGCCATTCGAATTGTCACTGGTAGTCCTTTTAATGCCCATACGCCCTGATCTTCTTTAAATTGAGAACTCTTAATATATTTGACCTCCATAAATACCAACTTGCTATAACCATGTATCAATATAAGAATAACAATTTACCCAATGCTTTTGACCATTTTTTCTCGCAAAACTTTTACAAAACCAGAGGTCATAATGATTACCGTATTCCGAAATTTAGGTTACACTATCCCAACATTGTTTAAGATATACGGGTGTAAAAGTCTGGAATGACATACCGCAAGATATTAAAAACGTAAATAATGTCAAAACATTTAAGTTTCATCTTAAGAATTACTTTCTAAGCTTATATGATTCTATCTAATTCTGAATTGTTTTTTTTTTTTGTCCACTTTTTTCTTAAGATACCCTTTTTTAATGTTGACTATTGATATATGATTTCTTTTCTTTTTCATGTTAAGTTTGTGTCGTAACATATTTGTTAATTATGTCATGGGGGTTTCTACCTCGATAAGCCTTTATGGCTTGAGCAGATAACCCCCTCACTATCCCTTGCAAATTGTCACAAATGTATGTAAAGCTCAATTATTATTTTCTTAACCTGTATATTGTTGTATTTGCAAGAGAGTGAAAATAAAGTTACAATCAATCAAATATATATATATATATATATATATATATATATATATATATATATATATATATATATATATATATATATATATAT
>JAIGNY010003312.1:72500-320000 GCA_020152595.1 Chiridota heheva
TGACGCCCAGAGTTAGTAAAGAACTTATCAATGTTGACTTTGAAATTGTGAACAGAATTGGAGCTAAGTACCCACTCAGGCAAACCATTCCACTCATTAACAACTCTTTGCGAAAAGCTACAACGCTGAATATCTATCCATGAGAACTCTTTGGTCAACTTCAAACTGCTACCACATGTCACATGAGGATTAGCTCAAACATGCAAGAAATAACAGAAAGTCAAAGCATCACTACCAGATAGGAATTTAAAAAATGTCTCCGTGACCCTGCTTAGATCCATCTAAAGCATGGGATGTTTTCCGAACTATAGTTTTAGAGGGTGTAAATAGGTTTGTCCCATTAAAGAAAGTCTGTAGGCGTAATCGGCTAGTGTGGATGTCTCGGGAGGTTTTGCAGGCTGTTCGGAAAAAGAAAAAAAAAGTTGTGGCGTTGTTATGAATACAGTGGGTGTCCTGCGAAGCTTGCTGGGTATAAGGATCATGACAAGTTCACAAAGGGTTTGATAAGAGATACTAAAGTGCTTTTTGAAAAACGTTTGTCTAAAGAGGTTAAGATTAATCTTAGGTCGTTTTATTCTTATGTTCTCTCAAAGCAAAAAACCAAGGAGGTTGTTGGTCCCCTTCAGGGTAATGACGGTTTTACTATCAATAGTGGTAAGGGTATGGCTGAGGTTTTGATTGAATACTTTGTGTCTGTTTTTACTAAGGAGTCCCCTGCTGACGATGTGGTGGATTGATTATCTTAGTGTGCACTCTCCAGTATCCATTAAGAATGTTGATTTTTTAGTTGATGTTGTGTCTAAGAAGTTGAAGGGTTAGAACTCAAATAAAGCACCCGGTCCAGATGGCATACATCCTGCTGTCTTACGTGGGTGTTCTTATGTTCTTTCTGTTTCCCTTAGTATTATCTTTTCAAAGTGCTTTGATGTTGGTGTTGTTCCTAGTGATTGGGGAATTGTAAATGTCACTCCTATTTCTAAAAGGGTTGACCACAGTTTGCCTTGTAATTATAAGCCAGTGAGTCTTAATTGTGTTGTGTGCAAGGTCACGGAGTCCATTTTTAAGGATGTTGTACTATATCATTTACTGGTCAATGGTTTGTTGAATTTGTCCCAACATGGTTTCTTACCTAAGAGGTCTTGTGTTTCTAATTTATTGGAGTTTCTTGATAATGTTACTAAACTAGTTGATTCTAGTCATAATGTGGATGTTATCTATTTAGATTTCTCAAAAGTATTTGATAAGGTTCTATAGGCAGATTCATGATGACAACAAGGTGTGAAGGGAAAGTGTGCCAGTTGGATATATTTTTGGTTAGTTAGGTCACAAAGAGTTGTTGTTAATGGTGAAGTATCTTGAGTTGTTGTTAATGGTGAAGTATTTCCATGGAAAAATGTTGCAAGTGGTGTTCCTCGGGGTTCTGTACTGGGTCCGCTTCTTTTCTTAATCTTCATTAATGATATTGATGTTTCCCAAGTTGTAAATTTTCTAATGAAATTACGCTGTACAGGATTGTTGATGATACTAAGGATTCTTCACTTTTGCAAACTGATCTGGATAAGTTAATTTCTTGGTCCCAAACATGGCAGATGTCATTCATTGTTGATGAATGCAAAGTTAATCATTATGGTCAGAGCAATTTGGCTTTTGATTACTGCATGAATAGTTCAAATCTTGGTTGTGTTGATTAAGAAAGAGATCTAGGTGTGGTCATTACTAGCAATCTGAAGCCTTCTCAACAGTGTGTTTTAGCAGCTGCAAGGGCAAATAGTATGCTTGGTTTAATTATAATAAATTTGTGTTCTCTTGGTAGAGAGGTTGTTCTTATTTTGTATATGCAGTTAGTCAGGCCTCATCTTGAGTATGCTATTCAGGCTTGGAGTCCCTTTATGAGAAGGATAAGTTCATTTTGGAGCAGGTTCAGCGAAAAGCCACTAGACTTATTCCCATAGTAAGGAATCTCTCTAATGAATCTAGGTTGCGAATTCTTGGTTTGACCACGCTTGAGTTGAGAAGAGTACGTGGCGATATGATTCTGGTTTTTGGTTCGCATGTGAAGCATTTAAGCGAACCTATGTAATAGCAATTACGTCCGTCCGGCCGTCCGGCCGTCCGGCCGTCCACAGATTTGTCCTGAGATTTCCTCAGAAATGTTAAAGTTTTTTGAGAATTTCTTAGAATTTCCTTATCAAATGTTAAAGTTTTTCAGATGTACTTAAGATAGGATTAAAGACTAGTTCCTTAAAAAGTCTACAATACATTTGATATTTTCTTAGAAGATAACTGTAAAATGATATAATTTGCCAATATTCTTTAGAGATCCTCAAGTCTCTCTTGTAGCATTTGAGATTTGAAATCCTTAAAATTCTTTAAATATTTGGACACCAAACAGTTATATCAGGTATAATTTGTTAAACTCCACTTTTATTATTAAATTCATTTGCATAAAGTTACTACAGTATATGACCTGACCAGACTTTTTTTTTTAATTAGCATGCTTAGTCAGGGAGAGTGACAGGATGTGATTGCATATAAACATAGGGAGGGATGCCATGTGGGACATCGATGGGAGCCATGAGGGACATATGATATAATATTTACCATGTTGATACACCAAGAGCTATATCAGGCATAATTATTTGACTCCACCTTTTTTTTTTATTCAACAACTCATTTGCATATAAGTTATTATATGAACTGACACTTTAATACATAGTATGCTCAATCAGGGACTGTGGTAGCTAGGATGAGACTTCTTATGGAGCTTATGGGACGTCATGTGAGACATAGGGTGGGATGACATGTGGGATGCCATGTGGGACATGGGGTGGGATACCATACGGGACATGGGGTGGGATGCCATGTGGAACAGGGTGGAATGCCACGTAGGATATGTGGTGGAATGCCATGCAGGACATAGGGTGGATTGCCATGGGATGGAATGTCATGTGGGACATGGGATGATATGGGATGTCATGTGGGACATGGCGTCCCACCCCATTTCAACAAATCATTTGCATATAAGTTATTATATGAACTGACACTTTCATACATAGTATGCTCAATTAGTGACTGATAGCTAGGATGAGACTTCTTATGGAGCCTATGGGATGTCATGTGGGACATGGAGTGGGATGTCATGTGGGACATGGAGTGGGATGCCATGTGGGAAATGGGGTGGGATGCCATGTGGAACAGGGTAGAATGCCATGTGGGACATGGTGGGATGCCACGAGTAACGCAGAGTGTGACATAGGTTGTGATGCCATGTGTGACATAAGGTAGGATGCCATGTGTGACATACGGTAGGATGTCATGTATGACCTAGGGTAGGAGGCTATGTGGGACATGGAGTGGGAGGCCATGGGAACATGGGATGTGATGCCATGTGGTACATAAAGTAGGATGTCATTGCGACATTGGAAGGGATACCATGTGGAACATATGGTGGGATGCCATGTGGGACATCAGGTGGGAAGCCACTGATGCAGGACACATGGAGGGATGCCATGTGGGACATAGGGAGGGATGTCATGTGGTACATATGGTTGGATTAATATGGGACACACATGTAGGATGGGATCCATGTGGGTCATAGCATGGGATGCCATGTGGGACATATGGTGGAATGTCATGTGGGACATGGTGGAATATGTCATGTGAGACACTGTGTGGTGGAATGCCATGTGGGAGATATGGTGGAATTCCCTGTGGGACATATGATGGAATGCCATGTGGGACATGGGATGGCATGTGGGACATGGGGTGAGATGCCATTTGGGACATATGGTGGAATGCCATGTGGGACATTGGGTGGGTGCCATGTGGGACATATGGTGGAATGCCATGTGGGACATACTGTATGGTGGAATGCCATGTGGGAGGTATGGTGGAATGCCATGTGGGAGGTATGGTGGAATGCCATGTGGGACATGGGATGGGATGTCGTGTGGGACATGGGGTAGGATGCCATGTGGGACATGGGGTGGGATGCCATGTGGGACATGGGGTGGGATGCCATGTGGGTCATAGGATGGGATGCCCTGTGGGACATATGATGAAATGCCATGTGGAACATGGGATGTCATGTGGGACATGGGGTGGGATGCCATGTGGGAGATATGGTGGAATGCCATGTGGGACATGGGATGGGATGTCTTGTGGGACATGGGGTAGGATGCCATGTGGGACATGGGGTGGGGTGGGACATGGGGTGGGATGCCATGTGGGTCATAGGATGGGATGCCCTGTGGGACATTTGATGGAATGCCATGTGGGACATGGGATGCCATGTGGGACATGGGGTGGGATGCCATGTCGGACATAGAATGCCATGTGGAACTTAAGTGTGAGATGCCATTTTTATAATTGGCCGGATCATATGATATGGGTGTCAATTTGCATGGGCATGCGAACCATGACGGTATTTACCGTTCTAGTTAAGTTCCTATCTGATACTGATGCTTTGACTTCCTGTTATTTCTTGCATGTTTCAGCTAATCCTTATGTGACACGTGGTAATAGTTTGAAATTGACCAAATAGTTCTCACGGATAGATATTCGGCGTTTTAGCTTTTCGCAAAGACTTGTTAATGGATGGAATGGTATGCCTGAGTGGGTAGTTAGCTCCAATTCTGTTTACAAGTTCTTTTCTAACTCTGGGCGTCTTTTTTTTTTTTTTTGTAGTGGTGGTGGTGTTAGTTTGGGCTTTTTATGCGGTGACTTACCCTTCTTAGCCGTAATCTTGTTATGTTATGTTATGTTATATCAAAAACCTGAATCATATCGCCACCTACTCTTCTCAACTCAAGCATGGTCAAACCAAGAATTCGCAACCTAGATTCATAAGAGGGATTCCTTATCGGTCATGTCTTTGGACATGTCCCATTCAACTGCCCTCGTTTTGTAAGCAGTTTCTTGTCTGAGCTTTTTACTTGTCACCAATCAACTGAATATTGCAATATACTAAATTAAAAGATTCCTAAGAAGTATTCATGTCTAACTTGAAAAAGAACAACGCTCCAAGAAAACTTCTAAAACATGATAAGTCTTCTTGTTTCGATATGAAATCGACTTGAAAGAGCTGAGAAAATCAGACTTGACTACAAACATTATTGTAAGAAGTTGATGAAATCGACTTGAAAGAGCTCAGAATCAGATTTGACTACAAACATTATTGTAACAACTTGACTTCCCGACTATGCATATGTGGTCAAGACAACTTAGAAGTGAACTTACTTCCAAGTGAACTTGACATCTAATTGGTTCACAATATGTCGACTTGTTGATCACAGGAAGTGGTCATGATTACCAAAATTACTTGAATAAGACATCATAACTCCAGAAATAAGTGTGGAAGATGGGTTCATAAGTTGGCAAATAAAGCTAATTATCTGGACATCTGGGTATGTAGGATGGCACTTTAATGCTTCCGTAGTCGGCATTAGCGCATTTAACGTTTTCGAGATCGTGCTTGTGTTTAATTGAATAGTATGCTACTTGATTTGTCTGTGGTACGGCAAGCAAGATCTGGAGAACGCGTACGACATACTTTACGATGTATACGCACGTAAATTACGCGTAACTGAGCAACAGACTCGATTAACACTGATTAACTTGTACAAGTTCTCTGCCTGCGAAGTAAATTTGTACAGTTTTTGATTGCTGGTCGGTTACGCTTTAAACACGAAAAAAGAAAAGAAAAAATCTGATATTATTAGTGCAAATTTGACAACAGGTTTATTTTTAGTGTAACTCCAAATTGAGCTTTGAAGGCATATTAAGAAGGCCGAAGTCTGGAACTTGGATGTTGACGAATCCTATTTCACCGTAGGCTAACAGTCGTAAGTTACTTTTTTACTTGGTTTATTATTTAACGCTAGGCCTTGCCTAGCACTGTAGCAGTGCGAGACATGTGCCAAACGCGGGATACCTTTGAAATATCTCCATCGGGATACGGTATCCCAAATGAGATATCAAAACTCTCATCATTCCGTTCAGGCTTAAAGTTGTGCTTTCTCTTTTCATAATTTATGCATGATAAATTTCAATTTTTAACTAAACATTAAATCTGTTTTATTGGAAACTATTAATCTATCAATTATTCACATTTTCAATTAGCCTAGGGAAGGTAGGGCAAGAGGAAGGGAGGGGGGGGGGGGGGACACACCTTTCACCAGTTTTGCAATGCTTTGATGGATATTGCTAATCCCTGGTGAAATAAAAGACAACTATCATTATCAATGGCTTAAATGAATAATCATAACTTGATAAGTAAAGTCCCCTCTTATGTGCACAAATTCATTTGAATAATTTGTTTTCAGAGCACTGATCTATTCAGGTTGATATCCCAATGGGGATATATTTGATATCACCAATGGGATATTGTATCCTGTTGTGGATATCAATGTAGACTAAGATGCAGCTGTATCTTGATTGGGATACAGTAACCCGATTAGCAGTTATGCCACACTGCGTAGTGCACAGGTGTTCCTAACATTATGGCAACCTATTGAGGTGGTCGGTTCGACGTAACCGTGTACAGGCTTAGTACGGTTTTGCCAAGTTGAAGGGGAAACTTATGAATACTTGTGTCGCCTTAGCCAGTCAGCGGAAATTAATGGTACTCATATATATTGGAAACTACTGTCTAATATACAACATTTGTTGAGAAGAATAAATTATGTCGAGTATTTTTAGCAAAATGACAAAAAATAGGTTTTTCTTCCATTGACTGCAATGATAACTGACTGTTTGTTTTCCCCTTTGACTAAAGTTCGAGATCGTCAAAAAAGCATTGTTACGTCGCCGTGCACCACAACATTCCCGGATGTCCGACCTCCTCAATATGCTTACTATATATATATATATATATATATATATATAAAGAAAGGTAGGACTCTTTCACACGCAACTATCGAACCGTATAAAAACATTCCTTTTTTTTATTACTCGCAAATCTTGAATAACACTTTTTTACTCTACTCACATTCGCTGGAGACTCCCTTCTTCGTGTATAAGCCACGGTATTTGTTAGGTTTTTTTCCGATGAGATGTACAAACGATGAATTCTCTACCAAATTACCGTCAAGACAATCTATCCGCTTAACAATTTGCTGCAAACTAAAGAAAGGTTGCGATGACGTCATGAAGAAGCAGCACTTCAATGGAAAAAGTGTATTAATTAGACAAATTGATATAAGAATATCAGAAAGTAAGTTTTTTTTTGATCAAAAAACCCCATAGGAATTGTACCTAATCTTTAAAAACTCTTGTATGGCAATCCCAATGTCAACCCATACTGAGTGATGTGTATATTAACTAGAACTTACCTAAATTAACTTAAACTTTCTAAAACTAACGAAATAGCATTTTTATCCAAAGTTGTGGAAAGATTTTCTCGTCCTATATGGGAATGTTTGGTTCATATGCTTGCAATATTCTCCTTAACTGTGCAAATCGCTCTGAAAAATCACACATATTTTGCACTTCAAACATTATAACTAAAGAGTCTAAATATTTTGTTCCATTTCAAACAGTATAGAGAACTTGAATTCATTATCAATCATTTGAGACCATTTCATTTTTAAATTTTTTTAAAGTACCATACTTTGTAAAGTATAAAATGTGTGTTTTTTTTTCTTTCAAAGAGAGGCTTGCAAAATCACAAGGTTATTGCCCCTTTGACCTTTGTAACTTATGAATGAAAGTATTTGGGAGTCCATTTCACATGGCCGGACAATTAACATATATCTATTTACCATATATATATAAATCCAACGTGATTAGTGCAAAAAAGGACCCGTACTTTCCAACAAATAGAAAGCGATGAGAGAAAACTTTTTGCGTCCGCTTATGTATTCCTTTATTTTAATTCTGACGTAATCTTAACACGCCCAAGCCGCTTGGACTGTACTATTGTGTGCAGAGGGTTTCTTGTTGTTTGTGTATTGTAAACATGCTGTGAAGAGGCGGATAACCGGGGTGAATAAGCGTTTTCTAATGTCGGATTTTGGCTGATTTTCTTCAATTTTAAAAGTGTTCTTGTTTTTTTTGTTACAATGATTAAATGGCAGTTCATTAAAAATTATTTCCTGAAATATTACACCCCCTCCCCAAGATTCAGGAATTAAGGCAACTAGGAATTTCTGAGGTTACATGATTTGTTAAACTTTTGTATGAATTAATATCTGTTTATTATATCCTTAAAATACTTTTAAGACATAGTTCTTAAAACCAGGCATAATAATGGTACAATCCAAGCTCCCCAAGGGAAGTTTTTGGGGGATCACAGGGTTCTGGAACTGTTTACTTATGCGCGGGGTTACCAGAGCTGGGAAAGTGCATTTGTGTAAGTTGGTTCTAGAGCTGGGATATCTGATTAAATGGGCAGTTCCAGAAAATATCCATAACACCCCCTCCCCCTCTTAGGAACTAGGAATTTCTTGGGGGACTATTTTCTGGAACTGGGGAGAGGGTTCTGGAACTGGGAAATTCTGGGGGCTGGCTGGGAAATTATGGGGGTTCAGAGCTGGGATATCTGGAAGGGGGAGCTGGGAAATCTTGGGGGAGAAGTTTCTGGAACTGGGGGAGAAGGTTCCGGAGCTGGGAAATTCTGGGTGGTTCCAGAGCTGGAAAATCCTGGGGGGTTCCGGAGTTGGGAAATCCCAGGGAGGAAAAGGGAGGGGAAGGGTTCTAAATATAGTTCATCATTGATTTGAAACATTTAACAATGATAAACAATATTTTTGGTCATTCAGAATCAAATAAAATGGCCAAACACATCTGTATTTGAACATTCTGTTAATACTTTTTACTTGTGAAAGGTCTACTTGGGGTGTTGACGCTTAAGTTAAGAGTTTTCTGCTTTTTGCGGACTCTACTGAGCGCAGAAGTGCTTTTTGTGCACCTCCCCCCCCCTCAAAGAAGGTGTATGGTGCCCCCCCCCCCGTTTGGTGTCTTTGGAGTTGCTTTAAAAGTGTGCAGCCAATGTTCGGCGTTACAATTACATACTTTTTGTTAAGGAGATCTCAGTGTACTGTATTGCGGGACACATTCTCCCGATGGATCGTCCAAAGGAAAACTCTTGAGTTTTGTTGCGTTATTTTAGACACTACTGTGATGTTTATTTGACGTCTGAACGCTCTTTCGATTGGCATGTTTTCCGAGTTTCTAACTCGTTCATGCTACGTTTGCCTCAGGTACTGTTAACGGGTAGTGACATGTTCGGTTTGACTGTAACTAGGTGTGGTTTACTATTTTATAGTAATTCCTCTTCAGAGATTTTTTTTCTTAAGAGGATACGGAATCTAGTACTTTAAGTAGAATGAAACTATTGCAAGTATTAGGACCAGCCTTTTGAAAATTGGGCTTCGACCTGAACTCCCTTCCTTCTGTTCCTCGGTTGCAATCTAATTGCATATTTATTGCATCGAAGGCAGAGGTTGCATTAAAAAAATTTGCCTGGTGTATTTGGTCACGACAAGCTATTTTGTCAATTTGCCGTCGTATGTACAGAGCATTGCATAATGTACAGGGCACTGCGTAATGTACAGGGCACTGCGTGATAGCGAAGCATGCAAGTAATTGTTAACACACACACTTGTGTAGGCCTGCCTTGCTAAAGTGAATGAAAATTGCACTTAAAATACCAAAAACTTTAAAAAATTGGACTATTATTATCATAGAAATATTAAGAAAAAGTTTGTACCTAATCCTTGTATAATGTTGATAGTTGAATCATGAAATTTGGGTAAACAATCCCAAAATAAACTAGAAAATACTTTTGTTTATCGTATCCAAACTTTCATGAGGTTTTAGTGAACTTTGACCAATTGTCAACGATAATATATTATTCAGATCTCGAAAAGGCCTACTTCTTTACAGTATAGTAACTTGACTTCCAGATTGTGATCACTTCACAGATACACGATCAACACAATACAGGAGAAAAGTAGAATCCTAGTTAATAATATCGTTGATAATTGACAGCCTGCATTCAAAACAACATCAAAATTTTCATGTACACTGTACATCATGCATAGAGCCTATGTACTAGGCTATATGTGTTTATGTACAGCACTACGGGCATGTTAAATCATTCGGCCGTTAGTCTCATAGTTGTGTCATTTTCCTTTTATTCATGAGTAATTCAAAATCATTTTTGTGTGAAATAAAATTTTGAATTGCATCAGAAGAGGTAAGATGAGATGTTTATGATTTTCATTAATGTTAATGAAAAACTCTGGCATAAAATTCCACACGCTATATCTAAATCTTACGATACAGGTACAACCTGCGTCGTAAGAAGTTTCAGCCATGACGTAAGGGAACAGGCGATTATTTAATCACCGTGCATCACCGATTTTTTTTCTGAACAAGTTAATGACCTGTTACTAAGGCTCTAATGGTCACACATCAATGCGCAAATCCCGAGAGTACCGATCACAGCCAAAACAGTTATATTCTCTTTAGTGCACACACCAGACATAAGCTCCTTACAATAACAATGGAAGCTGTACTATGGACTGGCCACGTATCGGTCGCGTCAGCTTTACAAGCGTGCATAGAAAAGTTTTCACTGATCTTGCTTGCTAAGTTTTAACTACATTGACAAATATATAAAATAGCCTAAATTTACTTTCTGTATGTAACTTTTGTGATTATTTAGCTGTATGTCATCTCTTTATGTATGATGCTGCACATTTAAGTAATGTTTTTTTTTTTATCCGCTAAAGACAAAATTAAAACAGCTGAAGCAGGAAGAAAAAAAAATCCGCCCAAGTGTAGAATCCTAATTCAAATTATGAAAAAATATACCTGGCATATTAAGATCTACAGTACCGATGCGAGCAGTTTGACAATTGCGCCGGTAATTTTAACGCTGGTAAGCCGTTGATAAAACGCTGGTAAAGCGCGAGTAATGCCGCTGGTAAAGCGCCGAGAAAAAAAAAAAAAAAAACGTTCTCGAAGCCGAAAACGTGGTATTAGTTTTCATGCAACTTGCGATTTAATTTTTAAATAAAAAGATACTATCACGAGCGTTATTTTCCAATCACAACTCTCATTTCTTTCAGCGAGGAAAGTCCTCGGTCTACTGTTAACGTCTGCACACGTACCGAATCTGCAAATTTCTTTAGTTCAGATACCTTTAAACTGATGCAAATTTGCCGTTTTAAGCAAAATTAAGTATTTCATTTCCCGTGTCTTTTTAAAGGAAACAGATCAGCCCACAATAAATTGGTAACGACAATGCAGAGCGTACCACAGAGATTTACGATCATTATTTATTTTCAATAAGTTCAACAAAAAATTACAACCTGAAAAGTAAGAAAACGTGGCAACGCAACTTGTGTCTGCACTATGGGGTATGTAATAAATCATAAAATGAAAATTGAATAAATTAATATCAACTAAAACTAAAAAGATAAGCCAAATAAAAAGGATCGGCGCAATAAAAATAAACAAGTTTTACTTACTGAGATTTCCATGTTTTATTCCGAAATGTATAGTATTCCAAATAGTCGAGTTAAATTTTAACTCGTGAAATGTTTCCACCAAAATATTAAGAAACGTTGTCAAAAACTTGTTAATATGTAGTTCCATATACAGCAAAAGTGAAAAGAAAGAAAATTCAAAAAAAAAAATGAGAACAAAATCTGTCCGAAAGTTCGAAATCCGCGACGTGTAAGTAAACAGAAACATACATGTTGCTCCCACTATTTGATAAGCCCAGGTGCAAAATAATTTCTTTATAAATTAGATCGCGCGAAAATGTCTTTTTTTCCAACAGATATATTATAATTCTTACCCGAAACTTACGAACATTAAACTCCATTAACATTAATCTCTATGAAACACACACCGCAAAAACACGGCAAACTTCTAAAGAATCATAAATAATGCCGCTGCCCCATTCCCAGCAACTTTGACAGATTTGTCTACAAATTGATGCCAGCTGCGTCTGGACTTTGGTCTAGCGCGGTCTAATTAATTAAGATTGGCACATTTAAAGGGGAATACTTACGATTTTCACATTTAAGGAGAAACACCTAAAAAGGTATATGCCCCCTCCCGATTTTCATGTTGGCTTCCAAATATTTGAAGTCTAGAAGACATAAACTTGAGTTTGGTGGTTATGGATAAGGGACCGGGAATCACAGCGATTTGGAGGGGTACTCCAAAGTGATTCCTTCTACTACATGTTTAATTTAATATTATCAGGCAATCGAATTTAGGGTGGGGCATTCTCCTTTATGAACAGATACAGTAATTTGGTAGATTAGCTCGTCCCCTCTCTAATTTCCCCACAAAAATTAAAGTATAACAATTGCAAGAAGTTTGTTATGATCTCCTGGCTCGTTTGCAAGCTGAAGCGACAAACTGGGATCGTTGAACTATTGAATTTGGGGTGGGGGCATTCTCTTTTATGAAAACATTATTTTGTAGATCGTATCGTCCCCTCCCCAATTTTTTTAAATTTCTCCACAAAAAAATGGAAGTATTACGAATAGGAAGAAGTGGATAGGGGTGGGGTGGGGGCGGCAGTGCCATGGTTCTTTGTTAAGATCTCCCCGTTTCAGGTTTCAAACGGCAAATTTGATCACCAAACATTGAATTTGTGGGGGTAATTTTTTTTACTGTGAAAACATACTTGGTATATGATATCGTCCTTCCCCCTCCCCATTTTCATCTGTTTTCCCGAATAAAGATAAGGCGATGCTTCAATCATCCCTCTCCCGTGCTCAGTGAATTTCCTCATATTTCTTACTTCACAAAATGTTAGATGTCCACTCCCCCTCCCGGTTTTGTTGTCTTTTTTTAATAATTTTTACCGCTTTTCCATTTTGAATGTTTACATAAAAGTGTCATGCGTGCAGTATGTCTTTCAACAACTTAGCGCCGTGTGGCAGAGTTCGAGGAAACCTGTCGCCAGGTTATAAACCACCCAGAAATAGTAACATGTGAAGGGGGACGCGGGCGGCATATCATTGAACGAGATATTTTGTTGTTTTTCTGACACCGTTCTAATGATTTAAAAATGAGTAGAATTTATACTGATGCGATGTGTGGTAATAATTTGCTATACATTAACTTGGCGGCCATTAACTGGGGCAACAACAAGGTGTGTTTAACCTGATCTTTTGTAAGTTTGCGTAATGTTTCCCATTAAATAGCAGGCTTTTTTGGAACGGGGGTTAGGAAACTGTTGTGGAAGCCTGACCACGATGGGAGTAAATAGTTACGTTAAAAAATAACATTTTTATCAAAAGACAGTCATTGATGCATCGTGAGTTTTTGTTATAAATATATATTTTTTTTATAATCATATTTTTCTTGTCGATGATCTGTAAAACTGTTGTAAAGTAGAAAAGACAATTTGTTTTCTTTTTTATTGAAACTTTATTGCTTCGACGGGAACAGCAATTTTATGTTACATTCAACACATTAGTGTACATCATACGTCAAGTGTATTGGGTGCAAATGCAATTCCCTCAACAGGTATTGATCGGTATAAATACTTCCTTTGTTCGGGCCAACGAGCCTGGGCTGCTGCTCTTTCGTTTGCCAAACAAAAGACATCCTGTGGACTTGGCTCATTTACACTGGGGGTTATAGAGTGTTACGTAGTAGTCGTAACCAGGGTATTATGCAAAGAATATTCACACACAACAGGTCTTTAAAAATCGGCGATGCACGGCGATTAAATAATCGCCTGTTCCCTAATATACGACAAATTTGTCGTTAACGCAGTCTCTGATCGAAGGTAAGGTATAACATGAGTAAATTTACTCCGCTAAGCGTAGCGGGGTTATTTACGAGAGTTATTCTTACTTCCATGCGTCCCGGCCCGCCTCCCCTCTCGTTCAGGCCTCGGTGGAATGTTAAGTGAGGGTTATTAGAGGTATTATGGAGGTCAGGACTGGGCTGGTAACTATGATTTTAAAGTGTGTTAGAAGTGTGTTAGAATCAGGTCATTGGACCAGATTGCATATTTATAGCATGGAAGGTAAGTATAACTCATGTAAATATCCCCGCTTGGCTTAGCAGGGTAAATTTATTGAAAATGGTAATTTAATGGTTACGACACTACAATAAATTTCAACAATGCTAATTAAAAAATTTATGCCATTGTTTTTATTTGCAAAAATCATGTAAATTGGCAACATAGAGGAATGCAGACGAAAAGTTCCGGTGCCAATCCGATATTTTAAAATTATATTGCTTTGAAAATTGATTATGGTTCCCATGCACACATGGCCCTGATGATAAGAACTTGCCCTCCGTATCCAAAGGTTTTTTTTGTTTCAATATTGTAGATTGTGGCCCTTGAAAATTTTGGTCTAAAATTGCAAGTTTTGATAAAAGACGGCAGCTTCTTAAAGTGCATTATCAAAAAGTGCAGATTTTTGGGTCAATATTGAAGATTTTGTGGCTAAAATAAAACTTGTTTGGTCAAAAGTGGGAGGAATTTTGGTGCAAACTAAAAGGTTTGGACTAGAATTAACCATAGATAGCTCAGTCGATACGATTGCAAAATATGCCACATTCATTTAATATTTCAGTTATATTTATGGCTTCCACAGAATTTTGGGAGGTGATTGGGGAGGCAAAGCCCCCAATAGCCCCTTAGACACATCACTACTTTCTTTATTACTATCCATACAAAACATATTAATGTCAAGACAGCCCTTTTGTAAAGGGTGTTCTTGTATCTTATGGAAATTCAAAGGAAATACTGCGTTTTAATGGAATATGAGCTCATAGACAATTCACTTATCAGAAGATTTGACCAGATTGAGAATGTCTTTATGTGCCACCCATAGAGAATTGCTTCATAACACACTTAAATCATGATAACAAAATGCCAACAAGAAACACGCAGGTGGTAAGAGCACAGGAATTTCTTACAGCAAAAAGATGCGTGAATCCCCCAGTTAAAAGCATTCCTTGTGAGTCTCGGCCCTTGGGTGCCCTCAAACCTACATCTTGTTATACAAATGTTTCAAAGGGGAACATGCTCCTGTGCTGCCGGAAGTGATTGCTATCATATCCTGGCAGATAAGCTTGCTCTTAATATGGAAGTTGAGGGAATAAAACCCAAAACCTTTACTCTAACATAATCAATTTTCAATAACACAGATATGGTCATGTATGGCAATATTTTTGCCCATTGTAATCGATCTCATTTAATAATAGTAATTCTTATATAGCGCTTTATACTGTCCTAGACTGTCTCAAAGCGCTTTACAATTATTACCCTGGTCACTGGGCCTTAACTCTCCTGAAAACTTTCTCACTCCCTGGGGAGTCACAAGCCCGTTTTATCAGCAGCCATATACAGGCGCCGGGCTCCAAACACATACAACTGTCACTGCCCTCACAGGTACCCATTACAGCTGGGTATTTAACCATATTGTGACAGCCCCTAATTATTATTATTATTATTATTGTTATTATTATTATTATCATTATGTTTATTATTGTTATGTTTATTATTATGTTTAGTATTAGGTTTATTATTATGTTTATTATTCTGTTTATTATTCTGTTTATTATTATGTTTATTATTATGTTTATTATTATGTTTATTATTATGTTTTCTATTAGGTTTATTATTAGGTTTATTATTCTGTTTATTATTCTGTTTATTATTCTGTTTATTATTCTGTTTTTTATTATGTTTATTATTAGGTTTATTATTAGGTTTATTATTAGGCTTATTATTAGGTTTATTATTAGGTTTATTATTATGTGTATTATGGGGACTGACCAATAACACCTATTGTACAACACTGCAAGTGTTTCAAAAACAAAGCTCTTTTGTACTATTCTGTACACAAGCAGGTAGTTACAGAGGTCAATAAATTGAATGGACTTTTTCACATCAATTTTACCCTTTGTCCAGTTCAATTCCATCTCCAGGCTATATTGGAAGGGTCCCCTCTCTTTCTCCTGTAGACGTTTGCCCAATTTTCCTTCTCTATTTAATCAACACTTAAATCATGATAACAAAATGCCAACAAGAAACACGCAGGTGGTAAGAGCACAGGAATTTCTTACAGCAAAAAGATGCGTGAATCCCCCAGTTAAAAGCATTCCTTGTGAGTCTCGGCCCTTGGGTGCCCTCAAACCTACATCTTGTTATACAAATGTTTCAAAGGGGAACATGCTCCTGTGCTGCCGGAAGTGATTGCTATCATATCCTGGCAGATAAGCTTGCTCTTAATATGGAAGTTGAGGGAATAAAACCCAAAACCTTTACTCTAACATAATCAATTTTCAATAACACAGATATGGTCATGTATGGCAATATTTTTGCCCATTGTGTCGATCTCATTTAATAATAGTAATTCTTATATAGCGCTTTATACTGTCCTAGACTGTCTCAAAGCGCTTTACAATTATTACCCTGGTCACTGGGCCTTAACTCTCCTGAAAACTTTCTCACTCCTGGGGAGTCACAAGCCCGTTTATCAGCAGCCATATACAGGCGCGGGCTCCAAACACATACAACTGTCACTGCCCTCACAGGTACCCATTACAGCTGGGTATTTAACCATATTGTGACAGCCCCTAATTATTATTATTATTATTATTGTTATTATTATTATTATCATTATGTTTATTATTGTTATGTTTATTATTATGTTTAGTATTAGGTTTATTATTATGTTTGTTATTCTGTTTATTATTCTGTTTATTATTCTGTTTATTATTATGTTTATTATTATGTTTTTATTAGGTTTTTATTAGGTTTATTATTCTGTTTATTATTCTGTTTATTATTCTGTTTATTATTATGTTTTTATTCTGTTTTTATTAGGTTTATTATTAGGTTTATTATTAGGTTTATTATTAGATTTATTATTAGGTTTATTATTAGGTTTATTATTAGGTTTATTATTATGTGTATTATGGGGACTGACCAATAACACCTATTGTACAACACTGCAAGTGTTTCAAAACAAAGCTCTTTTGTACTATTCTGTACACAAGCAGGTAGTTACAGAGGTCAATAAATTGAATGGACTTTTTCACATCAATTTTACCCTTTGTCCAGTTCAATTCCATCTCCAGGCTATATTGGAAGGGGTCCCCTCTCTTTCTCCTGTAGACGTTTGCCCAATTTTCCTTCTCTATTTAATCACTGCTTTATAATGATGTTGTAACTGAGTTTTCCATTAGGAATTGATTTAAAGTAGGAATTAGGCTGAAGTACACTGTAATATATTGATTTACTCAGTGGTATGTTCAAGTCTGTAGAGTGTAGTGGCCTATTATATGAGATGGACAAACACAAATGGAATTTGCAGCACACACTTTGTTTTAGAGGAGGCTCCATGATGTGACACTGGATAGAATTTATATGCCTGTGTTATTGTAAATGTCATTGCTCATGCAAGGTAACAATTTTCATTCATTTTAAATGTGCATGTTTTAAAGCAACCTTTGATTAATGTAGTAGAAGGTTGTGTCAGATTTGCCAATTTGTAGGAAAAACCTAACTGAAGAAACAACTTGTGAGTCTTGTTCTTTCAGGAGTTCGTGGGTTTTGAAGATGCCAGTAGTTTGCCTAAGAGTACTTGGGGTATGAAGTCTCACTGTATACTTACAGTATGAAGAGTAAGATTACACACACTTCAAAATGGTTTTAATGTCTCTTCTTAGAAGTAAATGTTTTAGTGATTGAACTGACTGTCAAACTTTCATTAGATGGTATATCACAGTTACTTCCCAACATTAGGAACTTTAATAAACACAGGTGCCCAAATGTATACAGCTCAAAATGTCAAAAAAATATTGAGACCGATAAAGGAGTATATAATATAGCAGTGATGTCACTCAAATTGCAGTCTGATTGCGATGAGTGAACACACAATTACAATGACGGGGTCGTCTCCTGCGTAATTGGTTATGGTAGTAACAGTGCTATCACGAAACGCTTAATACGACCTGGATGAGAACACAGGTACGACGTACGGACAGACATAACATCGACAACCAAGTCAATGTCCACGGCCTTTGATAACCAGTTTTGGTGCACTGGCAACAGTCTGACTGAGTATTTTCTACTTAAATCATTTTATAGGTTCAAGCTAGAATTGCTTCCAATGGGATAAGAATTCTCATTGTTTTGTTTGCTTGTGTAGCTATGTTACTACTGTACATGCAAAGTGACTTGAAAAGCCAAAGCATTTTCGTGTTTATTATTGGTCATGCATTCTTACAATTCTCTCAACAGTTCTCAATACAGTTTCATTTTATAGAATAGAACATCCCAAAGAGTGTTCTTGGGAAGTGATAAGATAAACATGAAAAATGAATGTTTTCTTTGTGTTATGAGTTTGAATTTCTATTGAAACAGTGAGAGTCATCAGGAAATTATTATAGTGAAAATTTGTAAAAACTTTGTTCATACGTAGCAATACTTTTAATTTGTGTTGTTCATCTTATTTGTTTCTTCACCCTTTGTAAATTCTAGTTTTACTGTTATGCAGTTTTAACTCGCAACACACAAAACATGAACTGAACCTGAAACACAAAGGGAATGTATAACAATAGCTACACACAACCTGAGACGATGCAACTGAGGGAAGTACCAAACTGCTACATTTCAATTAGATATATGATAATACCATTAATTTTAGGATTCAGGTGAAATATTTTGGAATTATTTGACGGTTTCTTTACAAAAATTTAGTTTGCAATCAAATTAAATGACTTGGTAAGTACAACTATTTATGTAAGTTGATGATTGATTCCAGGTCAGGTTGCGCCGCCAGGTACTTCCAGCTCAAGCATGTCATCATGGACCGCCAGCCTTTTGTTATCCAGGGACCATAAGTTTTGTGCCCACAGTCCCAAAACACCTTTCTTATATCAATGCTGAACCAGGGGCCAACATACAAGAAATGTTTTAAAAACAAAACACTTGTGTTTTTGTTGGTGATTTATGACCTTCCCTTGAAGGGCCACAATAATTGATCAAGGGCGCATATTGAAAGATATCATATTTCATCAACATTTTGATGCAAACATTTGATTTAGCGAAAGTAACCAAAAACAGGTGGGATCAAAAACAGGAGGGAACAGGACACCTAGCATTTCATTAAGCATGTTGATAGATAAATAACAATTAAACTGGACAAATAGCATGGACACTGTTCAAATAGTAAAGGGCCCACTTCTCCCTATCTCATCTCACACCTTGCCATTTTTTGTGGAGAAATTTACAACAAATGGGAGGGGGAAAGACTCAAACTTTCAAAGACCATCGGCGGAATTATTATTTCATAAATGAGTATGCCCCCACTCCAAATGTAATCATGCAGTATGATGTTCTTATATATGTCCCTAATTCAAACATGGAAAAGAGGAGATCTCACCTGAGAGCTACCCCCCCCCTCCCCTTCCCACCATCTCGCACCCTTGTCATTTTTGTGGAAATTTACAACAAATGGGAGGGGGAAAGAATAAAACTTTCAAAGACCATCGACCGAATTATAGTTTCATAAATGAGTATGCCCCCACTCCAAATGTAATCATGTAGTATGATATTCTTATATATGTCCCTAATTCAAACATGGAAAAGAGGAGATCTCACCTGAGAGCTACCCTCCCCCCTCCCAAAAATTTGCAACATATGGGAAGGGGAAAGATTCAAACTTTTAAAGACCATTGACCAAATTATGATTTCATAAATGAGTATGCCCCCACTCCAAATGTTATCATTAAGTATGATATTTTTATTGTTATTGTCCCTACAAACATGCAAATCAGGAGATCTATCTGAGAGCTACCCTCATTAGTGGCACCATAGAAGAAGGGAAAGGGGGGGTGGGAGGACGAATATCGATTTTACAATTCGTCCAAATTTGAGGAGAATGTCAAAAGGAAGCCTGTAGCTCCCCCCCATGTCCCCCAGTTCGTGGTGTCTGGTGCTGCAAGTGGCTACACCTCCCCCCCCCCCCCACCTTCTCCTCCCGGTACCTTGTTCTTGTCATTTGTTGTGGAGAAAATTAACTAGAATTCTCGCAATTATTGCGCCCAAGCATACAGTCTGAAAACAGCTTTCTGTAAAGTGTTATCTCCGGAGAACATACAAGAAATATTTTTAAAATTAAACACAGTTTTCTCGTGACCTGACCCCCAGTACTGACATTATTGTGCAAGGGCCTTGTTGAAAGATAATTCAACGTAAATATTCCAAAACACAATTCTACTGCGGTTGGGACATTTAGTGACCCTTGGTCACTAATAATCCAGGGTCACTAAATGTCCCTATTTACTGTGTGTTTACTGTATGTACGTACGAATGCATGCATTGTAGGTCTGCAGAAGTTAGGTGTTACTCGCAGTATGTGTAATCTTGTTGCATTAATTTTCTCGATGTGAAATTTCGGAATAATGAAGATTTCTTCGTACGTAAAATACGTACCTTTCCGAGATTTCACATTGTTTGGAAAGTTTTCCACACATTTTTATTTTCGTTTAGTTATGACAAAAAGTGTTACTTGTAAGGCCTAATGTAAAGTGCCTACATCTCTCCCAACATTTCTATTTAAAATGTAATTGTCGCGTACCATTCACTAAAAAGATCAATTTGCCTCATTTACAATCACGAATTGGGGAAACTTTAATCGGCAGAAACGGAAGCTTTGTGCAGTGTTAACAAAGTTAAGAAAAGGTGTAGGGGATCGACTGAGCTGCAATGGATCAAAACTTTTGTTTCAAAAACGTAATTATTATGCAAATTGCTTTCTTTGGGTTGTATGATTATTGATGCACCGCACATTTAAAGTAAAAAACTTGTCTCATTTTCAACTGCACATTCAAGCAATTTTCATTGGGAGATTCGAAAAACTTTGTATCTACATAAATCATTTTAAGTTAAGATCACAATTCAAAGTTTGAGAGTATCTAATCTGACAACCCTATAATTTAATGAAGTTACCCCCAAAATATTTTTTTCATGTAAATCACATTTACATCTCTAGACTATGTTATTAAGTCTCTCTAACATATCCAATGGTTGTAAGTTGCAATTTAAAGATAATTCAATAAAATACACAAAGAACTTTTGGTAATGTGAGGCTGTGATGTCATTTATCGCCTGAATTGAGTCATTATTCTATATACACTTATAATTGTTATGTTTATAATCGCCTATATGTAGTACTGCATATGAAGCACATCCTAATAGGATTCTTATTTTTACATTGCAGTAGTTATACATTGCAGTAGTTATACATTGCAGTAGTTATACATTGCAGTAGTTATACATTGCAGTAGTTATACATTGCAGTAGTTATACATTGCAGTAGTTATACATTGCAGTAGTTATACATTGCAGTAGTTATACATTGCAGTAGTTATACATTGCAGTAGTTATACATTGCAGTAGTTATACATTGCAGTAGTTATACATTGCAGTAGTTATACATTGCAGTAGTTATACATTGCAGTAGTTATACATTGCAGTAGTTATACATTGCAGTAGTTATACATTGCAGTAGTTATACATTGCAGTAGTTATACATTGCAGTAGTTATACATTGCAGTAGTTATACATTGCAGTAGTTATACATTGCAGTAGTTATACATTGCAGTAGTAGTAGTTATACATTGCAGTAGTTATACATTGCAGTAGTTATACATTGCAGTAGTTATACATTGCAGTAGTTATACATTGCAGTAGTTATACATTGCAGTAGTTATACATTGCAGTAGTTATACATTGCAGTAGTTATACATTGCAGTAGTTATACATTGCAGTAGTTATACATTGCAGTAGTTATACATTGCAGTAGTTATACATTGCAGTAGTTATACATTGCAGTAGTTATACATTGCAGTAGTTATACATTGCAGTAGTTATACATTGCAGTAGTTATACATTGCAGTAGTTATACATTGCAGTAGTTATACATTGCAGTAGTTATACATTGCAGTAGTTATACATTGCAGTAGTTATACATTGCAGTAGTTATACATTGCAGTAGTTATACATTGCAGTAGTTATACATTGCAGTAGTTACATGTTCTGCATGGATCTCCCTAAACACACTAGTTAAATTTTATATGTATTACAATTGTTATTTAGAAAGAATTAAGGTCATAACAGTGCATTTTTGTGCCTGGTAAAATGATCCACCAAACTTCTAAATTTTTTAGAAATTCAAGGTAAAAACTTCCTTGTTGAAAAGGCTTGTTGTTTTCAGTTCTGGTCAAATGTTGCATTTATTCAGCAAGAAAGAAATCAATGCCCTTCCATGACCTCTTGTCATTCTTTTACTTGAAGCTTCTCATAAAATGACATTTTTGTATACGTAGTAGTCATGGTGATGTACTTTTAAAGACCAGCCTGGGTAATAGCCTAGAAGTTTACCCATGGAGCTACATGGTTTACCTAATTTGTTTGCATACTCCCAGGTAAGATATTGGCTGTAGCCGCTGTACAATCATTGAGCTACTTTGTACAATCCTGGAGGTATTAGATACTTATTCAAGCATATAGGAATTTGAATGGCAGTTGAGAGATGTGTTGCACTGCACTTCTTGCAAAGGGTGCACTTATCATTTCACTAGAAAACTTGCCATTTTACAGCTTTTTGAATTTTCAGGTGTTACTTTTCAAAATCTTTAACCATCTTGTGATGTATTAATACAATACAATTTATTCGGTGTTAGGTCTCTGGCCTTTGTCACAAATAAAAATAATAGATAAATTATATAAGTAGAGGAGAACACAAAAATAAGATCATTACAAATAGAAAGAAAATCGTGTCTGGCATTCATAGTCTGCAATTTATACATGCACTGTGATAACTGAGTAAACATTTAGATTAACCGATAATAATCTAATTAACTTATTGTCTTAAAAATATTAATGGGTGGGTCTGTTTATTGACTTTATGTATGTCTATTTGCCACAAGTTTTTGAAGGGAATTGCAGGTACAACAAAAATAATGCAACTGTACATGGAAAATATTGTTTCAACATTTTTGAGGATTAATAGAACATTGCAGCATATTTGGATTTCTCATAATGCATTTCACAAATCTGGCTTGATGCTCAATAACTACAATCTCTTCATGAAGTCATATACTTGTTGATTTTAATCCTCTTCATGAAAGTCATTTCTTTTAAAGTGGTCCTGCCATGGGGTCGGATCTTAAAGTGGTCCTGCCATGGGGGTCGGATTATAAAGTGGTCCTGTCATGGGGGTCGGATCTTAAAGTGGTCCTGCCATGGGGGTCGGATCTTAAAGTGGTCCTGCCATGGGGGTCGGGTCTTAAAGTGGTCCTGCCATGGAGGTCGGATCTTAAAGTAGTCTTGCCATGAGGGTGGAATCTTATGTTAGATATGTAATTTAGATTATTTGATTTGCAAAAATATAACTTTTTCTGCACAAAACCTCATCGGTTGCGAGAAAATCGCAAAAGAAAAATGCATTTTCCTTCACCTGGACACAAAAACCCAAATTAAGGCTCAGTACGCAATGACGTCATTTTGGGAACGACTATGTAAACAATGCATCGATGCCACGTATAATGTGTGGCCGCCATTGAAATTTCACAACTAGTATTAATAGATCTCTGTTTGTTCTTCTAAAATATTACATTTTCCAAGCAAATATTAAACAAAATGCCACAGCGTTGTGTAGTTGCAGTAATATAAATTCTCAAACTAAAAGTCGTTTATCAATGGCAAAGGGCAACAAAATGAGACAATTCTGGACATGTTTTGTGCACTTGACATGAACCGGTATTTTGGGGCTTACCGGGTACACTGTCATATTCAGCTCACGCCACATTGCTACCCCTGTTCAGTTCGATTTAAGCAGTAGCTTGACCGCATCGTCTCTGACATGAAAATTTAAGTGTTCCGCGAGTAATAAAATGAAAATTCCTAAATGAAAGAAACAGAGGAAGAAAAAAATTAAAATAAAGACTCGGTTAGATTCAAACTCATAACCCCTCGCTCAAAAGACAAAGCCGTAACAGACTGAGCTACTTAAATCAGGTAAAAATTTGTAGGATTTATTTTATATATAGTGTGGAATATGATCAAAGGAGGAAAAATTGATCAAATAGAACTGAATTGTAATTATTGTGTCCATATGCCAAGCCGTCCCTTTTAACATACCAAAACTATTAAAATAAACTAACAACATTTTCACAATTTCTTCAAAAACTTTTAATTCAAGTGCAAAAACGCAAATGGAATTGCGTGAATGAACTATACAGTTCACGCAGGCCTGTTGACTAAACGTCAAGCAAGAGAGACTTGAACATTGATAAATCAAACTTTATATTTCCATCCAATTTAAAAAAAAAAGAATGTAGATGTTGTTGCAAACACATCAATTTGATTATGTTTAACAAAATATTACTTGCAAAACAGTAAGAATTTCATGCTGCATACGCAGGTTTGTACTGTAGGACCGTGTAAGGGTTGTAAGCCTGATCCTTCTTTCTTGTCTGCAAGCTGTTCAAATTAAAAAAGAACGACATCCCTTCATTATGAGAATGTTCTTCATTTATTTCCAAATCATTTTTATTATAATGTGAACTTGAAAATGACAAATTAAGATCTGCACAGCCCAAAAAACTTTCGCGATCAGATGCTATTTGTACGTAGTTAGTATGTGTGTGATGCATTGTTTACGATCAACAGTCCCTGAAATGACGTAGCAAACTGTTATGACGTCACAAATCCTTTTCAACTTTTTTTGGAGCAAGCAATAAATGATCAATTTCTAAGTCCTTTTTCATCATGAAAATGGACTTAGAACCTGGATTTCTTGATGGATTGTTGAATTAAGGGATATGAAAAACCTGTATCAGGTTAAATCTCATTTTTTCTAGAAGGCATGGCAGGACCACTTTAATCCTCTGATCCAGTTATAAACAGTCTACTGTCTACAGTTTGATTGAACATAGCACTTTGCATTTTTACTTTGTAATTATGTAACCCTTTAGAATGATTAGACTTGCAAAGGCAATGTACATATAGGTGATTAGTCAAAAAAGACAATTTGATAACAGATTTACTCTACTAAATTAATATTGATAGTTTACTTTGTTATGATATTCTAATGTAATCACATATTTTGTATATCAAAAAAAAATGTCATACTGAGATCATTTAATCAGTATGGTTTCTTTGTAACGTAATTAATCATTAGAACTCCAAATTTAAAGCTCATGCTGAAAATCATGAAAGTGTCATGTACTGTTTTCCTTGGCATGTACAGCAAGCACCTAAAAGGAGATAAAAGTCTGATATAATCCTTATTTCACATGATAGAGGATTAAAATCTAAACCAACTACCAAACACAGCAGGTCAAAATCTCATTCCTATCTCACGTTATCTATTTTAAAATCAACACATGGGGCTGCCATTTTGCTCAATTCTGTATTGAAATCTTCTGAATGATGACATTATTTTCTCAACAGTGACTAAGGAATGTAATATAACTAACTGTATATTATGTTTTTATTCCAAAATTATGTGACACAAAGTTTTAATAGCATGTTTTGACATTTTTATGTGTCAATGTTCTCGACCCTTACATTAGGAAAACAATTTTTCATGAGCTAGAAAACCTGAGGTAGATTTAAAGAAATACAAAAAGCATTCCAACATCCGGCTGGGCTGATGACATCATATTCTGCATGTTTTGAAATAAAAATGGCAGCTCCTATAGTACTATTTAGTAGTAGAATTAAAGTTTTTAATAATTATACAAATTGTGTTAGAATTCTTGGGAGTTATGAAACTTAAAATAATTTCTTATTTTTAATTCTATCATATGAAATAAGGATTATGTCAGAATTTATGTCTCCTTTAAATCTATCATATTAAATAAGGATTATGTCAGACTTTATATATCCTTTAAGTATAGGCAATTTCATCATGGAAATAAATGAGCCACAGCAAAAAAGATCCTGGAGATGGAGCCAAGGAATGTTTTTAGATGGGTCAATATATGGTAGAACCCCAAAAATTGATACAAAGGTTTTTCAACTGATTTTGGTACATTTTGACATGCTTTACAACATACTAAAGAGGTAGTAAATTCTGACCTTGCTTGGGAATGGGGTTATTTTCAAAATGGCCGACTAGTCATATCTCAATTGTTATTCAACCTAGAAAGGTGATTTTTGTGGCTAATCACATGTTTTAAGGGGAAAAAATCTATTAAAATCAGTTAAATTACTAATGTTAACCATAACATACCAAAATCTAATAAAATCTAACTTCTAGAAAGGGTAATTTTCAGAATGGCATCTAAGATGGCTGCCGAGAGTTTTATTTCTAAGTTACTATTTAACGTGGAAAGGTCATTTTGGGGTCTAATCCTATGCTTTAAGTCAAGAGAATTAAAATGAATCAAATTTTCGTAATATACTAAACTTCGAGTAAGGTCTGGGGATCATTTTCAAGATGGCAGCTATAAACTTAAACTTATAATAATTAAATTATGATTCAACAGAAAGAAGCAATTTTGGTGCACTATGCTTTTGGGCTGAAAGTATCAAATTAAAATCAGTTAAATTATTATTACTTTATCATTTCAAACTAAAAATCTGACTGTTGGAAACAGATCATTTTGAATATAACATCTAAGATAGACACCAGAAATGACTGACATCCCACTAACTGCCACTGTGTGTGTACATATGTTTAAAGCACCCATAAAATCATTAAATTTACATAAATACCCCAAAGTAACTGGTTAATCCAATATGGCAGATTTTCTGACCCCTTGTCTGATTGTTTACCTGACACATACCTACAACAAGTCACTATTCATCATCATCCTCGCACTCATCTGGAAAAACTTGTTCTGTGGATTCTTACATTTTCCAAGTTGGCATGATCCACAGGCAGTAGAACATGGAAGACCATGTTTTAGACCTCTCCACTTATCATAAAATTCAAACCACCCTAACCTCTTCATCAATCTCCACAACCATATCAAAGACCAACTCTCAAATTACACCTCCATCTATACTGATGGTTCCAAGGAAAGCAACAAGACAGCTGCTGCTGCCATCATTCAAAACATCACACTCAGTAGCAGGCTTCCTGACAACTCATCCATCTTTTCAGCCGAGGCTAAGGCCATTCTCCTCGCCCTCAACTTTATTGAGTACTCTCCTCTCAGCCACTTTGCCATTTTCTCCGACTCAAAGGCTGTTCTTACTTCATTACTTAATCTAATATGGGATAACCTCACATGCCACCTCCTCCTCTTCCGGAAACTCTTTTCTCCCACCCTCTGCAGGAAAAGTGTTCTTTTCTTCTGGATACCCAGCCATGTTGGCATCCCTGGCAATGACAGGGCTGATGCAGCCACTAAGCTTGCCCTTAACCTCCTCCCTACCCCTTTTCCCAAAACCCTTTCTGACATCAAACCGCTTATCGCTTCCCTTGTTCGTGACCGCTGGCAAACCTCATGGAACTCCCAAATTGATAACAAACTCCACGTCGTCCAGCCCACCATTCCGATCAAATCCACCATCAACAATCTCTCTCGTATCAACAAGGTTCATATTACGCATCTTAAAATTGGTCACACCCACCTCACTCACTCCCACCTCCTAATTGGTTCCCCCCAACCCCTCTGTAACAATTGCCACTGCATCCTCACTATCCATCACGTTCTCCTTGCTTGCCCCTTGTACAACTTTCCCAGAGCTTCCCTTGCTCCCCACAACTCAATTGCTGAGTTCTTCCAGAAAAATCCTTCGGATAAAATTATCTCCTTCCTCCATCATACTTCCCTCTACAACTATATTTAATTCTCCTCTTCCACCCCCTCTCTACTTTGTTTTTGTTTCACCCATGCACCTCCTCTCTCGATCACAGCTTTCTGACTTTTGTTCTTGAATTTCTCTCATTCTCCCCCTGTTTTCTTTCCTTTGTACTTCTAAAATGATCTGACCTCTCAGGCACAATTTGACCCTTGTTGTCGTGGTGCCGTTAAGACCTTATCAAACAAACATACATGAGCAGCAGAGTGACTTGCAGTTAGAGCTGTGACCGTTTAGCGTGTACACGCTACACGCTTGCAAATCTTGTAAACGTTTTCTAAATACTTCATTGCGAGTAATCGTTTTTCATACATCACAGGGGCCTAGTGTCTTGCTCTTGAAAATCAATATTCATGATTCAAATCACACACACATTTGGCTGATAAAATTCTAATCAATGACTTTTTACAAACTAAACCCGATTAGCATAATCCTTTTTGAATGTGCGAATCACAAATGCGCAGTAATCACCAATGAATGGAGATATGCTCTTTGATTTCGCCGAAATCTGAGTAATCTAACTTGTAAAATGCACTGCGAATGTGCAGCAGTAAACAGTGAAACTAACAATAGGCCTAACATTAGGTCATAAGGCTTTAAATCCCACGCAATCAAGGCCCCTTTTACAAGCTGTTATATCGACCAAAAAACACTTGAATCGTGACAATCAGTAAATTTACATGTAGATATTACCTGATGAGTCAAATGAATTTTGCAAGAAAGAAAAAATATTGCATAATAAACAAACAGAAAAAGGTTTTTACAGAGCTGAAATGCTGCATGCTTCACAAAAATGGCGGCCATTTTTTCGAAAGGACTGATATTTCAGAACTTCCTGGCGCTGCTGGCGTAGTTTTGAAATGTTTTACGGTGAGGTAAATCAAAGGCCTAGTATGCAAGATTTTCACAGAAGAGCTTTGAAAGCTGTAGCGAATAGGACAAAAAAGTGATGCGATGTTAAGTTTAAATGACATTAAAAGAAAGTTATCTGTTTTTTCTAAACTGAATTTCCATGCATATTTTTCATAAAAATGATGATTTATACTGTAGAAGTAAACTTTTTACGATTTGGAAAGCAAAACTCAGCGTCTATTTGGGCAATGGAGTCAGTACTTTTGTCATACTGGTTGCGCGATTTTTTTTACTTCGCCACGTAGTTTTGGAGCAATTTTGGTGTATTTAGATAACTACGTTACTAAACGCGTGTACACGATACACGCTCGCTTTTTTGGGCGTTTACACGTTTACTAAAATCCCTAAATAGTCACAGCTCTACTTGCAGTAAGTGGAACAGTTACAATAAATAACCTCCGAAAGGCTGTCTGGAGCAGCATTCAATCTTGAAATAAGTGGGACAAACTGATTACCCTGCAGTTTCCACCCCAGTTTGTGGCATCCATACCCTCTTCTTTTCCAATCCAGACCATGATTTGGTGGTACACTCTATGGCTGTGAAGCTTAGCAGCAGATTCAGTGGGAGGCATGCGTTTTGGTGTTACAAATGATGAAGTAGTAACAACCTTGCTGAAAGAGTTATACAGTAAGACAGGGAATCTGTGCTCTTGCCACCAAAGAGGACAATCATTGCTTTGCATCCAAGGTCTTCAATCACATTCATGGTTTGTTTTACAATGGTGAATGCCTTTGCACAAGATTGTAGGATGGGGGTCTCCTATACAAGCTTCTGGTAAGCAGTCTTTTTTCCAACACCAAAGATGTGGGAAGTTGTATAACAGCCTGTCATGGCATGATTAAATAACAAGTGAACGAATGTTGTGCCCAAGGATATTTTTAGAGCAATGATGTATACTTTAGAACTGCCATCAGCTTTGTACTTGTCAGATCTGAAGTAAAGTCCCTTACGTTTTCTCCTGGGAAATAGTAAAGGTGTAAGACAAGGAGATCTGTATCTTCACCAATCAGTGTGGTGGTGTGTAAAAGACATGCCTCCACTGCTGCCTTTACTGTGTCCACGCCAGCAAGCCCATGTGCATTGAGTACTGAGCAATCTCTTTTGTTCAGTTCATCACTAGCATCTGAATCAGTCTCTGTTTATTAATATCTTTTGACAGGAACTCCTCCATCTTTCCAGCAAACTATGTCTCAGCAGTAAAGCTGACATTGGAATGAATATTGTGTCCCCTTTTCTGATGCGTGTTGTCTTTAATAGATGGCCCTTCCTCATAGCCATGAATATTGTGTCCCCTTCTTTGATGCTTGTTGTCTTTAATAGATGGCCCTTCCTCATAGCCATTAAAGACAAACCATCAAAGACAATGGTTGTAGCTGAACCATACTGCTGAATTGTGTAGTCAGCATACGATTGTGCTATTTTTCATTAGCTATCTCCACACTTCCATGGTATTGAAGGAATAAACCTCTGTCAAGGACCTGATACTCCGTAGCTGGTACAGAATCTAAGATGGCATCCCTTGCATAATCACAGATTGTGTGAGGTAGTTGTGGCTTATTGGCTTTTTGGAAGACATCTGGGGCTTTAAAGAGGGCCGGAAGGAAATGACTAAGCTCACAACCTCCTCCAAGGGTAGTTCCTTAGTAATGGAGACTACCAAGAATCATTAGAAAAGAAGTGCCGAATCAATGCTTCGATCGGGAGCAACCTTGACAGCTGATGTTTCTCCAAGGGTTATGGTTTTATCCTTTCTGCTGAACGATATTGTGAATGCATGCTGTCCAATCATTCTGTTCATGATTTTGTATCCAACAGACTCATACTCATTCACATTCACACTTTGCTGAGCCACAACACTGTTGACAATGTTTCTTATTGAAGGATTTGGTCAAAAAGGTGAGCATGCTTCAAGTTTTGAAGTGATCTTCTCAAGATCAACAGTGCCCCTTTTCTTCCTTGCCTTTGTCAAATGCTTGTGTTGTTCAGATGTCGTGTATGAAAGGTTTGTAAATTCCTGCATTGTTATGTTGTACTCTGATGTAGTGGGACTCGAAATGGTCCAAATGGCTCTCTGCTCATCAGACGTTCCGCTTTCATGTGTCAAACCTGAACTGATACCTGCTTAAAACTGATTGCTTATGCGATGTTCAATTTAAGAGCCAGGTTCTTGCCCGGATACATTCAGATTTTTGCAGCGTTTATTATATCCTATGCATTTTTTGGATATTTTGTTGTGTTTCTATGTTTGCCTTAAACAGATCAAAATGTTGATGCAATAACATTTCATATTGTTGTGTAGTTTTAACAAATTTTGCATTCCAAAATTTGCTTAAAATGTTTGAAATACTCAGATTTCACTCTGCGCAATTCAAAGGAATTTAGTATACATAATAATATTGGCTTGGGAAATACCACCGATTATCTCCGATTGGAAGAGAACTTGTTTTCAATGGCTGGAGCGTTAAATACTGTTTGGCACATAAGCTAATCGAGCTTGATATCTCGTTTGGGATGTCTGTCAATGTGTAGTCCAATTGGGGAATAGCTTTTGTAGTTGATAGCTAATTTTGGCTATAAATTGGGTTTAAAAAAACCTATTAAAAGAATGGCTAAATAGCTTAAGTAAGCTATTTTAACCATATAACGCGATTGAATCTCTGGCTGTAGAATCAACGAAGTGTTAATAACTCACTGACAAAAAAAAAAAAGAACACTTAAAAATCAGTACGGGTCCCTGTCGCATTAGAAGCATGACTTGGCTTGTAGTAATCTTATCCACATGCAATAACTGTTTTTGTTTGTTTGCAAGGCTACAGACTGTATTGCCTTTTAAAAAAAATTCTTAGAGTGGGGGAGAGGATGCCAATAGATTTTTGACTTGTTATATGCCCCCCCCCCTCCCCCTTCCTACCCTGAGTAAATTTTGCCTTTTTTTTCAGAAACTTTTCTTCATTTCCGGACAAATGTCTTCGATTTTCAGACCATTTTTGTGAAATTATTTTCATTTTTAGGTTGTTTTCTTAAATGTTTAGAAATTGTTGCTCATTTTCGGAAAATGTTGTTTATTTTCAGGAACTTTTTGGCCAATTTTGGGCTAATTTCCTTTAGTTCCAGACAATTTTCTCAGAACATTTTTGTGAAAATTTCTTTCATTTTCTGGTACTATTTTTGATTTTCAGAAGAAAAAAATCTTTGATTATTGAAAACTTTTGCTCCTTTTTGGAGAATTTTCGCTCATTTTTGGAACATTTTGCTATTTTCGGAAAATTTTACTCGCTTTCAGAAATGTTTTGGCCAATTTTTGGGGTAATTTCTTTCATTTCCAGACAAATTACTTCGATTGTAGGAACATTTTCTTCCATGTTCGGGAAAATCACCGTTATCTCTGATGGGTGGGTATCTTAAAGGATTCAGGGGTCAAGTAAATCTATCTTATATAAAAGAGGACTTCAAAAGATAATCCATCTTGATTTTATACAAAAGTATTTTGCTGTTGGTATGTCTGTTTATGATTTTTATTTCATTTAAAAGCAAACATTGATATTAAAATTTGCATCATAATGATGTTAAGGCTTAGTATTTTAGGCTTACTTGAAGAACAGTTTTCACATATTCAAATGACATTAAAGCTCCCATATGGTCCCATATAGGCAGTGGGGCAACTAGAATCCTGCGGGTCTGTGTGGATTTTGGCCTCTGTAGCAATGTCGAAACCACGGCGGCAAGAGAAGTGGGAAAGTGGGGGGGGGGGGGGTGTGCACTACCCCTGGCCCAAGAGTAATTAGGCAGAAGGGGCCCTTTTTAAATTGTGCGGACCGGGGCAGGAGGTGCCCTTTTGAAAGTTGTAGGTGGACTGGTCCGGAACCTGAAGGTTCCCATTTGAAACTTATTTGAAGTTATTTTAGGTCATTCTTCAAGCTTGAAAACAAATAGATATCCACTCACTCACAAATACTAGAAAATACATAAAAGGTTGTCACATACATTTAGTATTCATTTAACATCATTAAAGCATAACATTTTACCAGGGGCACTGACACTGAGGGCCATGGTGCCGGCCTTGGTGGTAGGAGGTACTGTAGCTCCCAATAATTTTCTAAGCAGCAATTTTCAAAAAATGTTCGCCTTGATGGGTAATTGTCAACATTGGTCATGGCTCCCCAATCTTTGAACCTAAGTTGGAATTTGCCCACTGAAAGTGTGGGAAAGTCAAAAGTGACAAGCGAAAGCTGTCAACTGATAAGAGTGCCCCCTTTTTTTAATGAAAAGTAGCCCTCAATTACTGTCAAAAAATGCACATAAACGTGATTTTATGCTCACTCCACTTTCCTCGAGTTCCTTTTGACACCTGGCGTTTTGAGTCCTTTAACAAAGATATTGCGGTGTCATTGTTAGAGGCTAGACCCAAATCGATTTTGCCCTGAGCCTGTAAGGTTTTCCCACCCTTTCGGGCATTTCAAAAGCTCTTGTTGCGCCACTGCTAATCAAACTTGCATTCCTTTCCTAACAACCCAAGCCTACCCAATGAAACTTCCCACCAACAAAAACAAGTCTTATACCCACCCTCAAAACATATATTGAGCTACTGCATCATTTATGTTCTAGTATCACAATGATATTAAAGTTCCCGCTTGCATTCCCCCCCAGAAATAAAGATCAAACATGTATTTCTTTCGTAATAACCCCAGCCTACTCGAATGAACAACGCACTAACAAAACTAGAACATCAATGATGTAGTAGCTAAAGATATATTTTGGGGTGGTTACAAGCCTGTTTTTATTAGTGGGTAGTTAATTAGAGTAGGAAATAATACGTTTGATGTTTATTTTATTTTTGGGAAATGCAAGCAGGACCTTTAATATCATTGTGATTGGTGGCGCCATTATGGGAGCCCCCCCCCTCCCCCATGTCCGAAATGTCAAAATATCTAAAACTTGGAAAATGCGAGGACCCCCCCCCCCCCCCCCTCTTACCATTATGTTATATGTACGAAGGAATTATATTTCGGATTTTGAGATGGTTTAGAGAATATGCCTGTATTAAGAACCTGGCGCTATAGGCCATTCATTCATGGATGATATTATGACTCAAGTATTGCCACTGGACCCACAAGGGGCCCTAAGGTCGCCCCCTTGACCCCATGCCGAAAAGTTTTGTGCCCTAATATCGAACCCCTATATTTGACCTTTTTTTAAATGGGGGGAGGGTAGTGTGTATTATTGTAAAATTATATGCTGGTATATTAGATTGTTTGTAATCCTAATTTATTTAAAAGCGCTGTGGATTGCACACATTCAGTCTGTTTGGGGCATCTGAAACTTGGAAAATGTGTGGACCTTAATAGGGCTTTTCCCCTGGACCCCACAAGGGGCCCTAAGGCGGGCCCATTGACCCCATGCCAAAAAGGTTGTGCCCCCCAATTTCAAACCCCTAGCGGCGCCAGTGGTTGTGATGCTAGAACATTAATGATGTAGTAGCTCAAGATATATTTTGGGGGTGGGTATCAGACTGGTTCCGACTTGCTGCAGAGGCCAAAAACTCCCACGGCCCCCCCAGGCATGCTAGGACTCAAGTTGCCCCACTGCGTATTGGGGCTTAAATATTGTTTGAAAATGTGAAAACTTTTTCAAGTAAGCCTACAAAACTTACATTTAAGCCTCAACTGCAATATGAAGGAATTTTGTTTGCTTTCGAGTGAAATTGAAATCATAAACAGACAAACTAACAGCAAAATACTGCTGGATAAAATCAAGATGGTTTTTGCATCCTTACAACAAAACATGATTTTAACTAATATATATTTTACTCATACTGCTAACTGGCTTATATATTAGCCATTCTGAACAAATAATTGAATATCACAATTAATGAAGCACAATTAATCAATAATAGCATCCCACAAATATACTTGCAGTGGCAATCATCATAACAAAATATAACTAAAAAGATTTCAAAGGATAATTTTAGGGTCAAGCAAGTATATCTTATATGAAAGAGAACTTCAGAAGAAACAAAAAAGTGACGGACGAAAGCATTCACAAATCTTATTCCGTTGCGGAGATAGCTAAGTTTAAACTTTGGTATCATTTGTGTAGAAACGACTATCAGACTAGTTGTGATGTCATAGCCTCAGATTTCTTGAATTCTTTGTATATTCTATCATATTTTGGTCTGCATTTTGCGGCTTAAAAACCGTGAGATATGTCAAAAAGTAGTAAAACTGAATCTAGGAAATGTATTTATAATATACCGTCTGAAGAAAGTTTGAGGAGAGATAATTTAAATAGTAAAAAAGAATAGAAATACATTAGCAATTGTTAAAAATGTGAGGATGCATACACCAACTTGACTTACTACGCCAGTCATTTCTACACGGATAAGACAGAGCTTTAAACTTGAATAGCTCCTTAGCGGAATAAGAGTTTTGAACACTTTTTTTACCATTTTTTTTTTTTTTTTTGAAGTCCTCTTTCATATAAGATGGACATGTTTGAACCACGGAACTAATCCTCTAAAAATTTCTGATAGTCTTCTGTCAAAGGTGAATCACTTACTTGACCCTGAACAAATACACAGCAAGAATAAACTCGTGATTTTTTGCATCAACTATACGCAAACAAATAACTTCTCATGAATAGGCAAGTCATTGTGGATAATATTACTATAGGCCAGCTCATGCATGTAATGTAGCAGTGGACTCAAATGTGGATTATGGTTGTTTACACTTTGGTGATTTTATAGCCTCAATTGCGGTATATGTATGATAGGATAGCCTATTTAGGGTAGGCCCTATTTAATAGTTTTTAACCCCAAGTTTATAGCCCAAAGGAGCTATCAACTACAAGTGTTATACTCCAATTTGGCTATACTGTGGGACAAATCCCAAACGGGATATTCAGCCCAATTAGCGCATGTGTCAAACTATAGTTTAAGGCTCGAATCATTGAACTGTTAAAAGCAGAAATTTTCTTTCCATCGGAGGTATTCGGTGGTATTTCCTGAGCCAATGTTATATGTATACTAAATTCATCAGACTGCGTCGATTGAAATCTGGTATTTGAAACGTTTTTAGCGATTTTTGGAATACAAAATTTGTTAAAACTATGCAACAATATGCACTGTTATGGTATCACCATATCAATCTATTTAAGACAAACATAGCAACACAGCAAAAAATCCAAAAGACGCTAAAGGATATAATAAACGCTGCAAAAATCCAAACATATCCAGGCGAGAACCTGGCTCTTAAGTTAGACATCGCATAAGCTCAAATTTCTTAAAGGGATGTTGAGCTAAAACAACTTAACCCCTTTCCCCACAAAAAAAAAAAAATATGTTGATCTACTACACCATTGATGTTCTAGTTATAACTATTGTGCAATTAACTATTCCACATACTCAGTGTCACTATCTTGACCTCAAGGGACCAGAAGAAAAGTGGAAATTGCTGAAACAAAAGAAGGGTTGTTTAAGCTTAGTTTGACAGGCCTAGGAGTTTATCATGCCTCATTGAACTTGCGTCAAGAGATATGTCCCAGGGGCAGATATTTTGGATACATTAAGTAATGGGAAATGTCTTAAGCAGTATGGAAAACAGAAATTGACAATAAATAACTGACAGCAATTAAGATAGTTTTATTGGATTCCTTCTGGCTCAAAACATAACATTGACACCAAAACATCCTTCTAGGTTGAATAGTTACTGAAATACGTCAATTTTAAGTTTCCCTGGGGGCCATCTGGATGCCATTTAGAAAATGACCCTTTCTAGAAGTCAGCTTTTCCCAGATTTCGGTATGTTATGGTTAACATTTAGTAATTTAACTTATTTTAATGGATTGTTTGCCACAAAAGTCACTTTTTTAGGTTGAATAACAATTAAGATATGACTAGTTTTACTTCTTGAATGCCATTTTGGACGCCATTTTGAAAATGAGCCTTTTCCCAAGGTCAGAATTTACCAGATTTTTAGTATGTTGTTATGCATGCCAAAAAACACTAGAATCACTTAAAAAACCTTTTGTATCAATTTTTTGGGGGTTAGGTGGTTTTTTCTTGTATATTTACCCATCTGTTTTATAAAAACACTAGATATCTTCTCCCTTGATCATGTGACTATAGTAACAAAGCATACAGTAAGTGTGGTCTTTTTAATTTAAGTGTGTAACATTTGTTTAAGCTCAGCCCTTTGTAAGAGAAGCTTTTAGGCAAGTGCGGTTGCATCTTTATTTCTTTCATGAGGAGATTTTCTGTAAAGAAGGATATTTTGATTGAAGAAAATGGAAAATTGTAAATTGGTTTGTGGTTGAGAAACAGTGGGCCTCTTGGGAATACCACATTTGAATCATTACAAATTGAGGCCTGACAAATTGAAATTGTTAGCATGGTGCATGGTTGAAAGGCTGTCAGAAAACAAATGAGAGTAAAACATTTCCTAGGGCATGTTTCTCTTCTCTTCAGTCCTATCTACATGAAATTGCATTTAGGAAAAGTGATGTGAATTGAATATCAACAAATTGAAAATCAATTTGAGATTCTCTTTGGCAAAATACAGTGTATGTGTGTATGTGTGTTTTTAAGGATGCCAATACTTCAGCATTACATACCATATACAGTACACTCATCAATATACCATGCACTCATCAATACACCATACACTCATCAATGATATGATCCAGGAGTTCCTTTAATCACTGACACTTCAGTGTCATGTAAATGTTGCACTGTTAATTGGATTCTGTATGGATACAAAATGTCAACATTGTACAATCTACCACTTTATTGACAGCAAATGAGTGAAAGCTTGTGAGTTGTATAGCAATCAATAACTTGACACTTCTGTGCTCAGTAACCAGAATTGATATAATCGAAGCACTTACAATTACTGTCAAAAGGCGATTATCAAAATTGTTATTTAATTGAAAATTGTCTCTTTTTGTTTAGATAGTTATAGAATATTAATTTTCATTCATTCTGTCTGGCTCAAAGAAATATTGTATATAATTTTAGGTGTTTTGTTTAAATTGTCAATTAAAAAGAGATTTGTTTAGTTGGCCAGGGATAACAAATCCATGAGTTTGCAGGCTGTGCTTAGTTGTAAATGGTTGTGCTCTAGTAGACTGGATTAGATGTTCTCTAGAGTAACTTGGCAAATACTGTTGGATCCCAAATTGTGCTACCAAGCTCCCTCTGCAACTTAAACCATAAAAGCTCAAGAGCACTCCTGTAAGTTGTGGATATTCTTTTTATAGTGTGTTGTAAATTTTTAATAGTATTGGTTTTTCCATTTACAAGTAAAACAAATGGGAAGCCTTTCATCTTCATACTTTACATGATGATAGGTAATCAATTTGATGTGTAAATGATTTATGGCATTTACTGTATTGCCTTTTAATAAGTTTAACCCTAAACAATTATTATTATTTCCGTCAACGAAGTTAGACAGAGGTTCTCTTTTTCCCCCTGTGTTTGTTTGTTTGTCTTTCTGTCATCAATATATCTCGTTCTCAAAAACTGATGATTGGAGTTGGGTTAAATTTGATGTGTGGTTTTGTTACTGCTGAAGGAAGAATTGATTAAACAGGAAAAGGGCAGAAATGGAGGGTTAGGAATGTACACTGTATAGTGTGAATTGTCTGGACATCACCAACATATCTTAAGAACTGGTGATTGGATTTTGATTCAAGTTGGTGTATGGTGTTATTACTGCTAACAAAAAAAGTGATTAAAATTTGAGACAAATTGGAGCAAAGGGCAGAAAAGGAGGGATGTGATGTTTAAGGTAAGGTCTGTCAAGAATTAGTTAAAACTTTCCAATGGAATGTGCTGAACAATGAATTCATACCCTGAAAGGAAACCAAAGCAATCAATTTTCTAGTTAAGACATTCAAAAAATTAGTTTCTGGCATCAAAGGAAAATGATGGAATGTGAATCTTGCCTGAAAGGAGCTCAAACAATGAATTCCTTGCCAGACTAAAACTTGAAACAATAGTATGATCTTGGAAGACAAGTCAGGGTGGGCAAGTCTCCCATCTCTCCTGGAATGGTAACCATCTCACCGCGAAAAAGGACATTGTTAACCACCTCGCCGCCTCTTTCAGCAACATCTCGTCCTCGGCCAACTACCCCAATGCATTCAAAACCAAAAAAGCTTGAGATGAAGCCTGGAGTATCACCTTTCCCTCCAACAACACCTCTCTTACCCTTTCTGAATTAAACTAAGCCATCCATGATGCTGGCTGCACCTCCAAGGGCCCAGGTAACATCCCCTACCAGTTCCTGAAACCCCTCCCTAACAAGGCCCCCACTATCCTACTCAACATCCTCAACCACATTTGTTCCTCACACTTCTTTCCCCCTATCTGGAGGACAGCTATTGTCATCCCCATTCCTAGACCGAGGAAGGACAGTACCGCCCCCTCCAGCTACCGCTCCCTCCAGCTACCGCTCCCTCCAGCTACTGCCCCATCGCCCTCACCTGCTGTCTCTGTAAAATTATGGAAAGGATCATTAACCAGAGACTTAACTGGTTCCTTGAGACCAACAGAACTCTCTCCCCTCACCAAAGCGGCTTCCGCAAACGTCGCAATACTCTAGACCAGTTAATTATGCTCGACACCGCTATCCGGGAATCCTTTGCAAAAAAGGAACTTCATTGCCATCTTTTTCGACCTCGAGAAAGCTTTCGACACTAGGAAATACAGCATTATCCTCAAACTTTACACCATCGGCCTCAGAGGCCACCTCCCCATCAACTTCGTATTGGCCACACCCTCTCCAACCCCTACCCTTAAGAAGAGGGCGACCCCCAAGGCAGCATCCTCTCCCCCACTCTCTTTAACCTGAGCATTAATGACATCGCAGACAACCTTGGCCCTAACATCAAAGGTACCCTCTACGTGGACGACTTCACCATCTTCCACTCCTCCCCTAGCCTTCCTTTTGTCGAAAATAGACTCCAACTCAGCCTGAACCAGCTGCAAGTCTGGTGCAACAATAACGGTTTTAAATTCTCCAAAGACAAGACGGTCTGTTTGCACTTCTGTCATTTCAACAACCTCCACCCCAACCCGAACCTTGTCCTCAATGGCAATCACATCCTTAAAGTTGAACATACGAAGTTCCTGGGTTTAACTTTAGACCCTAAGTTCTCCTACAAGCAACACATCACAAACCTGAAACTAAAATGCAACAGCTCCCTTGGTGCGAACCGCCATGCTCCCCTCAAAATCTTTAAACTTACCATTCATGCCAAGCTTGACTACGGCAATATTGTCGACTGTGTCGCTCACAACTCATACCTCAACCACATCAACACCATCCAAATTGAAGCCCTCAGGCTTTGTCTGGGTGCCTACAGGACCTCCCTAATCACCAGCTTTCATGTTGAAGCCAACGGGCCCCCCTTTCTACTTAGATGTAGAATGCTTAGCCTCTCCTATGCTTTTAGAGTCATCACCAACACCTACAACCCTGTTTACAACCTCATTAGGTACCCCAATTTCTCCACCATCTTTGATAGGACTAAAACCCTATTCCCTCCCTTTAGCTTACGCATTAGATCAGACCTCCATTTGGGCATCAACCCCGCCACTCTTGGCACCTTCTCCTGGCCCACTTTTCCTCCTTGGGCCACCCCCCTCCCTTCTATCCACCTAGGCCTCTCCACTCATAAGAAAACCCAAACCCACCCTAACCTCTTCATCAATCCCCACAACCAAATCAAAGACCAACTCTTAAATTGCACCTCCATCTATACTGATGGCTTCAAGGAAGGCAATAAGACTGCTGCTACTGCCGTCATATAAGACATTACCCTCAGTAGTAGGCTTCCCGACCACTTGTCCATCTTTTCAGCCGAAAGCAAAGGCCATCCTCCTCACCCTCAACTTTATTGAGTACTCTCTGCTCAGCCATTTTGCCATCTTCTCCGACTCCAAGGCTGTCCTTACCTAATCTTAAATGGGATAACTCCACATCCCACCTCCTCCGACGAAAACTCCTTTCGCCCACCCTCTGCAGGAAAAGTATTCTTTTCTTTTGGATGCCCAGCCATGTTGGCATCCCTGGCAATGACAGGGCTGATGCAGTTGCTAAGCTTGCCTTTAACCTCCCCCCTACCCCATTTCCCAAAACCCTCTCTGACATCAAACCGCTTATCACTTCCCTTGTTCTTGACCGCTGGCAAACCTCATGGGACTCCCAAATTAATAACAAACTCCACGTCATCCAGCACACCATTCTGATCAAACCCACCATCAACAACCTCTCTCGTGTTGACAACTTCCATATTACCTGTCTTAGAATAGGTCTCACTCACCTTACTCACTCCCACCTCCGTATTGGCTCCCCCCAACCCTTCTGCAACATTTGCCATTGCACCCTAACTGTCCATCATGTTCTTCTTGCCCCCTGTACAACCTTCCAAGAGCTTACCTCGCTCCCCACAACTCAATTGCCGAGTTCTTCCAGAAAAACCCTTCTGATAAAATTATCTCCTTCCTTCAATGTGCTTCCCTCTACAACCATATTTAGTCCTCCTCTCCCACCCCCCTCTCTCTACTTTTTTTCTTCACCCATGCACCTCCTCTCTCGATCCCAGCTTTCTGACTTTTAGTTCTCGTGTTTCTCTCAATCTCCCCCTGTTTTCTTTCCTTCCTTCCTCTAGAATGATCTAACCTCTCGGGCACAATTTGTTTCTCATTGTCGTGGTGCCGTTAAGCCCTCACCAATCATACAAACAAACAAGTCAGAATATAGATAATCATTAAGTGTTGAGAATGCAACTTGCAAATACAGATCAAATACAAAGTTGGACAGAGGTTCTTTTTTCCCTTATGTTTGTCTTTCTGTCATCCATATTTCTCAAAAACTCACCTCAGCTTAAGTTCAGTCTGAGTACAGCACGTAGTCTCAGTCTAATGTAGCTATAAGATCAGAAGCAGAATAACAATGGTGAAAAAATAGTGCAGTACTGTATATAAAAACAGTGGCAGTAATAAAGTGTATCAACTCAGCAGATCGTTGTCTTGGCTTTTCCTTGATGTCGTCTACTGTTTACACTAGGAATTTAAATGAAGGGGAATTACTGGTTTGATCGACTAATCTGTGCTGACATGTCATGTGCTGACAATATCAATGTAATAAAGCAGTGTTTTCACCCCCACAATTTTGTAAAATTCACGCCATAGCTGAAATTTCTTATGACACAGGTTGTACCTGCGTTGTAAAATTTAGATATAGCATGTGAAATTTTACGCCAGAGTTTTTCATTAACTTAAATAATAATCATGAACATCTTCCCTCTCTGATGCGATTAAAAGTTTTATTTCACACAAAAATGATTTTGAATTACTCATAAATAAAAGAAATATGACACAACTACGAGACTAACGGCCGAATGATTCAACAAGCCCATACAAGTACTGTACATAAACATATATAGGCTAGTACATAGGCCCTGTACATGATACATACACTAAAGTTTTGATGTTGTATGAATGTAGGCTGTCAATTGTCAACAATATTATCAGCTAGGATTCTACTTTCTCCTGTATTGTGTTGATCGTGTATCTGTGAAGTAATCACAATCTGCAAGTAAAGTTACCACACTGTAAAGAAGTATGCGTGTTCTAGATCTAAATAGTATATTATCTTTGACAATTGGTCAAAGTTTACTAAAACCTCATGAAAGTTAGGATACGATAAACAAAAGTATTTTTTTTTTTATTTTGGATTGTTGATTTTGGATGATTTAACAATCAACATTATACAAGGATTGGGTACAAACTTTTTCTTATATTTTTTTGGATAATAGTCTGATTTTTTAATGGTTCTGGTAATTTAAACACAATTTTGATTCACTTTAGAGAGGCAGGCCTACACAAGTGTGTGTCTTAACAATATTTGCAAGTTTCGCTAGCATGCAGTGCCCTGTGCATTACACAGTGCCCTGTACATAACAATGACAAATTTACAATATACGCCGAAAATCAAGGGCTTATTGTAACCAAATAAGCCTGACAAAAAATTGTACACAACCTCTATTAAGGGGGAATTCTGATAAAAGAGGTAGAATCCCTCCCACTAATGTAAACACTGATTGTCATCTATGCTGTAGTTTATCAACAATACAGCTTCACGTTACATTATCTTATTCCATTTAGGAGTTATCACGGGTCCACTGGGGCCATTCTCTGGCACGTTACGCATGTGATCAGACAGAGAATGGCTCTATATATTGTACAGTTTCAGTTGGTCATTACTGCACGTTTACTCAATTGCTTAAAATCATGCTCTTTAAATATCTTAACGATTGAAAATATAATTACAATGACTGGGTCCCACTTGCATTAATCACCGATAGCAAATGCCATCCCTGTAACGCTTAATGTGTCCTGGACGAGAACACATGTACGACATATGGACACCTTAACATGACAACCAAGTCCATGTCTACGGCCTTTGATAACCAGTTATGGTGCACAGGTGTGTCCACCCAACCCAGGTTTTGAAACCAGGGCCTTGTGCCATTACACCACAGTAGGTTGAATATCTATGACCTCACATGATTGTATCTGCAAATAAGCTAATCTCATCACTCCATGGAAACAGGTTATGTAGTAAACATTAATAGCATATATTGTTTATTGATGAATTGCATATAAAAATAAGTTGCCCCATATAGGTTATAAAATATGAGCTGAATTAAAGGCAATCTCTGACTACTTACAAGGATACATGTACAACAAAGCATGTATTTCCCCAAAAAGATATGTCCAAAGCAAATATTTCATTGCTGATTATTAAAAATACATTTAGGAATATTTAGCAATCTATTAATTGCCTTGTCAAAGATTTATCACATTACTTAGAGACTAAAGGTTCTGTAGTATCCTTGAAATTAACTCTTCTATTTTTAAATCTTTTCCGTATCTCGCCATTTATTTATTCTCCATCTACTCTAGTGCTGTATTTTATATATATGCATGTTATTGAGGAGGAATTCCATCATAAATTGCTCTTGTCAGCATTTATTAAATAAATCCATCTTTTGTCACGTTCTTTGGAACCTGATCAAAAAATTGTATGTATTGTTCATTAAAATGGGAAATTTCATAAAGAGAGACATTCACTGAATCTTTTACAGCTCCCTGATTTGATTGAGGAGAGAGTATTGCTACCAATAAAAGCTTAACTGTAAAACTGCTTCTTATAAAAGAAGAGAAGATATAATTTCATATAGGAATTTCAGCAGTATAAACTGGCATGATTGTATTATAAATTGAGCAAGGACATTGTTTCCTGCATTGTATAAACTATTTTTGGCAAAGGTTTTAGAGATCTTAATGAAATAATTCAAGTTGGATTATTTTTTCTTGTGGCAATCGTTGTGTCTATTACTCTGGAGGATTGTAACTCATATTTTTTGTACTTGACTGTTTGCCAGAAGCTAACAACACTGCAAGCAGGCTGAACTGAGATTGAAGATCATTATTCCAAGTATTAACAAGTAAGTGATCTTACTGTTAACAGTGCACAGAGTACATTCAGGGATTGGTACAGTACTGTGGAGAATTTAGTAGGTTTGTGGTACACATACATACATGTAAGATATATGGAAGCATATGCATAGTGTTTTCTTTGATTAGTTACACAGTGTAGGTAATTTACCTTTGTCTTCAGTTTCTTGATAAAAATTAAGCCTAAAATTTCAGCTTAAGTTTAAAATCTTCATAAACAAGGGGTGGGATTTTAGGCAAAACAACACACAGTTTGCAGAACACAGGTTGGGTATATTGTTTTGCAACTCTTGGTTTAATTTTTGCATCACACCTGTTCAGAGTGTATTCTCACGTAAGAGTACTAGCCCAATCGGAACCACTGCAGGGGATCAGATATGATCAGTTTTGTACGATCAGGCGATCAGATATGATCACTTTTGTACCATGAGAAAGCTCACCGGATCTGATTGCAGTCACCTGATCCCGCAATCAGACCCACTGCAGGCGATCATATATGATCAGTTTTGTACCATGAGAAAGCTTACCGGATCTGATTGCAGTCACCTGATCCCGCAATCAGACCCACTGCAGGCGATCATATATGATCAGTTTTGTACCATGAGAAACCTCACCGGATCTGATTGCAGTCACCTGATCCCGCAATCAGACCCACTGCAGGCGATCATATATGATCAGTTTTGTACCATGAGAAAGCTCACCGGATCTGATCGCAGTCACCTGATCTTGATCCTGAGTAAACGATCAGATCCACTAATGAGATTGTCAAAAAATGTGTTAATGCATATCAGTGACCTGGGATCATATAAGCCTTGTTTTATTTTTGCAAATTAGGCAATGACTTACCTTATGACTTCTGGTTCTCTCATGCTCTGCGACCAGATCATCTTCTTTAGTTCTGATTGCGAGCTCGCACTAAAGTGAGAACACATGACATGTTGTTTTTCTACAATCATCCAGTGAGATTATTGTCAGGGATCATGATCCGGGTATAAGTGAGAACACAGCCTCACTGACATTCCATCAAACATGGTTCTGTCAATCCCCAAATTCTGTACAATTGTTTCTTTTCTTATCTACATATTCCGCCCCCTCGAATTTATGAATATAAAATTAGTTATTCATGCCATTTGCCAACGATGATTTCATAGTCGAAGCTTCCATGAAATTTCATCATTTTCACAAAACCTAATTGAAGGTTGAATAATTCTGTTTATTTGCTCGAAAAACTAATTATTGTTTGAAAAAATCATGAAATGTAAGGACGAAAAGAACATCAAACTGAAACATTTACGGCTTAAAATTCTCCCTCGTTATGTCGTGAAACACTTGTCATACAAGCTGATTTTTGGTGAGCATGCAAAGCATAATGCGAACCTATGAAATGGGGATTTCGTCCGTTTGGCTGTCCGGCCATCCACAGTTTCTTCAAAAAAATTCTTTAGATATATATATATTTAATATTCTTATTAATCTAAAGGCTAGAATTTCCTTAAAAAATGTTTCAAGTTTTTCACAGGTCGAAGGCTAGTTTCGTGAAAAAGTTTGCAAACCATTTGATATTTCGTTAGCAGATAATTAAGATGATATTCTTTCCCAATATTCTTCAGAGATACTCAACTGTCTCTCATACTACTTGAGGTTTAGAATCCTTAAAATTCTTCAAAATATTTGTGTACCAACGACTGTATAGATATGATTTATTAAACTTTGCCTTTATTATTCTCTTCATTTGCATAAAATTGCTACAGCGTATGAACTGACGAGACTTATACTTAGTATTCTCAGTCTGGGAGTGTGACAGGATGTGTCTGCACATGGACATAGGAAGGGATGCCATGTGCGACATGGGTGGGAGCCATGTGGGACATAGGATGGGATATATACCATGTGGTATGCACCAAGGGCTAAATTAGGAATGATTTTTTAACTTCTCCTTTATATTTTCTTATTCAATAGTACATTTGCATTAGTTATATGAACTGACAGACTTTCATACTGTGTGTGCTCAATCAGGGACTGATAACTAGGACATCACTGCTTATGGAGTCTATGGACATAGGGTGGGATGCCATGTGGGACATGGGATGGGATGCTTTGTTGGATATGGGGTGGGATGCCACATGTGACATAGGGTGGGATTCCATGTGGGAAATCAGATGGGATGTCATGTGGAACATGGGTTGGGAGCCATGTGGGACATAGGATGGGATGCCATGTGTGTCATGAATTGGAATGCCATGTATGTCATAGGATGGGATGCCTTGTTGGATATCGGATTGGACGCAATGTGGGATATCGGATGGGATGTCATGTGAAACATAGGGTGGGATGACACATGTGACACAGGGTGGGATACGATGTATGACATAGGGTGAGAGGCCATGTGGGACATAGGGTGGGAGTCATGTGGTACATAGGGTGGGATGCCATGTGTGGCATAGCTTGGAATGCCATGTGTGACATAGGGTAGGAGGATATGGTACATGGGATGTGGGACATAAAGTGGGATGTCATCGGGACATGGGTAGGGATACCATGAGGGACATTTGGTGGGATCCAATGTGGGATATAAGGTGGGATGCCATGTAGGACATTGGTAGGAAGCCACTGATGTGGGACATAAGGTGGGATACCATGGGGGATGGGGAGGGATGCCAAGTGGGACACAGGGAGGGATGCCATGTGGGACATATGGTGGGATCTAATGTGGGACATAGGATGGAATGCCATGTGGGATATAGGGTGGGATGCCATGTGGGACATAGGGTGGGATGCCATGTGAGACATATGGTGGAATGTCATGTGGGACATATGGTGGAATGCCATATGGGATATAGGGAGTGATGCCATGTGGAACATGGTGGGATCCAATGTGGGACATAAGTTGGGATGTCATGTGGGATATAGGGTAGGAGGCCATGTGGGACATAGGGTAAGAGGCCATGTGGGACATGAGATGTAATGCCTTGGATATAAATGTGTGTTTGTATGTATGTATGTAATGGCCAGCGCGTAAACACGATATCTCAAGAAAGGTATAGTGGATTCATGTCATATGTGGTATACATACAGCCCATGGTCCATAGATGTGCCCTATTGTTTTTGGTGGTGACGTCTTGCATATCAACGAGTAGGTGGGGCTTAATGTAAAAATCTTGAAATGCTCTTATTTTTAAAACCGCATATTTGTTTGGTTTCATATTTGGTACAGTTAGGATGTTAGCTAGTGTGTACATGTTTATGGTATAAAAACATGAATTTCAGTAATATGCATAGTGGGCGGGATTTAATATGATTTTGCTGAAAAGAACTTGTAAACCCGATATCTAAAGAACGATAAACTGGATTCAAGTCATATGTCATACACAGATTGCCCATGGTTTGTAGATGTGCCCTATTGTTTTTGGTGGTGATATCATGCATATTAATGAGTAGGCGGGACTTAATGTAAAAAGTTTGAAATGCTCATATTATAACAACCACATTTCTGTTTTTTTTTTGGGGTACAGTTCTGATGTTTGCTAATTTGTACATGTTCATTGTATAAAAATGTTTAATTTCATTAGTATGCATAGTAGGCGGGCCTTAATATGATTTTGCTGAAAAAAGCTTATAATCACGGTATCTAAAAAATGATACACTAGATTCAAGTCATATGTGATACACAGATAGCCCATGGTCTGTGGATGTGCCTTATTGGGTTTGGTGGTGATACCATGAATATTAATGAGTAGGTGTGGCTTAACCTAAAATTCTTCAAATATGATACATGAGCAACCATATATTTGTTTTACATCATACTTGCTATGATAATGTTAATTATTGTGCACATGCTAGAGTTGTCATTAGGTACTGTATATCTATTTTATTCTAATGCATCATGCATGGTGGTCATGGCTTGTGAATAAATATCCCAGAACAAATATTTCATAATATGCAATGACATGACAGTTAATATGAAACTTGTAAATCAATCAGCATATGAAAAAAGCATCATAACCACAAAAGCTTTTGATTCTGGTTAAAATTGGGCGGGTCATATGATATGGGTGTCAATTTGCATGGGCATGCGAACCATGACAGTATTTACACTTCTAGTTGACTATGTGCAGAAAATTTTCCTTGCCCATGTCATCGGAAAGAAATTTGATCAGATAAGTTTTTGGCAAAACGGTCAGGAGCACGGCAAATACAAATCTATTTTGATTGAAAAATTAGGCCACATGCTCATGGGAAATACGCAAACGCTATTGGTTAAAACATGTCACCTGATTAAATTTATTGCAAAAAAATTATATGCAAATCGCTAGATTGTGGACATCACATACGTGAGCTGCTAGCACAGTGTTTACTATACAGTAATTTATAACACAGAAACTATGCCCACAATTGCTTCACTCCACAAGTAGTAATATCGCAATCTTATAACTACTGTTTTATTGCTCAAAAAAAATAAAATAATGTTAGGCCTGTCTTTTTCCCTCCAAATTTAACATTGAGGCTAATGTTTATCTTGTGCATTAAAAAGTGTCAATTTTTAATATGTTCTGAGTGCAAAACTTCAATTGTATCACGTGTAAATGTCGATGCACATAAAAAAAGTGCTTCATTCCAGTCAGTTTAATTGGAATTTCTTGAAGTAAACATAACCTTGATGTTAACGTGAGACTTTCCTGAATATAATTATTTTACCATTTGCATTACCATACAGAAAAGGAATTCCGTCCAATCTTGTCAATGAATGTTAGGCCCACACTACGTTTCTTGCTGGAAACGATGAAAACCATTTTTTTTTGTAAATCGACTATGAGTGCTCACATTCAATCTGTTTTAACCCACTTAACGTTGTTCATACAAACTGCATTAGGTATCGATACGTGGGGAAGCTTATAAACCCACTGTACATACTGTAAAAAACCAAATTTCAATCTCAAAAAAGGCAAAAGGCAAACAGTGAGGAGCACGACAAGTTTTGGCATATGTTTTGCGTCTAAAAAATCAATATACGTTCATTTTTTGACAAAATTACCCCAAAAGAACCAAAAGATATAATTAAAGTACTGTACTGTAGATATGAATCGAAGGATTAAAGAATAACAAATCATTTATGCCTCGGGTTTTAACGCTATCCGATACAAAGTGGAAATTGACCGCTATTGCAGAATGTTATCGTACTCGTCCAAAAAGTGTCAAGTGGGCGGGGCTCTTTAATAAGAGGATGATGTCAAACATCCCATTAACTCGAGTTTGGGAATGACTGGGTTCTTATCTTCATGACACCTGCCCATTTGTTTTCAGGCTTATTACAAATGCATTTATTCAGAATTTAACATTCTAATGTATTCCACATGTTAAAGACTCCTCATTGGCATTTTTCTTTTGGTTAATGAGATCGATATAATAAATCACTTATTAATGACTTTGTTGTTTCATTTATGTGGCTGAACAATACTGAACCACAGATCGACACAAGTAAATTAAAATGTGATACAACCTTTACTTCAGTATTGTACCTTTCTGTAAACATTGACTGTACTAAAGTTGCATTAAATACAAATATGGAATGATTTAAAATGCTGTACATTTCCATAAGTAGTACCTGCATGATGAATTGCCTTGGATTTAATTTGGATGCATGACTCAGATTTAGTGCTCAGTACTAGTTCATGCAATTATGAGATAAGCAGCAATTTTGTGGGTAGAAAAGGCAGTGGCGACGACAAACATTTTGTGGCAAGTTTGAAGAGAAGAAGAAAGAATGGAAATTTATGCTACCAAGATGATTTATCAGCTTGTGTGCCATTTTTGTCATTTCAAGAAGTTACTCCATGATTGTATTTTCTCTTTCAGATAACTATTCACTATGAGGGAAGAGGATATTGAGATTGCCATCAAGGTGGTGATTGTGGGTAACGGTGCTGTCGGTAAATCCAGCATGATTCAGAGATACTGCAAGGGGATATTCACGAAAGACTACAAGAAAACTATCGGGGTAGATTTTTTGGAGAGGCAACTGCAGTAAGTGACAGTTTTCTTTATTTAGCGGGCTGGAAAAATCTACTGTTTTGGCGGTTATAAACGAGGGGAAAATGGCAATTCGCTACAAACAGCCTCTATTTTCAAAATGGATTTCTATTATCAAAATGGATTGGATTAAAGCCTTCTCATTACCGTTATGCTCTATTTTTGGTACTTAATACACTCTGTACCAGAATAGCAAACAAACATTTTGTTAGCTATTCTAGTACAGAGTTTTTTTTAACTACCAAAAAAGGAGTATAATGGCAATGTGAAGACTTCATTCCAATCCATTTTGACAATAGAAATCCATTTTGAAAATAGAAGCTGTTTACAAGAAAGTTTTTGTGAAGACTTCTCGAGCAAACAATAGTATAGGTTACATATGTGCTCTTAAAAGATCGCCCATATAATTGCAATGAGTGGTGCATTACATTGCGAAAGAGGGAAACATATAAAGATATACATGTATTTACTGATTAATTCTGTTACAATTTTTTGACACCTTTATTCAGAACTGTGGGAAAGTTTATAATTAATTTCAACTCTGCACTTTAGGTAAAGTATTTCAGATTGTCAGTGGTTCAATTTGGAATTCAAGAGTTTTTACGTTTAATATTTCATGAATTTGTGGGGTTTTGGTAAATGCCAGCAACCTATATTGTTTGAGTTAGGGGATGGACTATAACATTGTGAAGTTAATGGTTTAGTAATGTGAAAGCTTTACTTGATTGCATTTCAAGAAGAACATTTAATTCTGGATGGAACAATCTTTCAAAGAAAGGCATAATGGGTGATAAAATTGTAATTATTGTTTTGTACAGTATGTTGTTGTGAAAAGTTCTGGCAACTGTATGCATAGTTCATACTGTGCATAGTACATTTCATGTTCTACAGTCTTGTATAACATATTCATGGTTTAAATTGCAAGATACAATTTTGACATTTGAAAAATGGGAGTATTTTCATGTTGTGCATTTGCAAACCTGATATATCATTCTTTAGATGAGATGAAATTTGATGATTTTATATAATTTCTGCACTAGTTTTATTTTCTTCAATTTGAACTTCATTAATTATCTAAAGTTTATTTTAAGGAGTTAGAAAAGAATATTATATTGGCCAAATGTATCCTGACAAGATCACAAAGAATTACATTGAAAGTTTTAAAGTAGGTCTGTGTATATGATGTCCTTGATAAAATGGAACAAACTTGCTGCTTTTTTATGAAACTTGCAAGTTAAGTAGTTCTTGAAATGAAATCGACCCATTTAGATAATATTTTGTGAGTTTTTGTTGATTCAACACATTTTAAGCTTCTTATAAAATGTAGGTTAACCTTATGCCCAGGGTCCATAACAAATTATGTGTGCTATAAATTACTTGAAGCTTTTAACTCAATTTGCATGATAATATCTTAAATATGGTATGCAAAAGGACATACAGAAACCATATTTTGAAGTATGGTATACTATTATTCAAATTGTGTAAATTTGAGTTCCTTAAAGGCGTGGTAAACTAGAAAGTGAAATTGATTATATCAGGGAGTTGATATTCAGGATTATATATTGTATCTTTTTAGAGTCAATGAGGAGGATGTGAGGTTAATGTTGTGGGATACAGCCGGGCAGGAAGAGTTTGATGCAATTACAAAATCATATTACAGAGGTACAGTATGCAACAAGAACCAATTTATTCTTACTAAACAAGATCACATAGAGGACGACAATCCGGGAAAACAGTGAAGAAATTACGTGATAAACTTGTTCTGTTCTGGAGATATCAAGTTTTTCAAGTTTGTGTAAAGATTATGGAAAATTTAGTTTTTTAGAAAATGTCAAACTTTCACTTTCTTTACTCTCTGAGCAAGGAAAAGGGTGGTGTAAACAAACCTCAAATCTATACTCAAATCAATCATACATGACCACTTCTCCTGATCTTTAGAGTTTTTGGCAAAAAGATTAAAAATAAATTTGTTTGCTAACCGTTCAGGGTAACAGGAATCTGTTTTACAAAGCCCATAGGTGCAAGTTTTGTTCACCATCTTGTCAGTCACTCGGTCTGTATGCATAAATTGGTTTTGTGCAGTATATTGCATTGACTGCATGAGTTTCTCTGCTAGCTAGCTGTACTGGTGCCGCGTAGGATTTTTGCAGATTTTGTTGCTAGGCAAATTTGTGCGGTGATGGTTGGAAAAGCTGTCAATCAACTAACTCAGAGAGGTCAATTGTTAATGCTTTCTATTAAAGACTATGTACCTACCTAAACTTTTTTACAGATTGTAAAATGCTTTTTCAAAATTTCTACAGCACTTGCCGCGCTTAAAAAATCATATAACAGAGGTACGGTATGCAACAAGAACAAGTTTTATTGTTACTAAACAAGATCACACAGAGGACAACAAGACCAGGAAAACAGTGAAGAAATTACGTGATAAACCTTTTAACAAATTGTGAATACTTTTTCAAAATTTCTACAACACTTGCCGCGCTTACATCACTAGAAGCTGAACATTGTATTAATCTGCTAACACATCCAGTGGTTGTAAACAAAATTGTGCAAACTATTTCAATGAAATACACAAATTTAGACAAATTTGTTATCAAATTTTTAGACTGCTTAGATTTTGGCATATCAGAGTGAAAGATCCCATCCAGTAGTGATCAGGGGTGGAGCCAGTTTAAAATTTCAGGGGGGCCTAGCCAAACGAAACCTGAAATGATGTTTAATAACGTGTTTATTTAGGCAGTTTTGTCGTCATTGATGGAACATAAGTGGTGGAATTGATGGAGTGGGAAAGGGCAGAGGTGTACAATTTTACTTAAATTTAAGGAAAAACTTTCTGAAATTTGAAAGAGATTTCCCAATTAGGTAAAATAATTTTTTGATAAAATTGGAGGTAAAACTTTTAAGGAAAAAAACTAGATAATGAAGCAATTTCTAGAAAATGAAGAAAATTTCCCAAAATCAAAGATTTTCTCAGATAAGCTGCGAATGTTGATGAACCTAATTTACCAGTGCAATTTTTCGCTCGAATTTGGAAAATTTTGAGGGTTCTCGCCTTATGGAGAGATTAACCTTCCTATGCCCCTGGAAGGGGCAGTAGAGGTAAAACTTCAATTTGGTTTAAGCAAGAAAGTGATGCAAACACACACCACTATAGTATATATTTTTGTTATGAGAATCCGCCAGTGGGCAACTTGCCTCCCCTTGTGACAGGTGACCACTTGATAACACGGAAGTAATTATTTGCCTCATTCAAATGTAAGATGAAAGCATCAAATTCAGGGTACCAAAAAAGGTAACTTTTACTGAAAAAGAAGATCTGGTATTTTTCCCATAAGGGCATTTCACTTGAGATGTTGGCACCTTGGTATACAATACCCTTATCCAGGAGCAGAACCAGGTTGATTTTATTCAATGTTATGTCGTCATTAATGCAACATAAGTGGGCAGGGGGAAAGGGGGAGGGGTTGAAAATAATGTTAATATTTTACCTGTTACAAATGTTTAAACCATTAACCATCTCCATCATTGCATCATTTTATAAATCAATAAAAAGATGACTTCTAAAAATTAAAAACAACAACATGAAAACAGAAAGGACTGAAAGTTTCATAACCAAATCAATTTGAAGTTGAAATAACACATAATAGTGTCCATATTTAGATATGTAATTGTTGAATTGCAAAATCTGAACTTCAAAAATAGGATTTTTACCTTGTATCAGGATATTTCTTTTTCATTTTCTGATATTTTCTTCATCTCTTCTTATTATTTACAAGATGATATAAACCCCAAAAAAACAAATTTCAGTACTCTTCCAGCAGGTATACACTTGGATTTTGTGTTTTCAGATCTATGAGGCAAAATATCTCTGTTAGATGATAGACACATCAACAGAAGGTAACCATTCTTAAACTGTTAAGATTTGGCATGTTTTCATTGTTTTTAGAAAAGGCTAAAAAGTGAACATGAGTTTTTTATGACCATCTGTCAATACGTGACTAAATAAGCAATTTCTATTTGTTAATAAGCACTTTCTTGTTAATAAATAAAAAATTGAATAATTATATCATTGCCATAATAGTTCATCAACCATAATCATTCATAAAAGGCCATTTGAACCCCTCATATTAGAAAAGAATAGTGATTATTTCAAATTTCCTAAGATATTTTAATCATGTTGAAAGTTATTAAAGTCATTGATTGTTGAATTTAGTCAACTGTTAGAATGGAATTGATTTTCAATGGCAATGCTGAATGAGAAAACGATTTAAATGCAACAGTTTTTTTTTTGTAAACATTTACCACATTTTGAGCGAAAACCACGTACAGCAGTCCCAATTCTACTGAAATGATCATTTAATTTGTTTGAACATGCGATACTTGGTGTGTTTAAGTCAGAAAATGGTCCAAATATTGGTTCAAAATCAGCCTAGGTTTTTAAGATTCAGGAAAGACAAAACTCTAAAACACTTGTTAGAATGAGTCTATTCCATTTGGAGCAATAATGTTTACTACACTCAATCCACAGTGACTAACTATTAGCTTGTTACATGTTGAGTTCTGTTTGCACCAGTTGATGCTATTTGCTGCATCTTTAGATATTGATCTCTAGTGTTCATACAGATATTGATCTGTAAATTCTAGGGTACATATTTGTAAATTCCATGCAATTGTTGAAATTTCTAAGTTGTAATCTTACATTATCAAATTGTCTATACTTGTGTACTGGGATATACAGTAGTGCATACCAATACAAGTTGTGAACTGAAATGTGGCTGTTTCTTTGAAACTGTAAAATACCTACTCTCAATAACTGTTCTCCAATTTTCTTTTCTGATACTAATATGCATTATTTTTGTGTTGTCATTTGGGCTTTGGTTCTAACTGCACACATGTTACTAATCTGTAATGCTAATGGGAATAGAAATATGTTGCAAACAAAAAGATTGTACAAACAATCCTGTGGTTTGAGATTGGTTTTGCTGCAATGATGCTTGATTTTAAAGGAATATTCCCATGTTTTCTTGAAAATTATATATTCCACCCTATCTCTATTATGAACCAAAAATGCTATTCGATAATGTAAAAATGTGTGATTAAATTGATAAGAAATACATCAGAACTGTGCTGGAATTGCCTTGATGACATCAACAAGCTGAAGGACACATACTGTACGAGGTGTTTTTAGGAACATTTTTCTACTCTTTAAATTGTTATAACTTCTAAACGGAATAAGATATTAACATAGTTTTTTCAATACTTTGTTTCTACAAATTTTCTCTATTATATATTAAAAAAAAAAAAGACAATCCATGTGAATATTCCTTTAATGTTAATGTGCACCCTGATGTTGAAATCAGATGCTGAGCGTCTACTTTTCTCTTGGTTTATCTTCAAGGTGCTCAAGCAGGCGTTCTAGTGTTTTCAACAGTGGACAGGGCTTCCTTTGAGGCCATTGATAAATGGAGGATCAAAGTTGAAGAAGAGGTTGGGCAGATACCTTTAGTCCTCGTCCAGAACAAAATTGATTTAGTGGAAGAAGCTGTTGTAGAACCGTAAGTGTCAAAGATCAGCTTATTAAGTGCATGTTATCAAGAGTAAACTAAATATCTCTATCACTGTTAACTTTACTGATCAGCTGTCATGTTTAATTTGGGGACATCCAGACAGACGAAAACACTGTAATTGTTCCAGGACAATTCATAGTACTGTTAAGTGGTGAAGTCTTTCAAATATTGAAGATGTCGCTTTACTCCATTTAATATGGAAGGACTTGGGTTTTTTTCTGATATCCTAATTTGGATAACATACTTAAATCCCCCTAAACTATGATGTTTGACTTTGTTCCGCTTACTATTGGCATATTTTCATTCCTGATTATCTTATTCACCCCAGAGAAACTCCCTTGTCTTATTTACCAAAGTTTACCTTTTTGCCCTAGTTGGTATCTCATTATCTCTGGTAGGAACGTAAAGCTCCTTGGGTCTCTGTTTTATTACCTCAACAGGTCCCTTTAAGGATTTACCATTATATGTCTATGTGGCAAACTTACCTCAAATACCTTACGCTAGCTGACCTACCATTTTAAGCTTTGCTTTGCTATTCAACGCCCTAAATTTCATCAATTTTTCAAAGACTAACAAAAACACTTACGACTTATTGCAGTGGGTTTATTAGGATTTCTAAAAAACAAATTGAACAACTTGAGCTTAATTTGCAGAACTAAAAAAGAACAACATTTGGGCCTATTGCTATAAGAAGTAAAAAAGTAACCAGATCTAGCCAGAACTATGTAAAGCTAAAAAGTAAAAAACACATTTATTGTTAATATTAGCTAACCTCAAATATTTATGATGAAAAAAGGAATGTAGACAAATCAGTCACAGTGTTCTGGAAACTGTTATCAGTAATGAAACCCAAGTAAACAGAGCAGATCTTCTATTGAAAACCAAACATTGGTGCACACTTGCCCTTCCATTGCCCTCAAGGTGGAGATGAAAGCATATTTGCAGATGCAATTTCAGATCATTTTTCTGGAGTGCCTTTGATATTGCTCCAGGCCTTTTTTTTTAAACATTCATATTTCAGAAGATTAATTTTGTTGTATGAAATTCTATTTTAGAATATGATGTGATTTGTGTGAGGTGTTTGTATATTTGACTGTACATGTAGGATGTGTTGTGAGACTGATGTATTCTGAGATTGTTTATTACATGAGTTTTAAGATGTCATTCAAAAATAACAAGTTTGCTTGGTTTATCTTGCACAAATAATTTTAGTTATGAGTGTTCTGTAGCAGTGATTATAGAGGAGTCAGAAATGACAAGTGTGAAGATGAATTTATGAAATTGCAGAGTGGTGTTAGTTGATCATCATTTGTTACAACTTCAATTAAAAGTGACAATTTTATTAGTATATTCCCTGTCATTGCACATCAGATGAGATTTTTCTTGATGATAATTTGATGGTTGTGCTAATCTCAACTTGCCCTGTTTGGACTTGTATACATCCTTCTTTAAGATACGTAATTGATGAATTTATTTCTTGTTATGATTTTGTCTTCATGCAGTGAAGAAGCAGAAGCCCTTGCCAAAAGATTGAAACTCAGATTTTACAGAGCCTCAGTGAAAGAAAATCTCAATGTTGAAGAAGTTTTTCGTTATTTGACGGATAAGTACATTGACAAACTAAATGCACGAGAACCAGAAGATAATGCTACCACAAATGCTAAAATAGGTTTGTAATGGTTTTGCATTTGGTTAATAAATAGTACTATGGAAGAGGGACAATTATCTTTTACTCATATTAAGAAATGAAAGAGAGTTTTGTTTTATTTTGTATTTATTTATTATTAAGTGTGTGTCATAATTGATTTTTGGTTCCGATGCGATCGGCATCAGGAACCTATGCGGTTGTGGTGGCGTATGTGTGTGTGTATGTATGTGTGTTATGCCAAGCTCGTAAACACGATATCTCAAGAACCATACAGCGGATTCATGTCATATGTTGTACACAGATAGGCCATGGTCCGTAGATGTGACCTATTGTTTTTGGTGTTGATGTCATGCATATATTAGTAGGCGGGGCTTAATGTTAAAATCTTTAAATGTTCATATTTAAATATCCACATGTCTGTTTTGTTTCATATTTAATCCTCAAAGACCTAGGGGTTTAAAACGTGACAAACAATTTTCAGAAATTGTTTTTCTTCAAAATTAAATTCCACAACTTTCCTTTCATTTTCTAGCACTACAAGTTTGGTTTATATGAATGTTAAGACAATAAACTTTTCAATAAAAAGTCAAAATAAAGAAATTATCAACAAAAATATTCAAATTTGCACATTCGAGACCAAATTAGGCCAATTTTTTTTAGCTCTATTTTCTTGTGAATAATGAAAAATGAGGATATTTATTATATATTTAGATTGTTTATGAGATTTCCTTTCCATTGATACTAGTCTAACAAATTTTCTTTAAGCAAAACATGCAAAAACAATTAAAATAAACAAAAAATAATCAGAGCTGTAATTACTAGAGGAAAAACAAAAGCGGCGCGTCCGGTGCGGGGATCGAACGCGGGTCATCCACCTGCTGTGCACAGACACTTGCCACTAGCCAAAGTGACTAACTTTGAAAGAGGAAGCTTTATTATTACTTAAATCTCGATGTGATTAGAGAGGGGGTACTTGCTCTTTTTGATATCAATCGAAAGTACGTGGCTTGGCCTTTCTTACGATTCATTTCACGTACGGTAGGTGTATTGCGATCAAAACTAAAGACTAAAAATTATTAAATTTGGCACAAATTTTACCAGAAAAGATATTGATGGTAGGGAAAGTCAAATTCGACCAGAATTGGATACTTCGATGTCTTTGACAGTTGTTCATGGCTTTTCAAGCAAAAGCTAGGTCTGGAAGTATGGCAAGTAAGCTTTTGAAAGAAAAAAACGTTTTTCTGTTCAATTTTGTGCATTTTTTTAATTCTCTCTTTTTTAATCCAATTTTAAGCAAAATCCTGCAACATAACATACTTATATTTTCTGAAAGAACTATTCCAGCTGGCTCTTTCAAGTGATACCAAGATCACTGCTGTGGGCCTATTTTACAAAGAAAAATATGTTGTTAAAAAAGTATGTTCCAAATCGAGCGTGACACGCTTGGTCTGGGTATTCCAGGGTTAAGATAATTATGTTGTTAGCTAGTGTCTACATGTTCATGGTATAAAAATATTGAATTTCATAGTGGGCGGAATTTAACATGATTTTGTTGAAAAGAGCTTGTAAACACAGTATTGCAAGAACTATACATGGGGTTCAGTTCATATGTAATACACAAATAGCCCATGGTCTGCAGATGTGCCCAATAGTTTGAGGTGGCGATGTCATGCATATTATTGAATAGGGGGGGGGCTTAATATTAAATTATTTAAATGTTCGTATTTTAATAACCGTTCTGTTTTGTTTCATATTTATTGTAATAATGGTGTTAGGTAGTGTCTACATGTTCATGGTATAAAAATTTTGAATTTCATTAATATGCATAGTGGGCGGGGCTTAACATGATTTTGTTGAAGAGAGCTTGTAAACACAGTCTCTCAAGAAAGATACGTTGGATTCAGGTTGTATGTGGTACACAGATTGCCCATGGACCACAGATGTGTATTGTTTTTTGGCGGCGATACCATGCATATTAATTAGTAGACAAGCTTAAAGTTAAAAGCTTTAAAATAATAATGTTGTTAACAAGTGTATGGATGTTAATGGGATACAAATTGTTGAAACTAATTGTGAAATTTCATTCTTGTCATGATGTATAACTTTGGCTATAAATTTTCAGTCTATTGCACACAAACTCACCAGAGTGTTTATGACTCACTGATGAAAATATCCTTTTAAAACCAAATGAATCCTTAGCCCCACATTACACACATGACGTGGCCCATACAGTAACCCTATCCACAATATCTGGTTCTTCACAATAAGTTCCATTGTGTGCATATAGATGATTGGGAGTGTAATAACTGAACTATCTGTGGTGGGTTTCTCACTTGCTTCTAGCAGAGCCTCAGTCATACCTGCCGAAATCTTGCAGGTGAAAAGACTGAAAAAAGACATGAAAAAAGGAAAGAAAAAAAGACTTATAATGAGGAATGGGCGTAATGTGACAACCGAGTTATTTAGTTGTCATTGTTATTTTGAACTCATTGTGCAATAACATTTATTATACAATAGTTCATAACCTAAAATCCATAGTGCGTGTCAAAACCTCAAAACTTTTGGTTTTCTGGTTGTTTTTAGAAAGGAGAAGTAGAATTTGAATTTGGGGGTATAAAATGAGTTATGTAGAGCATTCTGCTTTGCCATGTATAAAAGTGAAAGAAATAATTCATCAGATCTGTATCTGTTGCTGGTTTGATTTAAAACAACTTACAAATTATTCAGATAACCTTGTTTGACTTTAGACAACCTACAAGTGAATCAGATAATCTTGTTTGATTCAAGACAACTTACAAATGATTCATTCCGATGACCTTGTTTGATTTAAGACTACTTAAAAATGAATCAGATAATCTTGTTTGATTCAAGACAACTTACAAATGATTCAGATAACCTGATTTAATTCAAGACTTAGTTACAAATGATTCAGATAACCTTGTTTGATTCAAGACAACTTACAAATGATTGTGTTAAGCTGCTTTGATTCAAGACAACCTTCCAAATATCCAGGTACCCTTGTTTGATTCAAGACAACTTACAAATGATTCAGATAACCTTGTTGATTCAAGACAACTTACAAATGAATCAGATAACCTTGTTTGATTCAAGACAACTTACAAATGACAACTGGATTGATTACAAATGATTCTGTTAACCTTGTTTGATTGATTCAAGACAAATTTTATACTTACAAATGAATCAGATAATCTTGTTTGATTCAAGGCAACTTACAAATGATTCAGATAACCTTGTTTGATTCAAGACAAATTATAAGTGAATAAGATAATCTTGTTTAATTCAGGATAACTTACAAATGATTCAGATAACCTTGTTTGATTCAAGACAAGTTACCAATAAATCATATAACCTGATTTGATTCAAGACAACTTACAAATAATGATGTTAAACTGCATTGATTCAAGACAACTTACAAATGAATGGGATAACCTGGTTTGATTCAAGACTAAGTTACAAATGATTCAGATAACCTTGTTTGATTCAAGACAGCTTACAAATTATTCAGATAACCTTGTTTGATTCAAGATAACTTACAAATTATTCAGATAATCTTGTTGATTCAAGACAACTAGACAATTTACAAATGATTCTGATAACCTTGTTTGATTCAGACAACTAGACAACTTACAAATGATTCTGTTAACCTGGATTGATTCAAGCCAACTTACAAGTGATTCCTGTACGTCCTTGTATTGATCACATCTATCTGTTCCTGTCTTTTTTTCTTTATCCAGGTATTTTCAACACATCTTCACCAGCTACACAACCTCAGGAAGGAGGCTCCCCCAACAACAATGACAATGGAACAATACAACTAAGGCCGAACAAGCAAAGAACAAAAGGAAAGAGCTCCCTTTTCAAATCATGTTCTATATTGTGAAGATTAGTGAAATAGAACTTTAAAGAATAGTCAGAATGCTGTAAGTTTAGCAAATTCCAGATGGTGAAAGTAAACAGTTCTTCCAGCAGATATTGAGTTCCAACTCTTTGAAACCAAACTGATGTACATTTATTATATGATTTCCTTATTTTTAGGGGGGAATAGTCAACAGATCTGAGTGAAGGATTGGTAATGTGTGTGTGTGTGTGTGTTGCTAAGCTTTCAAGGACCCAAACCTGATAACAATTTGACTGACTGGGGACTTTGCAACAGGCCCTTGTGTGCTAATGATCAGAAAATGATGTGCGCTATTTTCCGTGACTACTTGACCAAAACTATTGGTTACAAAGCAAGATGTCTATATATCTTGTGCAGTTACAGTGTTATTCAAATATTATTTTAGTATGTGCTAGCTATAAAACATGAAAATGAATTGTCAGAGACAAAGCATTTGTGTGTGTGAGGGGGGAGGTAGGTGTTGTGCAGGAGGGAACATGTCAAAAGAAAAGTGGGTCATCCTTCTTACACAGCTTGTTATCTATGATTATAATGCCATTTGTGAATTGTCCTTAGCTATAGATTTCATTTTCTTACGCTCTAAAATTGCTTCATATTCTGATAAAGCAATTAATAACCTTTGAGTTTTCGAATTAGTTGGATTTCAAAATGTATGATCCAAAATAGTTTCAAAATTATAAAAACTTTTTTGCAAAGTCAAAACATTGTATGATGTTGAATTCACAGGCTGTGCTATATACCATATAAATTCAAACAAGGGTCATACGCCCTGAGTTCAGAAAGAAAAATGAAAAATTCATTACTTTTGAAATTTGCAGATGTTATATCCTCATGTTTTCAAATGCTTTGAAAAGAGGATCCAAATATATATATATTTTTTTTTAATTGAAATGAGTTGGTATTATGGTAAGGGTGGTTCTATATTAAGAAAATGTGGTTTAACTTTTTGAAAAGAAGGTTTGTTCTGAAGACAGATGTACTTGAGATGAATGGCAGAGGTTTTTTGAGAAGTTGATAATAATTGTGATTTGAAAAGACATTCACCTTGGGAAATTAATTACATGGAGTTAAAATAACCAATTCAGAAGAGTTGTATATAGCATGAGATAATGGAATAATGCCTTGACTTACTTTTAACAAGTACAATTTGTAATAATAAAGAAAGTTTGGTTATGTATTCATCCAATTTATATTTATGAGTATAGCACATTTTAGGACAATTATTATTCAAATATCACCTTGTTTAAAATGGGTATTATTTATGTTCTGTTTCTTAAGGTATAACCATATTTATGTTACACAAAACAAAGACACCTGAGACACTTGTCCATTAAGTATATATTTCCATGATGTGTAGCCACAAGGCCTTGAATTTATTTGTATTTGAATAAATTTTTATTAAATCCCAAGTGTAATATCTCCATGTTCAATTATCTGCATTATGTTTACACTACACAATCATGCAGTTTAAGAAATAGAGATAATCATGAAGATAATGGTTATTGTGCATAATACTGTGGCAAGTGTAATGAGAGGACTGTTATTGTGCATAATGCTGTGGTAAGTGTAATGAGAGGACTGTTATGGTGCATAATGCTGTGGTAAGTGTAATGAGAGGACTGTTATAGTGCATAATGCTGTGGTAAGTGTAATGAGAGGACTGTTATTGTGCATAATGCTGTGGTAAGTGTAATGAGAGGACTGTTATAGTGCATAATGCTGTGGTAAGTGTAATGAGAGGACTGTTATGGTGCATAATGCTGTGGTAAGTGTAATGAGAGGACTGTTATTGTGCATAATGCTGTGGTAAGTGTAATGAGAGGACTGTTATTGTGCATAATGCTGTGGTAAGTGTAATGAGAGGACTGTTATGGTGCATAATGCTGTGGTAAGTGTAATGAGAGGACTGAGAGGACTGTAATGAGAGTGCATAATGCTGTGGTAAGTGTAATGAGAGGACTGTTATGGTGCATAACGCTGTGGTAAGTGTAATGAGAGGACTGTTATGGTGCATAACGCTGTGTGAAGAGAGGACTGCTGTGTATGTACTTCAGTATATGAGAAGGAGGGGACTGGGATCTTTTGAAGGGTTGAATAAAGTGTTCAACTTTTACATTTTGTGCATTATTTAGAAAAACACCCCGCAAGCCATGAAAATGAATTCATTTATTGGCAACTAGGAACTTTTAAAAGCAGACATCTTCCAGATGATTAACATGTATGATGGAAGGATACTGGGATAGGTATAAAGACAAGTGTGGTCTGAATGATGGAGAGGTGGTGGGAGTATCTGCAGGGCAGTATATATTGTGCAGGGGGTCGAATTTCCCACTGTTCTAAGAACAGTACTTTTAATGCAGGAACAGTGAATTTTCCAAAATCACTGTTACGGTGGAACAGTGTTTTCGTCACAAGCAATGTGGTATCAATGATCAATAACTTTACTTCTGCTCAAAACAAAAATGCATGTTGTCAAACCCCATCAAAATTATTTCTTCCAGTAAGAAAAAGCTTTTCCCATCTTGCCTGCGATTGTCATGAATACAAATATGCAAGGCTGCTTGCAGGTGTACGACTGTATGCAACTGGATGTCTGCACATTATATACTAATGACCCAGAGCATATTTGCGCATATATTAGCCAATAAAGTAGTTGTAAAGTAGACCTATTTTGAAGAAAAGAATTTCTTCTGTTATCAGAAAAAAATTGGAACGGTGAAAACAGTATTTGTTTTAAGAAATTACTGTGCCATGGAAAGTGGCGAAAAATTTAAATTTCGACCCCTGCGATGGCCATGCTATGGAACATTAAATGCGTTGATTGGGAACCTCCAGACATTCTCTATGCGAGGCTGTGATTTACTTGTATTTTCTTCACCTTGATATTAAACATTACATTAAATGTGTTTTTTTTATTTTACTGCCATACTAACTAAACACACAGTTACACCTTGATAGTAGTAAAGCATTTGAGCTAAAGCAGTATTATCTATATCTAGGAATTTTACATTAAAACTTATTTGCCCTCAAATTACACACACACACACATGTTGGTGATGTATGTAAGTACGGTGTTCTAGTAGTATGCATACACAGGTCAGGTCTATTATTTGGCAAATTGTGCATTGAATTCATTTGTTCAAAATCATCTCTTAATTAGCTAAACAGTAGTTGTCTTCTTACTGTGGTTACACATATGCATGTACATGACAGGATAATCAGATATTCAATTTGGGGAAAAACCATGTTGATATCTTATTCTAGTTTTAAGCTCTGAGAGAATTGTGTAAATTTAACAACCGAGAGCAGGCTGAGTGTGACACCATCACATTCCCCAGTGTTCCTAAATTTTGTTTAAATTATTTTATCATTTAAGCTACATGAAAACTATTGGGTACATGAACAAAGCATATTCATATGAAGTATATAATAATACTCAATCTCAATAGTTTAACAAAATAATTGCAATTATTCAGTGAAACATAACTTGTGAAAATGTTGAAATCTGAATCTTAAATGAACATTGTTTCATTACTTTTTACTCTAATATGGAATGCACATATTTGACCACAGGAATATTCCTTTAATGGTTTTTGGGGAAGATTTACTACCTTCACTTATTTATTCTAAGGATTAAATTGGTAGAACTTTTTAACAAGGTGGCAGGACTTTAAATAACTTTCTGTTGCAGGGATTGATAATGTTTCATCCTGTTATTAACAGACATGTGCATAAATAAAATTATTCTGCTTCTCTTTTGATTAACTCACTTCTTAAATGTTGGTAAAAAAGGTTAAACATTCCATTGCCTTTTGGTATAGCAAATGAGTAGAGGTCAATCAAATGAATTTTTGCATAATACCGGCATTACTTCTTAATCAGTTAATAAAAAAGAAAAAAATTGTATTCATAAAAAGTGGAAGTGTTTCATAATCGGTCATCAGAATAATGGTGACTGGATTTTACCTGTATATCAAATGGTGTATCCATTTTTTCAATTGGTTTATCAAACTGCATTGCACATCTGTGTATAATCTTAGTTATTGAAAAAGGGATGTAAAATTTCTAAACTACCATACCAACCTACCATTTTTTCTTCAATCTTCTGAGATCAGTTCTCACATATCTCATCCTTGGATAAGTTTGTGCATCCAGGAATATTCTTATCTTTAGGGAGGAATTCTTTGGTGGATTTTTCCAAAGAAACTTAGTTTCATAAACTATTCTCCTTTCTTTGGTGGAATACATCACTAGTAGAATTTTGAGGAAGTGTGCATGTTCCTTCGTGAGTGATAATGAAGACTGACATGGATATGTGCAAAATTATATTATTTTACCATGATGGAGGCTCATTGGTTACAAAACCTCTTTTCTTTGTCCAATATCAATTGAAAACTTGTCAGCATTTAAGAAGTTAAGTTAACTATTTGTGTTTATATAAAATTTGGTTCTTATTGTCATATTTCTTCATCTTGATATTTATTGGTTGGTGCTCACCTTGATTTTCTTAGTGCAAGAAAAATTAATGTCTGTTTTAATTTTGGTAAGCATTCCTCATATAAGGAAATCGTGTTATTATTTTAGTTTGTAGTTTTGCTTTCTCAGGTAGTATAAACCTTATTGTATACATAAGGAACAAACAGTTATTCTCAATTTCATAGTACACGTGCATGCTTCTATTTAAAATTCATCCAAATAATATCTATATTTACGGTAGTTTTGTTCATGGTAAAAGTAACTATGCTGTTGACTAATTGATTTCTATTTCTATAAGTACAGGGTAGAAAATTGTTCATGTTCTTAAAATTTTAGAGTACATCTTTTGTGAGTCTGTCCACATTATTTTGAAGTTGTGATGTGTTTTAAGCTATTAGTACCATGTGAACCTTGAAAAGACAAAACTGCCCTTACCTATCCCAAATTAGTACTAATAGCGAGGCTAGGGGCCTTATGTCCATTCCACATAGAATAAGAGGAGTGTTTGACTGATATAAAAGAGCAGTTTTCTTTTTTGGGGGGTGGGGATGAGGGTGGGTAATTCCTTCCTAGCATTTCCATTACTAGCTTAAGTGGGTTACTCAAGAAACATGGTCTTAAAAAAGAACGGGTCCTGATCATATCTTAAAACGGAAAAAATATGTTATAGATAATTGCTGTGGGTTAATTTACCCCATACTTGAACCATATTAGTGAGTCCTTTACAAATACTATTTTGTGACCAGAATTTCCTAAAAGAGCACAAGGATATTTTACACTAAGAATTGTATTATAGCATTTTTATGGTCAACAGTGAACATGTCAACAGTTAACTTCTTAAAGCCCAAAGGGTTCAAAACGTGACGGAAAGGAAAAAAAAAATAGATTTTTTATTTTCAAAATTAATTTTCTTTCATTTTGTATCACTACAAGTTTGGTTTATATGAATGCTAAGACAAATTTTTCAATAAAAAAGTCAAATTAAAGAAAAAATATTAACATAAATATGCAATTTTAGGCAAAATTGGGCCAATTTTGTTGAGCTTGTATTTTTTCTTGTGAATAATGAAAATGGAGGATTTTTTTTACATATTTAGATTGTTTGTGAAACTTCCTTAAATTTCAGCATGATAAAAGGAGAGGTAGTTACTCTTTTTGTTTTCAATTAAAAGTATGTGCTGTAAGCTTCGTCACAATATTTTTCATGAACTACGATCCAGAGATGATTTTTTCCAAATTTGTCTCAAAAAGGCTAAAAATCATCAAATTTTGCACAACTTTTGCCAAAAAAAGATAATGGTGATAAGGGCAGACAAAATTTGACTGGAATTGGATAATTTGATGTCTTGGACAGTTGTTCACGGCTTTACAAGCAAAAGCTAGTTCTGGAAGTGTGGCAAGTAAGCTGTTGAAAAAGAATGTTTTTCGTTAAATTTTGTGCATTGTTTTTTAATTTTCTCTATTTTCATCATTTTTTTCTCTCAAAAATCTTCAACATAGCCCCCATGAAAATTTACTTTCTCTGAAAGAACTATTCAAGCTCTTTTAAATGATACCAGGATTACATTTATATCACATTGTTAAGCTAATCAAATAAGTTTTTGAAAAGTCTAGTAGCCTGTATAAAACGAAGCAACTGATGTATTCCCTTCAAAAAGTGCTATTGTGCGATGAAAGAGGAAAGGATTTTCTTCTATCCTTGGTACCAAAAAGTCCATGTCCAATTAAATATGGATTTTGTCAATTGTAACTGAAGTCATACTTTTCTTTTATTTCTGGTTATCTAAATTGTCTGCGCCTATTCCTGAAGAAAGTCACTAATCAACAGCTCTAAGAAATACAAATTGGGAAAAAATAAATAGATGTTAATAACACAGTTTTCAGTGTGAGACTATAGATTAAAGTTAAATGTGGGTAAAAATTGTTGGCTTCAGTGAAACAAATACGCTAGAATGAAGACGGGAGAAAAGAATTAGGCACTTTTTTAAGTCAGAATCTTGACTCTAGGTGGCATTAATGATCCTTCAATGCACAAAAACATTACATTGCAATTCATGAAAAAGGACCCATTTTTTTTACTTTAAAAAATGTTTGTACCTTTTTATTAACATTGATGTTTGTAAACACAAAGTTCAAGGAATCGACAAATCAACTGCCAGCTAGGCAGGAGTATCTGAATTTGTGATTGTCCAAAAAGTACATAATGGAAATTTGTTTGTATACATGCAATGCAAATTTGGCTGAAAACCAAGTTGTCCATCCGGGCAGCCGAACGATTGATTTGTCGAATGCTTGTATGAGGAGAGGGCTTATTTGGCTTGGCTGTTGTTGTTCGTTTACATCTTATTACGTAGTATGGTTCATTTGCCTTTACATCAGTTGTAAAATCATGCAACTGAATAAAGGTTCCAACAGGAAGAAAGAACTGAACTAAAAGAAATATCCAAAAATACCAACATCTTTTATGATAGATCAAATCTTTTAATTGTAGAATGTTACTTCTGCGATGCATAAAACAATGATGCTATATTTGAAATTCTGAGAACATTGATCAATGAATATATTCAAAACAAAAAATATGTGAAATTATACATGCAATCCAACAAATGTTACTTTCCTGGTTAAAATACAAATGGCATAAGAGGTTCTAGAAAATACACTTTTGACATTTGAATATGGGTATTGTTAAATTAAAAGATGTGCTTACAAACATTAAGTGGAAATAAAAAAATATCCTCTTATCTTACTTGAAGCCACTAATTGTAACAAAACAACAAATTAAAATGCTTGAGTTGAATTTGTGGTTGTGTATGAAACTTAAAAGAGATTTGTAAAGAATGGTTGAAATTATAATATGATTTATCTTTTTAATTAAATTACATTCCCAACAGAAATAGAAATACATACAATATTTTTTTTTCTCTTAGCTATGCAACTGTTAATTTATTTTATTATGTTATCTATAAGGGAAGGTCCTTGTCAAGAAGAAACATGAGTGGGATAAGACATAAAAGAGCAGAAAGCAAGGTTTTGTCAATACCTTTCTTCAAATTTCATATTTAAATTTTATTTTATATACCGGTGAGGGTAATTGATGAGATATCACAATTATTTTTGTTCAATTGTTATTGTTAAGAATTTTATATAGTCAAAATAAGTTTTCCTTTGATGTTGTAAAATACAATGTCCTTTAATTATGATACATACATTTTAGTTGAAGGTATATTCTCAGTTGATTTAATGATTTTCATATCATATTTTTTTTTTTTTTTTTTTTTAACAATCTGGTTGTTAAATTGCTCATTCAACTTAAAAGCTGTCTTTTAAGATATCAATGCTACTATGTAGAATAGGAAAGAAATATACTTTAAAAAAAGAGTTTATTTCTTTCTTTTCTGTACATCTTACAAATTTTGTAAACTGCTTCTTTATCGATAACAAAACTTATTATAGGACTGAAACACTTGGTTTTTTCACATGCACAAGTTTACACTACACGTCTATATCACAGTCATACTGACTTAACCAAATGGTGCTGATTGATGGTACATAAAATAATTGCTCAACTTGTATAGTGTTTCAGCTGTAGTGTAAAATCTGTTTGCTTTGGCTACAATTATTGTAACTCTTCAGCTTTTGAAAGTGGACAAGTTTTGCTAGATCAATATTTTTCTTATTAAGATTTTATTGAGTATGGAAGAAAGGGGTACATACTTTTAGGGTCCAGTGTCAAACCATCATTTGAATAGTGGGTCTGATTCCCAGTTAGCGTATTAGCAATTGAGGAAGAGAGAGCTTGATAATTATTTGGTTGAACTTGACTTAACAATTCAAAAGAAGCCAATGCTTGGGGCTATTGAACTATTGGGGTAGTTGATCTCTCAGTGACTCACACAAAAGAAACATGTTCATTGGGAACCCCCAAACAATGCTGGTACTCATTTACTGCTGAGTAGATTGAGGCAAGTGACATAAAATGACCTCAAGAACAATGGAGGACTGCTGGGAATCCTATCGGCACCTCTTGAATTCGGGTTAGATTTTACATCTATGAAGTCACACCATCTCCAAATTAAGTGATATTTTATCTGTAGTAGGTGCTGGTAGGGCTGTAATTCTCATTTAAAAAGTGGGGGACATAAAAGTGTGGGGGAACAAGATACAAATCTACCCAAAAATGTACTGAATTGGAATGATTCATTTAAGGTGGTAATCTGACCACTTGATGATGGTCATGATTGACCATCTGGTACAGTGGCACATTGAGGTGGTTTTCTACTTGGCATAAGATGGTGGAGTCACAAGGCTTTAAAACTAATCTGCATGAGGTTTTTGTTTATGATAACAATTTTATAATGGCACTTTACTGGGACTAATAATGGTTAACTGTAACAACCGCTTAGAAAATGTTAGGTCAGTGTCTGAAACATTATAGTACTTATGAACAAGTTTACATAAATTTGCATTTATGCTTTTGTTTTATTTTTTATTCCAAGTTTTCCAGCAAAGATATGTTACACCTGGTTTAAATATGTATGACACATTTTGTACTTAAATATGTATAAATATAGTTATTTACAGATTATTAACACAAATGTTAAAGCAGTTTTACTGCACATTTTGTACACATAAATCAATGAATATTCAAGAAAATACCAAACTAAAAGCCTTGAATCTGTTTTTATCTATGTAGTTTTCTCTGTGTCAATTTAGTGTGCTTTATAGATATCTACCTCCTGGTGATTTATAATAAGTCATCCATCTTATAACCTGCTTGGCTGGCCACTATAAACAAATGCACTATGATATCAGAACCCTAATTTTCATCATCAACTCTAAAAACACTTTAATATTGTGCTAAATAACTTGACAAGTCACTGTAACCACAACAGTATAGAGGGTACAGTGTACACTTTGTTTATAGTTTCTCACAGCTGGGAGACCCATGGGTTGGGAGCAATAAGTATTTAATGGCTTAGTTGGTAGAGTGCATGACAGATGCATCATGTTCCAGGTAACACTCACAAGATTCAATTTGGAGATTTTTCAACAGCCTTGCAGACCGATACGCCTGACATTGTAGGCAGAAGTACGTTGTCTGTGTCTCCTGCTCCTCATCCAGTCTTTGAGAGAAGTGAACTTTGGTAGGATAACACTCACTGTCCATCACCGTTGAGGACATTAAATGATGGTCCCGAAAGCAGGACAGTCATCCCTGCCTGATTCTCTGAACGTTATTCGAGAAGTGTTCATTAACTTTCCCTTCCTGTTCCAGTCAAGTTCATGGTGCTGACCTTGAGCTGCTGCCAGAGAAATTGACTGCTTATTGTAAAGCGCTTTGAGTATGCATGGAGTGTAGAAAAGGGGTATATAACAACCCAGTATAAGGGAGGAGTAAGTGGGGCCCAAGGGACCCTGATAACGGGTGAAAAGACCCATGCAACTTGAGCCATTCCACTCACCTTGGGAAAAGACTTAAAAGCTGCCTTGAAAAGTCTGTGTATTGTATTAGCATTAGAAAAAGATGGACAATGTCAAAAAACATTGCCAAAAAAATAAAAAAGTTATGTTGTATTTTATATAAATCAGCATTTTGAACTAAAAATATGAACATAATTATGATATGCAGATTTCTGCTAAGACAAAGAACATTATTTTAATAAATATCATTTATACACTAATTCTATACAAAAAATTAAATATACAAGACATTGATATTAACATAGATCTGTACCATGAAATTAGTTGACATAGATAACAACACAGAACTTTTACATTTTTACATGAATGTCTATTTACAGGCATGTACACACAACAAAGTTGTCAGCATACAAAACTAGTTCTGTTTTATATTTACCCTTCTAACTATTGGGATTCTGCTACAATCAAAAATTTGTTTAGAAACAAAATGACCAAGATATATACTTTCAGTACTTTTAATATTTATAAAATACTTCCAGTAGTAGAAACTTAATGTATTCAATATGTGTGGTTGATGAAGTAGACATGGTCTCTATTTAAAAAAAATGTAAATACATTGTTTTTTATCCCTCTCCAGTTCTTTGAAAAAAAAGAGGATAATTCTAAAGAGGATTTGATCTTCACCACACCCCCAATCAAGCTGGGAGAAGGCATTTAAAAAAAAAATCAGTCTTCAAGTAAGGGAAGAAATCTAAAGAAAACAAAAGCATTTTGCATTGTTTTCCTGTTCTTTCATCACATTTTTCAATATATTTAGAAGATTTTAAGCTTTCATTACTCATAACTTAAAACTACACATGTTATTTCAAAGGCTAGTAAACTCGTATCTTAATGCTCAATTTGGTACATGGTTAAACAGAACTCGTTTGTACCTGTACATAGACCTTGAAAGGAAAATTATTTATGGAGTTACTCAACAAAACTCTGTTTAACAAAGAATTTACATGTGATGACATAACAAAGAATTTACATGTGATGACATAACAAAGAATGAATTGCGATTAGACTTTGGAAAAATGACTTGGATATACTGTTTGTTAGACACCCAGGTGAGTTCAATCCCTATTCCAGTGATTCCAGCAATGAATGAGAATGAAAATGAAAAAAATAATAATAAAATCACAACCTAAAAAAACATTTGTTGAGGTTACTATGATTTTCTTTTGTCAGGCTCAATTCTTGTTTGGCTTAAAACTGACTAAGAGGTGGCAGGCTGCTCTTTGGTTTAAAAGATGCCTGCAAACTCAAACAAAATGAACTGAACTATGCTCACAATACCATTTAATCCTGGTAAGTAATAGACCTGTCAAACATAGAGCAAACATAAACAATATCACTTTAAAATCTATTATAAACCATGAAAATGGCAAAATCATTACATCAATTATATTGACACTTTACAATTGTTTAAATGATTTAGACATACACATTCAACTAAAACAGTAAATACCTTCATGGTTCGCATGCCCATGCAAATTGACACCCATATCATATGCCCCCGCCAATTATTAAAATGGCATCTCACACTAAGTCCCACATGGTATCCCACACAAAGTCCCACATGGCATCCCATGTCCCACATGGTATTACACCCCATGTCCCACATGACATCCTATCCCATCCCTTGTACCACATGGCATTCCATCATATCTCCCACATGGCATCCCACCCCATGTCCCACATGACATCCCATCCCATCCCTTGTCTCACATGGCATTCAAGCATATGCCCCACATGGCATCCCATCCTATGACCCACATGGCATCCTACCCTATATCCTACATGGATCCCATCCTATGGGCCAAATAACATCCCACCCCATGTCCCACATGACATCCCATCCCATGCCTTGTCCCACATGGCATTCCACCATATCTCCCACATGGCATTTCACCATACAGTATGTCTCACATGGCATTCCACCATGGAATCCCAACGTATGACCCACATGGCATCCCACCCTATGTCCCACATGAATCCAATCCTACATGTATGTCCCACATTAATGCAACCATATGTACCACATGACATCCATCCCTATGTCCCACATGGCATCCCTCCCTGTGTCCCACATGGCATCCCTCCCTGTGTCCCACATGGCATCTCTCCCTATGACATCCCACTGTATGTCCCACATCAGTGGCTTCCCAACTGAAGTCCCACATGGCATTTCACCTTATGAGTGGTCAGGCATGGATCCAGGGAGTGGTCAGGCATGGATCCAGGGAGTGGTCAGGCATGGATCCAGGGAGTAGTCAGGCATGGATCCAGGGAGTGGTCAGGCATGGATCCAGGGAGTGGTCAGGCATGGATCCAGGGAGTGGTCAGGCATGGATCCAGGGAGTGGTCAGGCATGGATCCAGATAGTGGTCAGGCATGGATCCAGGGAGTGGTCAGGCATGGATCCAGGGAGTGGTCAGGCATGAATCCAGGGAGTGGTCAGGCATGGATCCAGGGAGTGGTCAGGCATGGATCCAGGGAGTGGTCAGCAACCTCCTGACCTCACTAAAAAATCAGGACTAAAAATTTAGATGGTTTAGATGCAAAATATAGAAATACTTCCTTAAAGCATTGTAGGAGGTTTGGGGACAAAATTTAATTTCTTTATTAAGCTGTTTTTATGGCAAGTAAGTTTTTAAAAGTCTATCAGTTTATAGAGGAATGTGTGGTAAATCAGCAGCCCCATCACATGCAGTCTTTATGTACTAGCTTAAGCAAGAATTCTCAGTGACACAAACATTTCTAGAGTTCACCATGTTGAAAGACCCTCTTCAAGAGCCCCTTCCTCTATACCTGGATTGGCTCTGATAGGTTGACACATCTATGACAAGTTTTTATTATAACTTATTACAGTCATGGTTAGAGAAGAACATTTTGAACAAGCTTATCAAAAAATCCAAACCGATGAAGTACAAGATCATTTCAACAGATAAAGTCTACAACTCGGTAAATGTGATGGCACATACCAGGAACAGGATATTAATTCCATCTCTGATTCAAATGGTTGGTAAATAAACTCTCTGCTCCTCATTATGAACATGGTTAAGATATGATTTGTATTCACTGTTGTTACAACTTGGAATACAATCTTCTTAATGACATTAATGAGAATAAACACTTTCCTGAGGCCCTGTCTAATGTATTATTCTCTCTATCATACCAGACACACTTGCTCAATCATTGAAATTATCCTTCAAATTGAATGTTTTCAAATTTCAGCAGAGAGTGTAAGTCTAGAAAATGATTTTGTGTTCAACACTATCACCAACAAATACGTAGGATAACAATTTTTTTGAAGAGGACTATAAATGAATTATAATTAAGGTTCGTTGATTACCAGTAACTACATCAATCTAGAATTCACCAGGATCTAAATTCAGCTTTAAGGACCATCTAAAATCATGCTAAAAAACAATATTGTACTACCTCCTCTCCACCTCTGATTATGTATTTTGAATACCAAGCAAGATGGTAAAAACGACTGGATACAATGTAAACTTTTTGTGATATTAAAATAGATATATTATGTGATAGATATCTTACTATAAAAGTGACAACTTCTACGAGTTCAGTTATACCCCTCTTATAAAAAGGAATTTTTAAGCACACACATATCTTTTCTACTGACTTAGCCTTGTTTCACAAACAGCAACAAAACAAATAATATACTCTGCAATAAAAATGTCAAATGATGATAAATTTGTATAAAAACTTCTCAATAATAATAAACAAACCAAACAAAAGAACACCTCAGCTTACACTCATTTGAATTTGATTATTGGGATGACGTCACTATAACGTGCGTAAATCTGTACAACCAGTTTGTCGGTGAAAATAAAAGTATTTTACCATAATTACAGCCAGTGTAAAATCGATCACCTTTAGAGGCCTAAATCTCTACGTTCGCTTTGGTAATTTTGCAGGAAATTGCTGCAAATGTGGAGGAAATATCATAGAAAAGATTATTTTGAAGTTTGTATGTATTGTGCATAAGTAGAATAAAGTGTGGTGTCCACTTGTGCACAAATCGTAGCACGTTTTCACCCACAAAGAGTGCCGGATGTTCAAAATGCCGGAATGACCGAATACTCGAATACTGAAAAAAATCACACAAGCACAGTTGCTGAAACAAACATTACCTCCCTCAGTAATGTAGTGAAGATTGTACAACTTTGAGTGGTCAGAAGATAGTGGCTATTTCTACATTGCTGGCCAATAGAGGAGACTCAACATGTCCTGGCAAAAGGCACATCCACACAGAGAAAGTCTGTTGAAAAAAGGAACCAAGAAAGCAATCCATGGAGTTGCTGATCTCATCACCTTAAGCATACAGTGGGAAAAATAGCTACTAATAATAACTAGAGGGGAAGGAGGGGGTTGGTTAAAATAGGTCACTAGCTCTGTGACCTTTGAACTATTGACCCCAGAGTTTACCAGTTCATGTACCATGTGATACAAATATAGGATTGGTATATGTCTTGCACTTTTGGAATTTAAAGTGGCACAAAATTGTACAAATTAGTACATAATTCCACCTCTTTAATCACATATTTGACCTCATCCCCTACGTATATGTATATGTAGGTGATGAGATAGTAAGCAATGGCTTCTATAAGGTTGAGAAATAGCTACAAAATTTAATATCATTTCAAAACAAAGACCAAAATCTGAGTAGCCTTTACATGTGCCACCAAGTATTTGCCAAAATATGAGCCTTTCTTCAGCATGATATATCACATCAGCTTTCACCCAGATGTGCCTTTCTAAATTTGTTAAATAGTCTTTAGATTTTAAAAACACTATGTTTTGAATATTGTTTAATATATGCAAAACTTGTAATATTAGCTGAAATTCTTTATGTAATTATGTAATAAGCTTCAGCTATTGCAGATTGTGCTATGACCAAAAACCAAAAGCTGTAAAATGACGCCGTCTAAAATGATTTCCATGACATTTTTTGACATTTTCACAATGTGAAATTAATTCTAATTAGTTCACATTACCACATCAGCCACAACTGTTATTGATTCCTTATTTGTTCAATAATTTTTTCCGGTGACAACCAGCGACAGACATGTTTGACAAGGACAGTCAAATACTGTATGGTGGAAGGTGTTAGACGTGTTGTGGCCCAAATGGAAGGAGTCTGCCTGGCTAGATTTTCAGTTACTTAAGCATGGGAACCCATGTCTCTCGCGATTTAGTGCTTGGTTGGCTCCCTCCCCTCATACTTGCTCCAATCACAATAATGTTTTACATGTAAATGTGTATGCACCGTTATTCTAGTTTGTTAAATTCTATCAGGCCTCAAGGGCTTACAGGACTGGTGTTTATACTTGGTTTTCATCATACTAAGCAGATGAGGGTACTTATATCCCCCTGGATGGGACACCATTCCATCAAATGCTAACTCCCCAGCCCAAACCGGTAATTATTTCAATCTAAGTGAACTGGAACAAATGAAATAAAGTGTGTTGCTCAAGGGCACAGCACAGCACTCTGGCTGAGACTTAAACCCAGTACCTTTAGAGGAACAGGCCGATGCCCTAACCAACATTTGATTCTCTTCATACATCACAAATTTGCATAAGCACTTGCATATTAACACCTTAACTTCAAAGGAATATGGTCAATATTTATTCAATTGTGTGAGAATGTTTGCTATTTTCATGGCTTTTACTGAAAATTTATGCACTTTTGCTTATGTCCAGAGACCTTTTATATCGAGGCCTTACAAGGTAGAATTGCTAGAATTACACTCAATAAATATTATCTATAGGAAGAGAGAGCTGATGTACTTCCCCTGAGTCAGAATAATCCATTTTCTCAATTTGAAAGTTTTGTAACATCAAATATGCAAAAATCATTTCATCTTGCTCATTTAATTTTTTTCAAATCTGAAATTTGTTTTTATTTCAGTTCCCTGAAGCACTTTTCCAGGTCAGCTCACAGTAATAGACCTGAGGTGGAAGCTTACTGGATGTAAGGTACATAACAAGTATGTGGCAGCTCTCACTTGGGCACACCCAGAATGATGAGAAGAATGGGTAGCAAAGTAAAACTGAGGGGGAGCCTGTGGCATTAAGTTCAGATTTAAGCAGCAATATGCTGTAATGGTTGAAAACATTCAATGTAAGACTTCTGTACCACTTAAATCTGAAGTCTTACATCAAATGTACCACTCAAATCTAAGTAGAAAGGTTGGCTACATCAAACTCAAGACTTTAAAATGGGACCTGTATGCTTCTTCTACATTTAGTTCATCATTCCAGAGGACAGAGAGATGATACAATGTGGTTGGTGATATGTTGTTCAATTATTGGCTATACAAAACATACTCCAGAGGACTTGAGAGAGACCAGCCTTGGACTTGAGAGAGACCAGCCTTGATTTGTGTGAATAGTTTGCTATTTTGGAAAGCACTTTGGAGGCTTAACATTATGTTAACAGGTGAGAGCAAAATCCAAAGGAAAAGAGGAGCCACCCCTAAAAACACACACACACACACACAATTTGTCATATTAATAAAAAAAATAAAAAATACTGTACCTCAATAAAGCTCCAAAGCATACTTTGTAGTAGATTTTAGTCTTGAATAAAATAACTTACCAATCAGAAATTTCTACAGTAGCACCGCCTGCTATAACACATCAAAGTTAACTGCTCTGAAGAGGCCATCAGCTCTATCTAGCATGCGTATGAATATTTCTAGTTTCTTTCTGATCTGTTTTTGATCCTCTGCTGTGCATTCAAGAAGAACAGACTGGAAGTTGTCATCAATTGGACCATTTGGCTCTGCCAAACAGCTGTTTAAATACCTGTTATGTAATTTAAAGGTAAGGCACCATGAGCTCTAACAATGAATAGTGATAGTTACCCATCATACACCAACAAGTTAAGCAATCAACAATCACAAAACACTAATCAATCAAAATATCAAGTCTGACTCAATCAATCCATTCATAATTCATGAATTCAAAATAAACAGTCTTATTAGGTCACTAAGTTCTTATATAATCGAGGATGAAAGAACAAATTATTATTAGACCGAGGATATCCTTGAATTCCAAAGCATTGGCAAGCTTGCTTTTCTTACCTACAAACACATCTAGTGAGTAAAAATTTTAGTTTCTCTAATAGTTTTGATTGATGATGTTTGTTGCCATGTCAACAGTCAACATAATGTTGTGTCAGAGAAGCTCAAATAACCAATTTAAAGGAACAAAAGGTGCATTCAGAGAGAGGTTAAACAGGAGGTTCTGTTGTATCAGAAAAACTTATGCATTTTTGTTATTTTCCTTCTGCTTAAACAAAGACCAAATTTCTATGTATTCTCTTTTGCCTTATGGAGGGGGTGCTTATAATGAGCAGCAGTGATGCTGTTGAGCTAACATATGACAATGAAGGCATGGATTCTCATCGGCTGTATATACCATAAGCACCAATACAATGTACTATTACAATAGGTTTGAGTAAAGACTAAAATTCAGTATGCACCAGTACCTTCTTGTTGCTTCTTTTGCTTTCTGGAAATTTGCCCGAGTTGATTCATTAAGCATTTTCAACTGTTCCATAACTTTATGAAATGCCTGCTCTTGGTTTTGATTTCGGACTGTAGTAAGACACACTTCCACGCTCAGACATCTTTTAACGAGGTGATCTAGCCGCAACTCCAATTCTTCTCTCTCAGCTGTAGGGAGGGAACATTAAAGTGTTGAACTATTGCCAAGAGGGTATGTATCCATTACACTATAGTAACCCATCCCCATGCAATTCCAACTCCCAAGCAAACCAAAACTCAAAAAGCTTTCAACTACGACAAGGCACCCATATGACAGGGAGTACAGTAACTAACCCAGTGGTTTGGGCATCGGTTTCGTACTCAAAAGGTACTGTGATCAAATCTCAGCCAGGACGCTGTGCTGTGTCCTTGAGCAAGACACTTGGATCCCATTTGATCCAGTTCACTCAGCTGTGAAATGAGTACTAATTTCAGTTGGGGAGTTAAGCTGTGATGGACTGGTGTCCCATCCAGGGGGAGTAAAGTACTATCATCCGCTTAGCACCATGGAAACTGGGTATGAGCGCCGGCTCTATAAGCCTAACTTTAACTAACCCACATGACCCTGTTACCCTTATTGAGTTATTTTTCTACAACACTAGGTGTGAATTTTTTCCAAACTGAGCCTTTTTTACAGTCACTATTTCATGTTCAATTCATGTTCTCTGAAGAATGCACAGGAGACAGACCAGTTAGAGCAACACACAACTTTCTTTTTGTTCATATCAAGAGAAAATGCTGGTTCTTTAAAGGTTAATTACTCCATTTGGGACATAATTTAAAGAATCAAACATAAAATCTTTGGCTAGATATCAGAATCATGTTAGCCAACTCGAAATGATGCATATTCTATGATTGGCCAACAGGGATGTATATATAAAAGAAAACCCTCAAACAGACAAACCCTGTTCAAACAACAAGGAAAAGTCCTCCTGGTTTAAAAAAATGTCATGAAGCTATCAATAAAATTATTTTAAGAAATGAAAAAGAACAGAAAATACATGTACCGCCTCTTATATTATTCACAATAGCACTGTTTAAGACATTATGGATGGAACTCAAAATGGCTTCTTTGTCATCTCTTAGCGATCTAGCATTTTCTCGCATCTTGTCAACACCATTCTCAAGGGAGTCTAAAGTCTCTTGGAGGTGAATTGGGGTGCTGTTTCCTCCGTGCTCCATTTTAAACCTATAACATATGAGAAAAAAAAATACTTTCTCAATTAAAAAAACATCATAAAATAGCACTGAATTTCTTTCATTCAAAGACAGAACAAATTTGTTAAATTAGAAAAAGTTGAATTCTAAATAATTCTGAAAATATTCTTGGTTGATGATCACTTGAATGAAAGACATTGAAAAATCAAAAAACATGTTTTCCTAAAAGTTGCCTAATTAAACTCGCAAAGTTGAAGGGAAAGTAGTCTTTACTTCAATACGTAAATTGCAAATGATGTAGTATAGGCTTTTTCTGTACAAGACTAAGATATACAATACAGTATTAAGGATTATCCCAAAAGCAAAGCTGCACGTACTGGTTATACATTTTACAGTAACCTCATTGTGCATTACTTTTAAACAAGATGTACATTTCCTGTAAAAGGCTTTGACGAACGGATTTAAAGTCAACCTTCCCAATGGACCAGTCCAGTAGCTCTTTACTCTGTATCAGTAAAAAGTCTTTCAAGAACACAAGCCTGTAGGACCATAAATCTCTTATTTCATGAGTCTTGTTTAGGAAGATTTTTTTCTGGATGCACTGAAAGCTTTGGGGCTCAAAACCCATAGAAAATCATCAGAGGTAAAACAATCTTATTGCCTGACATTATGGTGGCACGTATCATCTGTGGCATTAAGCGATTTGCATTGCTTATACCCTGGAGTATAATTAAGATGTACACCAATACAATATTCAATACTGAATCTTAAGGTACTGTATATGGGCAAGTATATGTTTCATACTCCAGAAAGAGTTTTAAACTTTAAACACAATAGTCTTTATGTCAAAAAGCACCCGTAGTTTCTGAGTTATATGGCTTAAAAAATTCAAGATTTCCTAATGATGAATGTAAACGTTGTTATGTATAGTATGAAAGATATCTCAAAATCATTTAGGTAATTGTCTTTAAATTTCAGTCCTAGATTTCTGTCATTGACAATCAGTTGGTAAAATTAAGCAAATCACAGAATCCATCATTCTGCTTGATAGTCGGAAAACGGTGGCTACACAGACGAAGGAAAGATTTTTTCTGGGTGCACTGAAAATTTCATGGGTTGGAAACCCATCACAAATTATCTATGTATTACAATTTTATTCCCTGACATTACAGTCACACATATTATCTGTGCCAATAAGCAATTTGTATTGCTTAGACCCTTGAGTATAATTAAGATGTACGCCAAATACAATATTCAACACTGAATTTAAAGGTATATGAACAAGTATAAATTTTATATTCCGGAAAGGGCTTTAAATTTTGGACACAATAGTCTCTACGTCAAACAGCACCAATAGTTTCTGAGTTATGGGTAATAAAAATTGACAATTTTCTAATGATTAATGTAAACATTGCGATGTATGAAAGACAGCTGACAATCTTTTATTGAATTCTCTTTAAATTTCAGTCCTAAAATTGACAATCAGTCAAGAAATTGAGTTAAATCAAGGAATCCATCATTCTGCTTGATAGTCGGTCTATGGTGGCTACACAGACGTAGGGAAAACGTTTCTCGGCGCACTGAAAGTTCATCATTCTGCTTGATAGTCGGTCTATGGTGGCTACACAGACGTAGGGAAAACGTTTCTCGGCGCACTGAAAGTTCATCATTCTGCTTGATAGTCGGTCTATGGTGGCTACACAGACGTAGGGAAAACGTTTCTCGGCGCACTGAAAGTTCCATGGGCTTGAACCCATCGCAAATTATTATAGGTAAAACAATCTTATTCCCTGATGTTAAGGTCACACATATCTTAAGACTTCATATTCATCCGTTAGTCTGAGATTTCTCTCAAAGTGGGATGGGCATCCATTTTCATTCAATTTGTGCATTTTTTTTTACAATTTGCATTTTTTTTCCATTAGGCCCAACCACACAGTCAGAGACCTTTACATATGGGCACATATAGTACACTTGTGTCAACATATATGGTAAATGTACATAGCCACAGGTCGACACCGACCTGAGATGAGAAAGCATTTATCATACATGTAACAAAATACTCAAGTTTAAAATTCTCTGTCACATGGAAATCTTATGAATGTCTGCCTAACAAAGTTTACTTCCCATAAATTTACCCAAAAATAATTATGATTAAAGCAAATTAAAATAACATATATTTTGTCACAATCTACATCAAATTCTCAGCGAAGTTATTGTTACTGATCGTACACACTTTGTCAAAATACATCATCAACGTAATGTAAAAATAGCGAATCAGAAACAAAGAAATTTAATACAGTGTCTATAGTAACTTTGGTCAGGGTGGGGAAAGGACCCCCTTCTCTTTCCGTAGGGAAGTCTCTGGTACTTCAAGCATACAGGCCTGGTGACACACAATCATGCATTCATATAATAATGCTAGCATAACTGATGTCTAGTGAATATAGTTCCCAGGGAAATAAATTAGGGACAAATTTGAAGCTATTCTAAAAGCTATGTTAGACTTAAAACAGCCATGTTATATGGAGGCTCTGTCAAATTCATTGAGATAATAATTAACTAGAACGGTAAATACCGTCATGGTTCGCATGCCTATGCAAATTGACACCCATATCATATGATCCGGCCAGTTATAAAAATGGCATCTCACACTTAAGTCCCAAATGGCATCCTATGTCCCACATGGCATCCCACCCCATGTCCCACATGGCATCCCACCCCATGGCTTCCCACCCCATGTCCCACATGGCATCCCACCCCATGTCCCACATGACATCCCACTCCATGTCCCCATGCCATCCCACCTCATCCCACATGCCATCCCAGCCTGTCATAAATGCTATGTCACCACCTTGTTTCACATTATTATTATTATTATTATTATTATTATTATTATTATTATTATTATTATTATTATTATCATTATTATTATTATTATTATTATTATTATTATTATTATTATTATTGTTATAACAATTTATATAGTGCCAAAATCTATGTAAATAATCATTGGCCTGCACAAATAAAATATTACATGAATACATAAGAAAATAAAAGATAAGAAAACTAGCCCTAAAATACTGAATGTAATTGAAACATGCAGCAAAATAATATATAAAGTAATAAGATCTAATAAGTAAAAATAGAGCAAAACTAAAAGGATTTAAGATAAAACAGTGAAAGGTAAAATAATTTCTAGAAGTACTTTAAAATTATGATTTAAAAAGAACATCTGGTAGTAATAGACTGTACAAATATTTTTACATGCTGACATTAGAAAATAAAAGATAAGAAAACTGGCCTAAAATACTGAAAGTAATTCAAGCATGCAGCAAAATGATAAGATCAAATATAAGTAAAAATAGATAAAAATAGAAGGATTTAAGAACAATACATCTATACCAATAAAGCATTAAAAGGCAAATAACCGTGCGTCTATAAGTACTTTTAAATTATGATTTAAAAAGAACATATGGCTGTTACAGACTGATAGACTTACCAATAAATTATCAAAGATAATTATATAAAAAAATAAAAGGTAATACAAAATTTTATGTAGAGTGAACGAAACTTTAAAACCTTCTAAAATATAATAAAATCATATGTCAAAAGCAACCTTAAAAAGATGTTTTTATAATTTTTTTGAAAACAACAAAAGAATCGGCAGTATGATTGACATTGGGATTGCCATATGAGGGTTTTTATAGCTAAGTATACAATTCCAGTATGTTTTGGAGAATTCACATGTTGTAGAAAATTGATGAATGAAGATTAACTTACTTTTTGGATATACTGGACAATTAGTCTAAATGATGCACTTTTTCAAAATCCTTTTCCTAAATCTTTACTTATATGACACCCCAACAGGATCAAAGTTCTCTGATTAACGTTTTGGTGGCCATCTTGACTCTTACCCACCGTTTGTTTTTAACTATTTAAATCTCTAAACTCCACAGATAAGCTTTAGGATGTTTCACAAAACTGCAGGTTGATTTTTCGCTGACAACAATTTTTCTGTTCATATTATTTAATTAAATAGTTTTAGTCAATAAACTGTGTGCAAAAACAAATGAATAAAACATCAAGAAATGTTTGGATGATACAATAGTACTTTGTAAGTATTATCTTTTAATTTTTTTCTTCAGACATCTGAAATATATTAGGCCTACCAGGGCTGCTAAAATGTAATAGCCCACCCAAATAGCAATGTTTCGAACTTTGACCATACATGCTCTGGAGAGCTCGTAAGTCAAAATTTACGCGAAAAAATATAATCCAGTAAATGTTTCAATGCAATTAACTAAAATCACCATAAAAATAGTTTTTGGTTGGAAAAATGCTTATGTTCTATTACAATTTTTGCAAACATGCTTGCAGAAAATGTGTTTAAACTTTATTTTTGAACAAAAAATGTGTATCCTCTTATGATAGCAATTCAGTTATTACGATATTCACAATGTGTAAAACAAATTCAAGTTTCCGTGTGCTGATTTCCTGGTTCTTCATATCGAAAATCAATTTGCCTAAAATTTCTGGAAAAATTGTTTTGAAAACACATGTTGAAGCCCATTGACTTTGCCTAAGTTAAGTGTATGGATTATGTATTTAATCGTTTCATGCTCTAAAATCAGCAAAGAAGTTGGGAGTATGAAGATTCGTACTACAGTAGGTCTAGCCTATCTTAGTGAAATAAACACCTCACTCAGTCATGTCAGTAGGCACTACTTGCAAGGCAATACTTGCATACTGAGTGAGACAATGCACTATACACTCGTAACGTTGAAAACCACTCAGACAAGAATAACATAAGCATGAAGTGAAAACCTTTCTCAAAACTGACAAAAGTACTAACGAGCTATGATTTCATTAGCATTTTCAAACTTTAAAGTATTTTTCAAACTAAGTTTGAATATCTAAATTATGGACGAAATGACATTCCGACTACTTTGTACTTACTATACCTCACTTTTGGAAATACATACACAATTAGTGCACGTATCACCTGAGTGAGCTGGCAACTGCTATTTTGAAAATGTTTGTCAGCAAATACGCGCAGTTTTTTATTTAATGCTATATGCACATTGACTTTATCAACGCTTAATAGATTTTTCGACAACTTTTCAAATAATTAGATACATCCACCAGAGGCACAGTTTAAAAAATAAGTCAGTACAGAAGCAAAAGCTCTCGCACAAAACGCAACACTTCAATTTTTCTTCACTAAACCCACGCCCAAAACGTAAAAGAGCGGCTCATAGTATTGATAGAACCTATATGTATTTAGTGTATTCCATGCGCCAACAGGTATTGTCAAAAGTTGACATGAGATTATTGTGGAAAGGCCTAGTTATTCTAGGCCTAGAAATTCATCTACGCTCTATGATAAGCCAATGCAGCAGTTTCAATGTTATAAAGTATGGGCCTATACTACGTTTTCTGTGTACAGCAGCAAATTCTCCAGGTCGGACATCCGGGAATGTTGTGGTGCACGACGTCATAACAATGCTTTTTTGACGATCTCAAACCTCAGTCAAAGGGGAAAACAAACAAGTCAGTTATCATTGCAGTCAATGAGAGAAAAACATATTTTTTGTCATTTTTCAACAAATATTGGACAGAATTGATTTTTCTTCAAATATGTTGTGTATAGTTTCCAACATACATGTACATGAATACCAATTATTTTCACTGACTGGCTGAAAAAATATCCCATTGACTATGTAATGATAAAGTTTCCCCTTCAACTTAGCAAAACCGTACAGAACTTGTACACCGTACATGGTTCCGTCAACTCCGACCACGAGAATGACTTGTTGTTAAAAATAAAGGATTAGTTCAGTAGTCAAGCATGTCCATCTTATATGAAATAGGACTTCAAAAGAAACAAAGTGGTGAAGAAAGCACTGCAAAATCTAATTCCTTTAAAGGAGCTATTCAAGTTTAAAGTATGGTATAATTTCTGTAGAAACGACTGAAATCAGACTACTTGTGATGTCACAGCCTCGGATTCCTCAAAATCTTTATGTATTTTAAAGAAAGTTTATTTAGGTTTTTCACTATTTAAATCATTTCTCCTCAAACTTTCTTTAGATGGTATATTATAAATACCATTTCTAGATTCAGTTTTACTACTTTTTTGACATATCCCATGGTTTTTAAGCCACAAAAAAGCAGGACAAAATATGATAGAATATATAAAGACTTTGAGGAATCTGAGGCTACGACATCACAACTAGTCTGATTTCAATCGTACTACACAAATGATACCAAACTTGAAACTTGATTATCTCCTTAACAGAATTAGATTTTGTAATGCTTTCTTCACCATTTTGTCTCTTTTGAAGTCCACTTTTATATAAGATGAACATGCTTGACCACTGAACTAATCCTTTAAGCTTGGATTATCGCGGAATAGGTATAGCCATCACGTAATTTATAAGTGACAAGTGAAGTACAACATCAAGTTCAAGGAAATTTTGAACTTTTCTTACTCGATCAATACATCAATTCCTTAGCAACTGCTAAAATATGTTTACCCTACCTTTTATGAGAAATATTTGTAGCTTACTTGGATTAAATTGTATTTTATCACTGCTGTTCACATAAAAAAAAAGTGCACTAAAATTCCTTACACAAGTTACAGAACTGAGAACGACCCAACCATAACTGAACTCCCGTACCCGTTGGATAAACAACGGCAATTCAGGTCTTATACATGCAGTGCGTACATGTACACATCCTCAGCTCTATTTTTTTCGGATATGACTGCCCACGGCCACGCACGACGGGCCCCCAGCTAAGGCAGTGGGAGGCAAAGTGGAGTATGGAGTTTTAACTCCAACAAATGCCGGGTCATCTGCATCAGTCGAAGCAGATATGTACGCGAGAACAATTATCAGCTACAGGCAGTGGCGTAGCTAGCGCTACGGGCCGGGAGGAGGGGGAAGGGGGTACGAGTGGGACCCTGCGGGCCCTATGGTATATAGGTATAATGGTATAGTTTGTACGGGCCCTTGCTGTTTTTAATACTTATACCTCTGATACCTATGTTTCCTGGACGAAAGGCTAGTAGCCTGAGAATCCACTGACCTAGAAGTGTCAAGTAATTCGTGACTCTCGGCCTTAAAGTGAAAGCGAAAAGCCCGATTACACCCAGTGCTTATCCAGCCTGTTCTTAAACAATTTTAGATTGCATGCTTCCACAACCTCCTTAGGTAAATTATTCCATAACTTGCAAATCCGATTGGAGAACAAATTATGTCACACGGTGGTGCAGGTTAAAATAATATTTCGTCTTCCGAAGATTTGTTTTCGTCTTCCGAAGTTTTTTTCTTCGTTTTCCGAAGTTTTCGTTTTCCGAAGTTTTCGTTTTTCGAAGTTTTCGTTTTCCGAAGTTTTTAATTTCCGAAGTTTTTGTAATCCTATTTTTTTTTTTTTTTTGTTATCCGCAGTTTTTTTTTTTGTTCTATATATATTTGGTGGCGCTCTTTCGACATTTATAAGTTCAATTATTGCAGGATTGAATGAATGTGAATGAAGAATTTTCCTGTTTTTAGAACCTCTTGTTCTAGTATTATTACGAATAGGTTATAAATTTGCAACTCTTGTATCATATATATGTGAGACTATCTTATATACTTCAATCATATCACCTCTTGCTCTGTAAGTTAATGTTGGTAGTTTCAGATTATTAAGCCTGTCTGGATATGGCAGATTACGCAAATGTGGGATAAGTTTGGTGGCTCTCCTTTAAACATTTTCGATCAACTCAATGTGTTTTTTCTTTGATGGGTGCCAGACACAGTTTGGAAATTCCAGATGAGGTCTTACAAATGCCTTGTAGAGTTGGACTAGAGAGGTTTTGTCAAGATATGTGAATGATCTACGGATGAGTCCAAGTATCATATTTGCCTTGTTGATTTCTCGTTGATGTGAGCTTCAAAATTAAGCTTGGAGTCAAAAGTTACTCCTATATCCTTCTCATTAGTTACAAAATCAAGATTGTGATCCAACATGATGTAGCATAAATTACAACGGGGACCTTTTCGACCAATTTTTGACCCCCTCCCCTCCCCCTCCTCCCACCCACCAGGTAACATTTTTCTTCCTTTACGGAAAGTTTGCTTCCTTTTCGGAAATTTTCTTCACAGTTTCGGAAAATTTCCGGATAATTTTTTTCGATTTAAGAACATTTTCTTCCATTTTCAGGATAATTTTCTTTCATTGTTCTCATTTTCGAAAAATTTTGCTCAGTTTCGGAACATTTTGTTCCTTTTCAGAAAATTTTGGCTAATTATTGAATAATTTTTTTCATTTCCGGACAATTTTGTCTCTTTAAATTCCATGATAATTTTCTTTAATTATCGGAAAAGTTTGCTCATTTTCGGGGAATTTTACTCATTTTCGGAACTTTTTGCTCATTTTCGTAAACATTTTGCTCACTTTCGGGAAATTTTTGGCCAACTTGGGCGTAATTATTTTCATTTCCGGACAATTTTTTTCGATTATAGGAACATTTTCGGGAAATTTCTTTCCTTTTAAAACAATGTGTAGTTAAATTGGTTTGGATATGAATATTAGGGACCATATTGCAACCAAACTGGGAGACAAAATGCTCAACGGGGGGGGGGAGGGGGAGGGGGGAAGAGGGGAGGGAAGGTGGCCCCCGGTTAATGTGTCGGCCGGGGCGACTTCCCCCTGCCCCCACCCCCCAGTTACGCCACTGGCTGCACGGGGTATCGATCGCTTGCAAGTGTAAAGGCCACGGTGCATAACTCGGGGTAAAATATATTTTGACCTTAGATGGAACAAACATATAGATTAGTAACCAGCAAAGGCACCAGATCACTCAATTTTGTCAAACGAAGTCTTCAAATCAGTAACCCTAACCTGAAAACAGTTGCACACAACAGCGAAATTCTAGATCTGGCCCAGATATAAACTCCAGCTATAAATTTCAGATCTGGAATAGATCTGAATTTGATATTATTCCCAGATCTGGCCAGATAAAGAATTGGGGAGATATAAACTTAGCCCGAATCAAATTTGATCTGGCTCAGATCAAATTTGATCTGGCTCAGATCAAATTTGATCTGGCTCAGATCAAATTTGATCTGGCTCAGATCAAATTTGATCTGGCTCAGATCAAATTTGATCTGGCTCAGATCAAATTTGATCTGGCTCAGATCAAATTTGATCTGGCTCAGATCAAATTTGATCTGGCTCAGATCAAATTTGATCTGGCTCAGATCAAATTTGATCTGGCTCAGATCAAATTTGATCTGGCTCAGATCAAATTTGATCTGGCTCAGATCAAATTTGATCTGGCTCAGATCAAATTTGATCTGGCTCAGATCAAATTTGATCTGGCTCAGATCAAATTTGATCTGGCTCAGATCAAATTTGATCTGGCTCAGATCAAATTTGATCTGGCTCAGATCAAATTTGATCTGGCTCAGATCAAATTTGATCTGGCTCAGATCAAATTTGATCTGGCTCAGATCAAATTTGATCTGGCTCAGATCAAATTTGATCTGGCTCAGATCAAATTTGATCTGGCTCAGATCAAATTTGATCTGGCTCAGATCAAATTTGATCTGGCTCAGATCAAATTTGATCTGGCTCAGATCAAATTTGATCTGGCTCAGATCAAATTTGATCTGGCTCAGATCAAATTTGATCTGGCTCAGATCAAATTTGATCTGGAATTTCCAGATATGGACCAGATGTAAATCCCAGACTTGGGCCAGATGTAAATTCCGAATCTGGCACAGATCTGGGCCAAATATTAATTCCAGATCCAGGACAGATCTGGATTTAATTCCCAGATCTGGTCAGAAAATTGGGCAGATATAATTTTGGGCCAGATTAAACTTGATCTGGATCAGATCAAACTTGATCTGGAAGTTTGCGATCAAACTCAATCTGGCTCAGATCGTCCTTGATCTGGATTTTTCAGATCTGGCCCACATCTGGGTATCATATCTGGCACAGATCTGAGATTTATATATGGGCCAGAGCTGTGAATTAGATCTGCCACCAATCTGGAATTTTCATTGAAATAAATATCATGGTATTGGTAAGCCAGCTCTAAATTATATGAAATACTTTTATTTCTTCAAAAGGCCTAGTCATGACTGAATGAGACCCTTTAACAGTGCTTAATAAGATTGAGCATGAGAGTTTGTTTTCTACTTTTTAGTTTCCTTATGAGAACACAAATTCCCTCAGTGAAAATTCAAAACAAATGTTTGAAACAAAATATTTAAGGGATTAAGCCACATGATTTAGTAAATACATTTTAGACTGATCATATAAATTTGAAAAATAAGATTATTAATGCTGCTGTTATTATCTAATTCTGCATGAACGTGACTCCGCCTCATCACATTTTTGATACTTTACTTGGTAGATGCTTAAGGAAGCACTGCTAGTCAATACAGAGGCCACCAAAGGGCTGAGCCTTCATATCTGCATGCTGAATCACATTATATCATTCGCTTGTTCATCTGGAAATAACTTTTTCATTATTAATATTGATACAAATTTGCATACATGTAAATTTACACCTGAAAAATCCTTTATATGTAGCATTGAATCAAGCTTATCGGGCCAGTTAAGTGTAGATCAAAATGACTGTAATAAAGGTTATATCTGGTTTATCCTATCCAGATAAAAATGTATTGTATATCAAATAAAGTATTAAATCCACTTTATATCTGGCTTGATATGGCCATATTCAACTTTATCTCAGATCAAATTGGCTTTTATATCTCTGGCCAGATGAAACTATATCTATGTATCAAATTAACTGGAATAAAGGTTATATCTGGCTTTATCTGGCCAGATCAAACTTTATTTGTATATCGAATGTAGCATTAAATTCACTGTTATATATAGCTTGATTTGACCAAATCAAACTTTATTTGTATATCAAATTGACTTTAATCAATGTCATATCTGGCTTTATCTGGCTAGATCAAACTTTATTTGCATTTCAAATGTAATATTTAATCCATTTTATATCTGGCCTGATCTATAGCTGGATTTGATCAGATCAAAATTCATTTGTATATCAAATTGACTTTAATGAAGGTTATGTTTAGCTTTATCTGGCCAGATCAAACTTTATTTGTATATCAATTGTAGCATTAAATCCACTTTATATCTAACTTTATCTGGCTAGATCAAACTTTATTTTTATATCACATTGACTTAAATTAAGGTTATATCTGGTTCGATCTGGCCAGATCAAAGTTTATTTGTTCATCAAGTTTTCTTTATATCAAGTTTGTATCTGGCTTTATCTGGCCAGATCAAACTCTTTATTTACACAGATATAAACTTTATTAAAGCCAGATCTGGACTTTTTTTAAGGGTGGTCAGGCCAATCTTGAAATATGCGCCATCAATCTGGGACCCCCATACCAAAGCCAATATAGACACGATTGAAGTGGTGCTGAGATCTTATATGATGATGGCTTACTCTTCAACAACAGAGAGAGAGAGATCAGGTCAGGTTCTGTACTCCAGATGTAAATATCACTTATATTCGTTCTTCCCGCTGACAATCAGACCCCGGAACAAGCTTCCTGATGATGTGTTAGAGTCCAGGCTGGAAGTTATTTGACCTACAAGACCCAACTGGCAGGGATCTATGCCACCGGGGTCGCATCGATCTAAACCCAAACCATGGGAGCCTATGCACCAGCACCTCACCATCTGACCATCGCACCTTTTTGGACTGTGAAGTGTTTTGATACTTTTCAAGATTGTGATTTGTGTTATTTGTGTTTCAAGTTTGTGGACTCTACTTTATCACTGGATTTTATTGCACATCAACTAGTACACACACGACTGTATGAAGACCCCTTCGGAAATTACCAGGACAGAGATGAGATGTAGGGTGTATGACGATTCTTGAGACCCTGACATCTACGGAGAGCATACTGTTGAGGGAAACTACATACCGCCATTCTACAACGCTTTAGGTTGTCTTGCCGCGCTTATGCCACCTATAGGATGCGGCATGGATGAAGAAAACAAATTACTGGGACATTTGTAAAGAAGCCGAGAAACAGATGGATATGGAGGAGAAGGGTGAGAGTACAATGACAAACAATCTACAAACCAAAGTAACAGCGACCGTCGAGAGAGGAAGGGGTTCTCTTGATTAAAAAGAAAAAGTACTGGCCAAATTTCGTGAAAGTTATGACGGAAGTCACATACGATTTGCTGAATGCTCCATTGTCACGAGGGTTATCATCCTGATCAAAACAGTCGAAGAAAGGAAAGGCAAAGTGCGAGAGATACGACGACAGTTGATCACAGATCTATTTGAGGAAGACATTTTCAAAGGGCTGGAAAAAGAAAAGGAGAACACGGTTATCGGAGACTGCGATGAGGAGAAGGTGATTAAATTACTAAGAAACGCCTTCTACAAAATGCCGGGAGGCTACGCTGAACGGTTGAGCCATCATTGTTGTCAAAATGCAATGAATTGTCTGTGAAACTTGGTTCTTGTACAGGAATCCTATAACATTCTTATGTCGTACTTGTGGTTGATTATTGAACAAAAAGAAAGGAAAGAGAAAAAAAAACACGAGGGTGGAAGGAGTACAACATCATGGCATAACTCCTATGGTACCACTGCCTTGGTTGGGGCAGGTATACCCTGCAATGAACATGTTGTAAAGACTCTGACGTAGCACAAACACCGCTGATTGGTCGATGGAGAGCATAAAAAAGACGGCATTGTGTACAACTTGAAGAGATTTCCCTGGTCTAGTGGTTAAACCTTCGGTTTGCAAGTTAGTATCCTAGGTCCGATTCTCGGTGGGTCTCCATGCAACCAGTGCACCACAATTGGTTATTAAAAGGCCGTCGACATTGACTTATTGTTGACGTTATGTGTGTCTGTACGTCACACATATGTTCTCGTCCGGGTCGTAGTAAGCGTTTCGTTATCAGTGGTGGCGCTACGGGAAGCACAGTGACATTTACATCTCTTCCCTCACGAGATCGCTTCCCCCCAGAATCTTTTATAAAGTGACATATTTTGTCCGATTTATAGAATGTTGCCCCCATGAGACTAATTTTCCCTCGCTGCCCCCCTCTCCCCCCTCTTCCCTTCATGACCAAAATCCTGGTGCCGCCACTGTTCGTGATGACATTGTTACTATCGTAACCCATTACGCAGGTGACAACTCTGTCATTGTAATTGTGTATTGTATTCACTGTGAGTGTGTGACATCAAGTTTGCCTTTGGACACAGGCCTGTAGCCAAGAATTTGAAGGGGAGGTTCGTTTTTCGTATAAAAGGGCCCCAGACTTTGAAAATCCAGGTGCATATTATTCTTTTAGATTTCAAAAGGGCACTTTCTCAACAAAAAGAGGGTTTGTTTTTCGTATGAAAGGGCAACAAACTATGAAATTCCAGGTGCTTATTAATCCTTTAAACTTCAGAAGGTCACTTTCTCAACAAAAGGGGGTTCGCTCACTCAAGAAAAAAAAAAAACTTTTATTACCCCCTCCCTCCCCTCTGGCTACGGGCATGGGACATTGAATAACACACATCATGCCTTGAAATCTGGAGAAATACCTGCCGCTGACACATGGTTTGCTTGAATTCCGTAACGGATTTAGCAGGGTGATTAATACCACAGAGGGAGACCCCATCCACTGAGTTGCAATTAGAAACTCCCTGGTTTGAAGACTTAAATAACATCATCAACGGTGACATTGCCAAGATCATCGAATACTGTAAATGCTGGCAACTCCAGCCCAGCGCAGTTAAAACAGTATCCACAGAGTCTGCCAACTGCAAACCGTTAGAAGCGAACATGATGCGATCCTAGAACGACACATCTAGGTGTTATCCCGGACGCTATTTATTTTCCCAAACATGATATTGCACTCATTGGAGTTAAGTTAGGGTATGGGTCCAGAATTTCAGCCAATCAGACAAGAGCAAAATTTTACCATTACTATCCTGTTTGGGAAAAAACTTTGCACCCCGGACCGCACATTCACCTTCAAATTTCATCTCCACAAAGTAGCCACCAAAGCTCGGACCATAAATAAGTTGATCCTCATGTTCGCCAATACCACATGGGGAGCAAATGCAAAGATGTTCCGCTCATCATCACTGACCCTCAGCAGCCGAGTATACTGTGCTCCAGTCTGGAGGAACTCTAAACATATCAGCCTCATTGATGTCCAAGTGAACAAAACTACGAAAACCATAATGACACCGTTCACTTTAAAAGGACTGGTTGACTCCCAGTTCTCAGTAACATTGTCCCTCCAGATAAAGGCTACCACATGCAACAGATGCACCAGGCATCCTGGAAATGGAGATGCTGCCATCAGAATAAGACTCCTGGCATTCACGTGAGGCTGACAGTGAAGGGTATCGAAGGGTGGTGGTAATCTGAGGAGACACATTTTTCATACTGCTTTTTATTAATTTCATAAACAAAGGCAGCTGAATTGTCGATGAGCTCAGGAAGAACAAAAATACGGATAGGTTACCGAGTACACATCTTATCTAAATTGCTCCCACAACCTTTGAGGGAAAACCTGCTCAGCTTCCATTCCCAGAAAGGGTATGAGACTACTTCTTTTTTTGGAGATCATAAAAAAAAGTTAATGTTGGAAAATCTTCAAGAGCCAACCTCTGATAGTAATGGGGATTTGGGGTAATGGAGAGCTCTCCATATCATATTCAAGGATTTCATGTGCCCTCAGTGTCTTCCCTAGCCTTTAAATGATTGATCTAGCATAGAATCCTACTATTATAACAAAACAATGCTGTCCAAAGTGAAAATGACATGTTAAACAGTGTGCATAAAATATGTCAAGAAGCATAAGATAAATCTATTTTATTTTTTGGGGTAGGGAAACTTGAACCACAATATCTCTAATAAACAAAATTATACAAATTTGACAATACATGAATTTTGTCTACATTGTCCCAGACATGTGACTTGTACTTTAAAAGTTCTGAAAAGAGTTTGCATTAATTTTGAAAAATCACACTTTTGTGTTTGTGTCATGCCATATGTTTGTGCACTAATTTGAAATTCCCTGGTCCATGGCAAGAATTATAAACATTTGTACCATCATAACTACACACATTTTTCTAGACTGAGATACTTTTAATGTTTGGCTGATCTACTATAACCCATTCTGTCTTAACAGATGTTTTGGATGAGGGAACTCTCGAAACGTTGCCCGACAACTTCAGTCTCAAATCAACAAAGAACACGTTAACTAACTTTGGCTACCACCTGAAGCTGCAGAAATTCGAAATTGAATAATGTAGAACACCATATTTTTCACGGATTGACAAAACTGGAAGCTCTCTTGAGTAAATGGAAGTCCAACCATCAGAATCCAACAAAACAAGTCTAAGTTTTAAAACAATCACATGGGAAATAGCCATCTTTAGGAGAAATGGTCCATCAATCATTCAGGGTTTTGCACAAAGTCCTCCCAAGCATATAATGTGCATTTATATTTAGGCTCAGCCAAGGACTAATCTAATTCACTTTCACTGAACAGCAGTTATGTGGCTTAAGCCCCAGATGAATGACCACTTGTGTACAGTAGCTGGTTGCTAACAAGTAAACTGTGAATAGACTATGAAGATGCTGTCAGTTAAGAAGGTATAGATTACCCTGTGTTGTGTATGGTGTAACAATAACTGGTTGCTAGTCAATGAATTACAATGAATTGTGAAGTCTCTCGGGTTGAATATTGAATATCGGTTTGCATATTGCAAATGAAAAGCAACAAGTCTGCAAGTCTACATGATACATGGAGAAGTGCTTCTTAAAGGTGGTGATACTGTAATAACTGAGCCTGCAAGGAAGTATATATATCACTGAAACCATCAAAGCAATGGATGAATCAATGAATATCTAATAGGGGAGAGGGGAGGGGGGAGGGGGGATTACCCACCCTAAAAAGTGATGTATTCCCCCCTTCAATTATGGACAAAACTATAAATACTATTAACTGATAGAAAACAGATGTTGGCTATTTTTGTTCGTATTGCATGAATTAATTTTGAACCAAACCTCTTGCAATTTGCACCAAAAATCTTCAATCTGGGATCCAACATCTTGTGCACAAAAAATAGTGGACCACTAATCCTCAATTTTGAAACACAATTTATGGCCAAAAATATGGACCAAAATTTATAACCTAGGATCAAAGCCTTCAATTTTTAACCAAGGTATAAAAGTTGGTTAACATGTTGATAAGATGTATTTTGGGAGAACTTAACTTAAGCCCAGCACGCTCCCCCGATTTTAAATTGGAAGCTATACACACCGCTGAGGTTAGGGTCACATGACAAGTTTGACTTCTTGAAAAAGATTTCCAGCAATTAAAAAGGAAAAATGGCAAATAAAGCCTTTTTTTTCAATAGTTGATAATGGATTTCAACAATGTTTGGCTTGATCATGAAATAAACAAGACTTGGTTTATTTCATATCAACAATCAAAAGGGGGAAGAGGGTGTCGTCTTAGTGTTAACAAATCAAACTATCTATTGGATTATTTTACTGGGGACTGAAGGTTGAGGGTGTCGTCTTGTTTAACAAATCAAAGTAATTATTGGGTCATTTTAATGGGGACTGAGAGTCGAGGGTGTCATCTAGTTAACAAATCAAACTAACATTGGGTTATTTTAATGGGGACTGAGGGTCAAGGTGTCGTCTTAGTTAAAAAATCAAACTATTGGGTTATTTTAATGGGGACTGAGGGTTGGGGGTGTCGTCTTAGTTAACAAATCAAACTATTGGGTTATTTTAATGGGGACTGAGGTTTCAGAGTGTCGTCTTAGTTAACAAATCAAACTATTGGGTTATTTTAATGGGGACAGAGGGTCCATGGTGTCATCTTAGTTAACAAATCAAACTAACTATTGGGTTATTTTAATGGGGACAGAGGGTTGATGGTGTCATCTTAGTTAACAAATCAAACTAACTATTGGGTTATTTTAATGGGGACAGAGGGTCGATGGTGTTGTCTTAGTTAAGAAATCAAACTATTGGATTATTTTAATGGGGACTGAGAGTCGAAGGTGTCATCTTAGTTAACAAATCAAACTAACTATTGGGTTATTTTAATGGGGACTGAGGGTCGAGGGTGTCGTCTTAGTTAACAAATCAAACTAACTATTGGTTTATTTTAATGGGGACTGAGAGTCCAGGGTGTCGTCTTAGTGAACAAATCAAACTAACTATTGGATTATTTTAATAAAGACTGAGGGTCGAGGGTGTCTTCTTAGTTAAGAAATCAAACTAACTATTGCATTATTTTAATGGAGTTACTCATCAAATAATTTTTGTTGTTGTTGAAAATTGCAACTTGATTTTAAAAATATGAACAATAATGACATAATAGAATAATTTTATACAATTATAATGTAGTTAGAACAGTGATTGATCTACAGTGATGATGTAGAAAGAACAGTGAAAGGTCTATGTGGAAATATATAAGAGTTTTTTTTTTATAATATTTATGGTTTAAATCCTGTGTGAGAGATGTGATGTTACGTTAACAAACATTTTGTATGCAGAAGATTTAGTTTTGCTTAGTTATCCTATTTGGAAGTTGCAAAGTCTCTTAGATGGCCTATCAATCTTTATGCAAAGAAGTCAAAGGTACCATTGTTTTTGTTTTTAAAAAGAAAGGGGGAGGGGTGTTTAAGAGAAATGAGAGGTGGTATTTTGATAGCATATTGTTAAGAGTTACATGTTGTTAAGAGTCACAATACTTTGGCCGAAATTTTTCATACATTGGCTAACGAAAGCTTTTTATGGCTTAAAAAACATTTATATTAATTTGGTAACAATCCCATAAAAAGCTTATGAAACTTTTTTGACTGTAAACTTTTGCCTTTTCTTCATTATGGTTCTTAACTTTAGGGGCTTGAGGAAGCTGAAAAAGTGCACCACTTGTTTTGAAGGTATCAATCCTTGTAATAGTGCTGTAAGGAGTCAGCTAAGGCTTGGCCATGTTTTGTTAATAGATCATGTTTTGTGATTAGATATTGGTTAAGACTTGATTACTAGATTATCATTTTTGCTCCACAGCTTATAAAGACCACTTTCCCATGGCAAAAAGAGTTTTATCTTGCTGGGATCCTAGGGTTTAAACGTCTTCTCTTCCCTTTGGGTTTTGGGGAAGTGTGATTATTTCTAGGGGTGGTCAATGACAGAGCTTTCCTTATTTGATTTGAACACCAGATTAAAGAATATTGATTTTCATAATTGTTTTTAAGGATTATCTGTAAATAGAAAGTTATCTCAATATTGTTTATTTAGACAGATACAATTTGTGAAAAATACCTTAATTGTATTTTAGATCCTGTAAATAGAAAAACTCAAGTGTAAATTTTGTAATGGAAACCACAATCTTGAGCTGAAATAGTATTCCCAGAGGCAAGATTCTGTTTATTTTGTGATCTTGATTGTTGAAGAGGAATTTCATTTTCTTTCAGTTTGTTCTGCATATAAAAGTCTACAGGGAATGTATACCACACTGTGTTTCATTGTTTATTCTTCTATTGATAAATTGGTTTCTTTGATGTGTTGTAAAAATTCTACAATTATGAACAATTTAAGTAAATTTATTTTCCTTTCATTTAAGAGATGCTAAGAACTTCAAGAAATGTTGTGATTGACATTATCTTTGTTATCCAACACCTTCATTTATACTTACAAAGTTTTGCATAAATGTATATTTAAAAAAAAAGCAATGGGTTTGTGTGTTTTTTGTATAAAGGGCTAGAGAGTTATGACGTTTTGATGAATAAATGATACAAAATGATTGATGTGTTATGGTTAGAGATAGACCATCAGTCTAAAGTCTAAAACATATTTAGAAATATTTATTAAGTTAAACTTTTGGATTTAGATTTCTTAAAAATTAATAGAGATATTTCAAACTCAAAGAATTTTGAATAAATACAGTTTCCTTTATTTTGCTTTCACTATTACATGGATAAGTTTCCTTTTTCATTTATGTTGCACTAGAAAGATGAATTCTTGGGTTAGCTTTGTGTAACCATGTCTGCAATTTTTTCCACACTGCAACCATACCTTATATTTCTTTGTAATTAATAATTTATCTGATGATTTACTGCAGGTACCTCCACATCAGAAATATCTAAATAAAGGACACATTGAAATTCATATTAGCTCAATAAATGCAGAACCAACTCACTCTTCCTAGAACAGAACATAGCTGATGTAGTACTTCATTGATGACATATGATGATTTACTAGATGTGAAAACATAATACTTGTGAGTCCAGTGACATTCTTTTCAATTCTATTTGTCTACACATGCCTACAGATTAATGGCCCCTGAAAATGATATATAGGACAATCTTATAAATAATAACTTTATTTAAATTCTTATAATTATACAATTATTATGTCAATTTTAAAAATAGGCACATTTTCCACAATGGAAGTCTTAAGATTATCAACAAAGGCAAACTTTGTGATGTATGAAATCTGGCAAACAGATTAAAATCTTTTTTAATTTCCTTCCCACATTTTGAGCTATTAAAGATTAAAAAAAATCTTTAAAACTAAATGGTGAATGGAATATGTTATGGATCAAATATCACTTGCTCAGAAAAGAGCTTTTGCAATTGGTGGAAGTGGATCAGTCACCTAGTCATCCATCACAAAGCTGTACATATTAAGGTCTGAAAAATTAAAAAAATAACCATAAAAAAAAAAAAAAAAGTTCAGCTTTCTGCATAACCATCTGCAATATCCAAAATAATACTGCAATCCTTTTCCCACATATTTGGTATATCCTGCTGCCAGATTCCCTTCTTCTCCTTCCCTTATTCCTTGTTCCCTCTCCTATATCTCATTTAACCTTCATATTTATTCCTCTCTATCCCTTTCAAATAGCACCCTGATTCCATTTTACCTCACTTTGCCATGTGTGACTTGGACTGTCACTGTATATCCTCAGCAAACAAAGAAAGATCTCTGACAATTGAAAAAACAAAGTAGATAGCTTTCCAGCACTAAAATTGACTGTGACCCAGCGCCATTGAGAAGGGGTCCACAGCCCAGGGACGTTTGGGGGGCGCGGCAAAAATTTAAGACATTTTTTGACGCTACTGTAACTGTAATGAGTAAGATAGATCACGTAGTGATTATTTGATTTTTGTCTGTCTTTCTATTATCCACATATCTGCCAAAAACTCAGTTGAGAAAAAAAATTCCCAACAAAAATTCTGATGAGTAATCGTGAAGTTTCTTATGTTGAGAGAAAGTAATTTGCAATACAATCTCGGCATGTTTCCTATATCCCCACGCAGCTATACTGACTATTTTTAGAATTCGCTGAAATACACGCGTGCATGCATCCAAGTCACGATACTCAGCTCTATAGCTTATTCACAAAGCTATGGTATTCACAATCATAACTTCATAAGAACAAGATACGTTTCATCAGAGGAGAGGAACGACTACGGAGTAATAACATAAATCAGGAGCTCAAAAGAGAAAAGAAAGGGCTTCCAGGGAAAAGAAGAAAAATCGGCTAAAAAACCTTTACAAATCTAGGATTTTTAAAGAATACAGTGCTAAAAAGGAAGCTAATGAGGCAGAAGAAAGCCAAAATGAGCACTATGCCTTAGCATATGTTAAAATTTGACCAACGCTACCAAAATGGGGGGGCCCAGCAAAATATTTATCCCCGGGGCCCGCACTGGCTCTCGACGGCGCTGCTGTGACCATCATATGTGAATAGTGACTGGCTGCAAAGGATGGAATCATTCTCGGAAACGGAAATTGGCAATCAAAGACACAAACATCATGGAACCAAACAACCTAGATATAGGAAAATCATTCAAACTAAATGGTGATTGGAATGTTGTCAATCAAATATCTCTTGGTCAGAAAAAAGTTTCTGTGCATGGTGAAAGTGAAGCAGGCACCTAGTCATCCATCACAAAGATGTTATATAAAATTCTATAAAATTGAAGAAAAACAATAATTAATCAATTTTGATTTGTACAGTTTCGCTACATTGTCTGAACTCTTTTCTGTAATTCTTTAAGATTGCCTGTCTGCATCCATAGTAGACCTAATGCAAAAATAATAACCAGGGATAAAATATTTTTGCAATATCTAATATTATACTTAAAGATCTGATTTGCTCCACATATTCATTAAAAATACACTAATGTCAATTGCCCTTCTCATTCCCTTACTCCTTTTCCTCCTCTTTTCCCCTCTTGCACATGACTTAGCCTCAATGTCTATATCCTCTATCCTTTTCTTATAGCACTCTTGATATCCATTTTACTTAAGTTTGGCATGTTTGAATCGGACTGTTGCTGAGTCGTATATCCTCAACAAACAAACAAGATTTCTGAATTGAAAGACAAAGTAGATAGCATTCCTGCACTTAAATTGGCTGTGACCAGCATATATACAGTGACCGGCTACAAAGGATGGCATCATTTTCGGAAATACAAATCTACAGTTGAAGACAAAAAGCTCATGAAACCACACAACCTGGCTGCATAGGTCATCAAGCTGGTTTAAGTACAAACACAGCATCAACAAGGAAGTAGAATGGACTGCTTGCATCTCCCTCGCACAGGTACGGAAGTCTTGAAAATTTGACGACACTGAATCCTGCGCTTGGAGCAACCTCCTGAATAAAACTTGTGACCTGCTGCTCCCATGACTTGCCACTTATTGGTAGAACTTCTTGAGATTTTTGCTGTTTGCTCCCTGAAATTGAAAGGAAAATACAACTTGAATAACTGTAAATGGAAGATGCTTAAAAATGAACCAGAAGCTTTTCAAGAGTGTGGATGGTTGTATGTGTGGGGAAGGGTGGCAATTCATACGTGGAAGCTATTAATGCAAACAACACTACTCAATCCTGTTAAATGGGTCAAACATTTGTCCTCCCAGTAATCACAATATGTTATACATCTCTAAAGTACACTTCAAATTCATATCATGTAAAGCTTACCATAGCTTCAAATCATTATCAAAGCATAAAATTATGTAAAATAAATATGCAAAAACATGTCATTCAACAAGTTTTGTTCTGGTAACAGCAATAATCAACATATACAAACAATACCCATTATAAATGCTGGCACTACAAGAGAGTAAGCCGTTATTAACTGTTACTACATCTGAGCAGTGTCATACTACGCTAGTGCACGGATTGTAGCATTTCAAAATGTGAGGTCCCCTGATCTAAGAAAGGATTGTAGTTTTTATAGTCACAGTACTTGTATATTCTTATAACAAGTATTTCATAACTTTCAAGCAGTATCATAGGAATTAGGCCTACACTTTAAAGCAGGCTTCCTTTGGGTTTTACCCTACATGAAGCAACATAAGTATACTTAGAACAGCAGGTCTCCAAAAGTGCAGAGCCTGTAGCATGTGCTACTTTTGCAACTACATTAATCTGGCACTGCATCTAGGATAAGTCAATCTGATTGTCCCATAGATCAAAGGATCAGTTTGTGGGTATCATTACAAGAAATGGATATAATGCCATCTGTAATGTTATGCATAAAAATTATGCATAAACAATTTTTAAAACAGGCTTTTGTTTTCTGATACTTTACTGTTGATACACTACAGCATATACAACAAACATGCATAATTTCTGGTATGGCTATATATAAGGTGGAAGGCACTGAACAAGAATGAAAGATAGATTATTAGCCAAAATCAATCAATATACCTGCACATAGTAATAAAAGCAATTATTTTTATTCTCTTCCAGCCGAAATAATTTGTGTATATTTCATTTTTTTATTATCTAAATTTTGAAAATTGAATGACACCACAGACAAATATACACTTGCAACACATAGTAGTGAATTACCCCATTCTACAAACGGCTTGTATGGTAGCACCAAAGCAATTATGGCAAGACCAGTGGGCTTCAAATGAGATCTGACATCTTCAAAACTTGAAGAGGATGATCACAACGATCCAACAGATTCAGACAAGCAATCACATCATATTGAGTTGAATTCTCAACCCATTCTGTAATACCAAGGACACTAAAGAAATGAGACAAAAACAATCTTCAAAAATATTGTTTGCATATATATCATCTTGATAAAAGAATCCCAGAAATATAACAAATTGTAATGAAATAGATTCATATCAATTTTCGAAATGTAATTGATAGTTTTTCAAATTTCAAAAATCTCTCTTTCAATCAAATTTCTAAACATTCTTGGAAAATCATTATTTAATGCATTGTGGAATAATTCCTTTTATATCAAAATTTCCAAAAGAAACTTGGGTAGCCACTAATGGAAAGGCATCAATGTCTTTGTAATCCAATTGAAATCCTGGTTTTAATGGTAAACAGCATTGATCTTTCATTGAGAAATAAAACCCAACAAGAGCAGAAATTCATTGATACAAAACTTCTGTTGATAATAGAAGAGTTGCAGAAATTTAAACATTGTTATGAAACTTTCACTTAATGAATATCATAATGTAAACTGGAACTGGATAGCATTTCTTAATCTCTGTCAGTTATGTAGATTCTCTATGATATGTACAAACAGGCATAAAATTTGAATTTTAGATTAAAAAGACAAAGGATTGAGCAGTGGGGAAGTTTTTGATGCATCTTTGAAATGCTGAAGGAAATTTTGTAGTGGAAGAAGAACACTTAGGTTCTGCCCTATTCACAAAGTAAAACATTCCTAGGGAAGAGGGGCGTAAATTCGGGGGAGGGGGGGGGATTTTTAGTCGATAAATCTGGTATCACATCAGTAAAACTTAAGGTTTAGAATACGAAACAAGACAGTTTTGGGCCAAGTTGCAAATTCATAAACCGATTTTGATTAATAGTTTTAATGCAATATTCGGTAACCAAGGATATTTCACTTTTTCTTGTACTGAAATCTTCATATATAAATAATTTGTATTGCACTTATAAATGTGGGCACTGGCATTATTAAAACCAGTTTGGCTCCTAGATCCTGAGACTAAGAAGTGCCCAAATCACTTTATTTCCATTTAAATGTTGCTTCTAATAAAAAAAAATCTCCTTTTAAATATTACTAAAATCTCCAATGATTCGATCAAATTTCCCTGCAATCTTATCACCTTTATTCTAAAAATTTTCAATTTCACTTCCCAACCGGGAAGAAAGCATACAACCATGGAGAAAATCTCTCAGATATCAGTTTTCTCAGGAATTTTTCTTTTTTTTGGGCAATTTATTTTATTTTCTTCCAATTTTTAGTAAATTTCCTCCATTTTCAGAAAATGTTGCTAAATTCTTTTACATTCAGTTTTACCAATTTTTCTTCAATTTTATGTTAAAAATGTTTAAAATTGACCTCTCACCAGAAAAAAACATACAACTGAGGTGAAATCCTCTCAGGTATCAATTTTCCTCAAAATGTTTCCTTCATTTTCAGGCAATTTTATTTTATTTTATTTCAATTTTCAGTAAATTTCCTCTATTTTCAGGAAATGTTGCCAAATTCTTTCAAAATTGTCAATAATTTTACAATTTACATTCAGTTTTACTAATTTTTCTTCAATTTTATATTAAAATGTTTAAAATTGACCTCCCATCCAGGAAGAAAACATACAACTGAGGTGAAATCCTCTCAGGTATCAGTTTTCCACAGGAAATTTCCTTCAATTTTGTTAATATTTTGTCAATTTTCATGCAAATTCCTTTGTTTTAGGGATTTTTTTAGGTCAATTTTCAGGATTTCAAGTTTCCCTGCAATTCTTAAAAAAAAAAAATCTTCAGTTTTTTTTTTTCTTTTCAAGTTTATGTTAATGATTCATCAATTTTAAATCCCAATAGGTATAAGGCATGTAGCCAGGGAGTTGAAATGGGATATACGCTGTATCTTATTCTGAGGCCATCAGTAAATCTGATATTTTACACCCCCAGTCAAAATGGTCTACTAACACACCTGCTATGGAAGTAAGGTTATGTGGTTGAAGAGGGATGACTACTTTTCCAAAGAAAATACAACTCTCTTAGAAAATCAGGTCATTTCCATTATCTTGTTTAATATGTCTACTCCAACAAGAATTGGACTGTTGGTGCAGTTTCTTTAACTATGCCCTCTCCTATGACCAATAGAGAACTTTCTTCACTTTCTACAGTATTTCACCATAATTTTCAAGTTTCAGGCGCAGAGGGCCTCCTATCTTTTTCATTTTATATCCCATCATAGTCCGGTCATGTGACACATCGTACCCTAGCTCGCTCCTTCTGGGCTTGCTTACTCGCCTCTAGCCATGTGTTATCTAATCAGCGAGGAATGATTTCCGTCCAAAAGGGATATAATATTATTTTTATCCCAAATTATAATAACCTGACGCAGTAAGACAAGACTTGTGAGTAAAGCTGTAAAGAAGCTTATTGTTGTTGTTCCACCGCCCTCTTTGTACTGATTTTTGATATTGTAATACTTGTATTGGCTCTACACCCAGTACTAGAAATCCCACATGTTCAAGTTGAAATAAAGGAAGACAAGAAACGTATGATGTTTGCTTTGCGTGTTTGGTTTCCATATCGCTACATTTGGTAGTAGAGGTGGGGCCCGGTGAGCTTGTTCGGATGCATTGATTTTAATTTGAAATAACTTTTGAGAGGGCGGTGGAACAGGACGGACGCACCATGGAGGACCTACGAACAATTTAACCGTACGCTTCATTCTTTCCGCTGGGAATTTCTTGTTTGCCAAAGTTTGGGGTCAAACTTAATTTCAGCAGGGGAGTTTGTGGGAGTTTCATTTTTCATCAAGTTTCAGGCGCAGAGGGCCTCCTATCTTTTTCATTTTATATCCCATCCTAGTCCAGTCATGTGACACATCGTACCCTAGCTCGCTCCTTCTGGGCTTGCTTACTCGCCTCTTGCCATGTGTTATCTAATCAGCGAGGAATGATTTCCGTCCATAAGGGATATAATATTATTTTTATCCCAAATCATAATAACCTGACGCAGTAAGACAAGACATGTGAATAAAGCTGTAAAGAAGCTTATTGTTGTTGTTCCACCGCCCTCTTTGTACTGATTTTTGATATTGTAATACTTGTATTGGCTCTACACCCAGTACTAGAAATCCCACATGTTCAAGTTGAAATAAAGGAAGACAAGAAACGTATGTTTGCTTTGCGTGTTTGGTTTCCATATCGCTACATTTGGTAGTAGAGAAGGGGCCTGGTGAACTTGTGAACTTGTTCGGATGCATTGATTTTAATTTTAAATAACTTTTGAGAGAGCAGTGGAACAGGACGGACGCACCATGGAGGACCTACAAAAACAGATAAAGGAGCTCCAGCAAGCTATGAAAGAGCGAGAAGGTAAAGTTTACCTACTTCCAAAGGAAAACAAGATTCATGCTTTCTCTGGAGGCGAGCATGTCGAAACTTTTATTGAAGATGTGGAAGACTGGGTAAGAGAACATGCTTCTGCCTTGAGGATGGCATACCAAAAGGCAGGGGAGAAGACCAGAGCGATGGCGGAAAAGAGGAAAGAAGCTCATGACAAAGGGGCTAAAGAGAAAGCATTGCAAGTTGGATGTAGGGTATATCTGCGTAGTCACCCGAAAAGTAGGAACAAGATTGGAGATGTGTAGGGTCCAGTTGCCTACAAGGTCATGGGACGATTGGGAGGAAGTGTTTATGAAGTTGAATCGGCAGATGGTGGAGGTGAAACAAGGGTTGTTAACAAAAGAGAAATCAGGCCTTGTCCTATATTCCGAGAGCCCATGTTACCGAATCGTAGAAGAAAACAAAGGTTGCGCGCACCAATAAACAGGGAATCAAGCTCCTCCTCTTCTAGTAGCGAAGACAGTGAGTCGGATAGACGGCTTGTGATAGAAAGGACTCGGATGCCTTCAAGTAGCTCTTCTACATGGAATAGTGAGGATGAACGGCCCCTGGTGCGTCGTTCAGGGAGAGTGAACAAGGGAGTACATCCAAGTCGATACAGGGATCCCAGTTCAATAGTGTCTGGAGTTTGCACTGTGGAATACCATTGTGACCATCTGCAATCGCTACGGGATCACAGCAGAATTCTTCTCAGTACTATAGAGAATTTGAGGTCTGAGCAGCTCTGAGTGGTTGCAAAGGTGTTCGTTTTCTAATTTATGTTTTTTATATAAGTTTAGCTTTGCTTTTGTTAAGTGCAACTTTCTGTCAGGTAAGTAAGGCACATTGTAAGCCTGATTGATGTTTGTTTTTTATTGTACGTAATTGTATTTTGTCACTTCTAAGGTGATTATTCTATGGAGAGAAGATTTTGTGCCAACATAGAAGAGTTGTGCTTGAGAGAGAAGTGTATATAGGTTGCCTGTATCAAGTGTGTATGTGGACAGCTTTTGTCAATGAGTTTGTGGCAGTGTGTGAATGTTGCAGTCCGTATTTAGTGCTGGGTGTCCAGTTTCTGTTTTTCTTTCCGCTAGGAATTTTTTGTTTGCCAAAGTTTGGGGTCAAACTTAATTTCAGCAGGGGAGTTTGTGGGAGTTTCATTTTTCATCAAGTTTCAGGCGCAGAGGGCTTCCTTTTTTTTCCATTTTATATCCCATCATAGTCCAGTCATGTGACACATCGTACCCTAGCTCGCTCCTTCTGGGCTTGCTTACTCGCCTCTTGCCATGTGTTATCTAATCAGCGAGGAATGATTTCCGTCCATAAGGGATATAATATTATTTTTATCCCAAATCATAATAACCTGACGCAGTAAGACAAGACATGTGAATAAAGCTGTAAAGAAGCTTATTGTTGTTGTTCCACCGCCCTCTTTGTACTGATTTTTGATATTGTAATACTTGTATTGGCTCTACACCCAGTACTAGAAATCCTACATGTTCAAGTTGAAATAAAGGAAGACAAGAAACGTATGAGGTTTGCTTTGCGTGTTTGGTTTCCATATCGCCACAGGAACACTAGAGAATTCCACCAGCTTAGCTTGCACAAATAAAGATAGCCAAAAATAATAGCGCGCATGTTTTCAAAGTAAATTCATCTTTTTTAATCTCACTCACTTGTAACCTTTAGCTAGTAATCTGTTTCTCATTGTCCAAGAAATTTCAGTGGTCGAAGTTTCCTTGAAGAATCTTGACATTTTCTGAGTAACTTCTCCATCTCCTGCTCCGAGATCCAAGAGGTGGTCTCCACTCCAGGTGTCTGATTGACCAATCAGGGAGAGGAATTGGTTTTCTGAAAACACAAACATTGATCCTCTTCCCAACCAACTAAAGAAAATGAACAAAGCAGGAACAGTATTTCAACCAAATATACACAGTGCTCATCATAACATATGAATAGTGTGGACTAGTAAATTTTTTTTTCTGCTTTTTAATATCAACTACAGTAATACTGTAACCTTTCTTAAAAATACTTTCCTTTAGCATTTTGAAGTAAAATTAAAACAGATAAAAGTCTAATGAAATTATTTAAGAGTAATCTGATATTTCTGTATTAAGAACATTCAATTTCTTTAGGTATTCAAGTTCTCATTTTTCCAATCTTGCCACTGTATACTTTTTGTCTATTACAGTATATTACTCTCATTGTACATCCAGTACTAGCAGGCCATGGTCCTGACCTTACGCCCAGGGTGATGATTATCATCGATAAAGTGTTTGGGGTTAAGGAATGTGGCAAAGGTACCAAGATGTACATCCTGAAATACAACTATTCAGTGGCATCGGTGAGGGGGCATTGTGCCCCTAAATTTTGCTGTGCTCCCAAATGAAAAACTGGAGTTTCACCGATGACTTCGATTTCAAACATTTTCCATCCTTTTTTCCCACCATGCTAATAATTAGTTATATCATGTTTAATTCTAAGCTAAATTTTGGTCAGTGTTTCAATAATTCTCTCTGATAAACTTTCATTTGAACTTTTATTTAAGATTTCACCATTTTATTGCAAACTAGAATGGTAAAATCCGTCATGGTTCGCATGCCCATGCAAATTGACACCCATATCATATGACCCTGCCAATTATAAAAATGGCATCTCATACTAAGTCCCACATGGCATCCCATGATCCACATGTCATTCCATGTTCACATGGCATCCCATGTTCCACATGGCATCCCATGTTCCACATGGCATCCCATGTTCCACATGGCATCCCATAATCCACATGGCATCCCATGTTCCACATGGCATCCCATGTTCCACATGGCATCCCATGTTCCACATGGCATCCCATGTTCCACATGACATCCATCCCATGACCCACATGGCATTCCACCCATTGTCCCACATGGATCCCATCCCATGTCCCTAGTGGCATCCCACCCCATGTCCCACATCCTATCCCATCCCATCCCTCGTCCAATCATATAGTATTTCCCACATGCAATTCCACCATATCCCAAATGGCATTTCACCATATGTTTCACATGGCATCCCACCCTCTGACCCACATGGTATCCCACCCTATGTCCCACATGGATCCCATCATATGTCCCACATTAATCCAACCATATGTCCCACATGGCATCCCTCCCATGTCCCACATGGCATCGCTCCCTGTGTCCCACATGGCATCCCTCCCTATGTCCCTAGCCTGAATCCCTATTAACACGGGGAGAAGAAATTTGTAATAATTAATTATGATTAAGGATATCTTTCCTTTTTTATCATCAAATTTGCACTGTATAAGACTATCAAGCATTGGCGCTCATTAGGACAAAAATTTGCTCCGAAAAAGTGGTGCAATTTTATTTTCGTAAGCGCTCTGGGTGCTTATTATGTAGAATATGTTATCTCAATCAGAACTCGCTACTGGAACCCTTGCAATTTGCCTACAAAAAATATCATAGTACAGAAACTGTCTTTCTTGCTGTTCACAATGACATTCTACAATCTCTTGATTCTGGTCAATATGTTCTCATTATTCTATTGGATATCTCTGCTGCCTTTAACACCATTGATCATAGCATCTTACTTCTGAGACTATCTAATCTTGGTGTTAAAGGAAATGTCTTCAAATGGTTACATTCATATTTAATGAACAGGCTCCAAGCTATTGCAGTAATGATCACATCTCACTATCAAAACTTCTAAATTATGGTGTACCCCAGGGTTCAGTTTTAGGTCCTTTGTTGTAAACCACTTAAATTTCTCCACTTGGTAACTTCATTCACAAACATAATTTGAAGTTCCACCAATATGCTGATGACAACCAGTTGTATTTGTCTTTTACCAAATCAAACTCATCTTCAGCAATCAACTCAATTAAAAAATTGTGTCATTGATATGATAACATTAGGTGACCGTGGCTTTTATTACGCAGGTCCATCCCTTTGGAATAAAATGCCTGCCTCTATTTGTTCAGTTAACAACCTTAGTTTGTTTGATAAGTCTTAAGTTAAAAACATTCTTTTTTCGTATTGCCTTTATTTAGTTTTATCTTATTGTGAAGTGCATTAGAATGCTTGCAGATTTTTGCGCTATGTAAATGTATTATCATTAATATGAAGAACTGGATGACTGAAAACAAGCTTCAACTCAATAATTCAAAAACCGAAGTCCTAATCATTCATTCCAAATATGACCGTTCTACAGTTTATTTCAGCTCTATTAACATTGGATCAAGTTCTATTTAGCCAACAGATTCTGCACAAAATATTGGGGTCACTTTCGACAATACATACTCTTTTAAACAGCACATTTTCAACACTTGTCGGTCAATTTACAAAGTTGTAAAATTGGCCATATCAGAAAATACTTTACCAAGGAATCTTGTTAAACACTTGCTCATGCTGTTGTCTCTTTAAATTGAATTATGGAAATTCTCTGCTATTTGGGCTGCCTGACTCTCAACCTGTTCCACTCCAACGTGCTCAAAATGTTGCTGCCAAAATTGTAACCACTTCAAATAAGTTTTACCATATCACCCCTGTATTAAAGAATATCCACTAGCTTCCTGTATGTACAGAATTGAATTCAAGCTACTTTTAATGACCTATAAATCTATCCATGGACTTAAACAGGTCTCAATATCTGGCTGATGCAATTCACTTCTAATCATCTTAATGGGTTCATCGAACAAGCATCTTCTTCACATGCCAAAATGGAAACTTCAATCCTTTGGTCATCGCTCATTCACATGTGCTGCACCAAGCTTTATGGAATTCCTTGCCACTTAATATTAAAGTTGCTCCCAATGTTGATGTTTTTAAACGAAGGCTTAAGACTCATTTTTATGCAGAAGCATTTTCTTTATAGGGCTGCTGAGCATAACCCGTTGTGGATAATGGCGCTTTACAAATTATTTTGAACATTGAACATTAAGCACACACTACACATGCACACTGCCGCACATTTTCAGTGCCCCCCCCCCTCCTCCTATTTTTCTCCTTTTAGCCCCTCCAAATGAAAATCTCTGGCGACACCACTGCAACTATTACCAGGCACAAAATGAAAAAAAAAAATTCAAAAGCTACATAATGTGTACTACTAATTTTAAACTCTCACCGGAAAGTGTAGGGACAGATCATGCTTTTCCACAAGGAATTATCAACTTGTCTAGATTCTACAGTACTATATGTACAGTACATTTGATTTTCATTGACAAATTATAGATATAACTTGCCATTTAAAACAAATGTGCAGCTTAAACAGGACACAGTATAAAACTTACCCATTGATAGTTGTTGGACATGCAAACCAGCTAAGGAAAGATTTTGCCATTGAATACCAGAGTTCAGTGAAGAGCCAATCACATTTCTCGTAGGAAAGATCAAGGAAGGCAGATGTATCTTCATCCAGCTCAAACGAAAGAAAAAGCAGCTTGATGTCTTCAGGCAACTCCTCTAATTTGCACTCATACCACTGTAAAGAACAGGAAAATTATCTCACCAAAAATTCTGGAAAACCTCCATTTAGAAAACACTTTGAAAGCACCATGAATTTTTGACACTTTTTATCAAGGACAGCGATATCTTTCTCAAGATGATATCTTTCTCAAGATTTTGGGGTCATTACGTCAATATTCTATGAATCTTATTGACAATAAAACTTATTTGTCTGCTTGTCAATTTAGGTAAAAAATTAACTGCTTTTAAAATTGCTTTTCATGCAGTTGACCTCCATAGGCTTCAACAATATTTGCAGTTAGGTACACAACCATCATGTAAATAGCTACTGCAGCAAAAAGTACTAGAAAATATTCATTGTGCATAAAATGGCTCAGATAAATGCCCATCAAAATCACTATGTGAAGGGGCATAGGGTCACTTATCATTATAGATCACAATCACCAAAGGGGTCATTCGTGTCAGGCTGCATAGGAAAACCTCAAATTTTGTTGATCTTTCTTGAAAACCCCTAAACCCAGGTCATGAGATTCTTAAATGTTGTAAAGAAAATTCTAATCAAATCTATTCCCAGTACAATTTTTTGAAGACTTCACTCTTTTATGAGCAGAAAAATGGGGAATTGGAGAAACCTTTTAAAGACTCCAAAAGGCTTAGAAATTGTATTCCATTAGTGTTTTACTTATAGTTAAATGCATCTATTTACATTCTATTGTCACCAAATATGAAATTTGGGGTTCAAATATATTTTAATGATTGCAATTTATTCATAATGGTCATTCCCTGTCAACTCAAATAGGCCCAACACCCAGTCTCAGATTTTACTCAAATTTGGTGTGAAGTTACATAGTACCATGGTTAGAAGTCAAAAATTGGCAAAATGAAGTCCTAAAATCACAAATGGTGGCCATTTTGAATTTTTCCGAGAATTCACATATCTGAAATGTTGTTAATAACTTGAGTTATAAACATGCTACAAACTTAAAATTTGGTATTTAGGTATTTTAGAATCTATAGAATCCCATACTGGTGTTAAATTCTGCAACAGGGAAATCTTAAATCCATTACCCAGAGGAATGTGAAAAGTTTTCAATGTGGAACACCTAGCACAAAGTTGATATTTAGTACTTTGGCAAAGCACTTGATCAGGTAGTTTCAAACAAAATTGGCCTATTTTTGGAATGGATGTGCATTTTTAAAGCAGAATATTTTCTAACTTCTTGACAGTAGAGACTTGAAATTAATATTCTGTATAGAACTTTTAACTTATGTACAGAAACACATATAAATTCTCCTAAATAACATTCATAATAGTCTATTTTGGCCATTCAAAATGTAGCCGCAGGTCATTTCCTATTACTTTGCATGAAATTGCGTCACAAAATAACATATTGAAGATGCTATTACTGTAAAAGCCAACTATCCAAGCTAGAGCTCTGATATTTGAGCTACTGTTACTCCAAATACTGTACCATAGTTTCACAATTTAAGCTTATTAATAGTATCACATATAGTTAAAAAGTTATAGTTACATTTTTAAAATTCCACAAAATAAAAGAATTGGCTTTTTTCAACTATTCTTCGAATTGAGGTGACCTTTTGAAAATGAAATATTTTCTTTATTGCCAGCAAAGAACTTCAAATTTTTGAATACTAGAATATCATGGTATATTCTGACAAACTATTGTAACTTATGCTAAATTATATTTATAAAGATTAATAATGACCACATCAGAATCTACCCAAAGATCATTTTAAAATATTATTTTGCATTAATACTTGGTCTGACAAAAGGTCATTGCTCCCAGTAGAGACTATAACTCCAAAACCATTTTTCTGCTGGAAACTACCTTATCATGTGCTTTTCCAAAGCACTAAATATCAGCTTTGTGCTAATGTAGGTGTCCCACATTGAAATCTTTTACTTTCCTTTGGGGACTAAAAACAATTTTCAGCCACAAACTTTTCATTACTTAATTTTGAAATGTTAATTAATTAAGTAACTTAGATTTCACTGTTGCAGAATTTAACAACACCATGGGATTCTATAGAATCTGACAGATCTGAATACTAAGTTTGCAGCATATTTCTAACTCGAGTTATTAACAAAATTCCAGAAATGTGAATTCTTGAAAAAATTTGAAATGGCAGCCATTTGTAATTTTAGGACTTCATTTTGCCAATTCTTAAGGGTTGATATCTCTGGAATAATATTTTGGGCTAAAATTTGTTAGGGCTTCTAACCATGATACTATGTACCTTTACACCAAATTTAAACAAAATCTGAGATAATGGGTGTTGGAATCAACTTTTACTTGTTCAATTGGCATGGAATGACCCTTATTTAATTAAACTTGTCAATGAATTTGACATAGGCCTAGTTATTATACACATCCCTCAGTATGGGTTGACATTGGGATTGCCATACGAGGGTTATAGATTGTAAACAATTCCTATGTTTTTTTAAATTGAATTGTTGTGGAAAATTGATGATTGAAAAATAAATTACTTTTGGATATTCTTACACCAATAAGTCTAAATAATACACTTTTCGAAAAAATTAATAAAAATATCCTAAATCTTTACCTATTTATCACCACGAATCGATTAAGTTCTCCGATTCATGTTTTGGTCGCTATCTTTTTAAGTCACCGCACGTTTGTGATCAACTTTTCAAACGTCCGCAAATATGTTTTAGGATGTTCCAATAAACTGCAGGTTGATTTTTTGCTGACAACATTTTTCTTGTTCATATAATTTTATTAAATACTTTTAGTAAAAAAAACTGTGTGCGAAAACAAATACATAAAACATCAAGAAATGTTTAGATTATATAATTGTACTTTTTAAGTATTTTCTTAATTTTTTCCCTTAAATAATCTAAAACATTTTACCCTTGCTAAAATGTTACAGCCCCAATAGCAGTGTTTTGAACTTTGACTGTACTTTGGAGAGCTCGTCAGATGATTTTTACAGAAAGAAAAGTAGTCCAGTAAATGCTTCAATAAAAGTAACTAAAATCACTGTAAAAACAGTTTTTGAAGACATGGATCTGCTTCAGACATCATGAATAAGAATTGTGGGTGAAAAATAGTAACATAACATAATGTAACAAGATGACGGGCTAAGAAGGGTGAGTCACCCTATAAAAAGCCCAAACTACATGTAACACCACCACCACCATAAAAAAAAAAAAAGACGCCCAAAGTTAGCAAAGAACTTATCAATGGTGACTTTGAAATTGTGAACAGAATTGGAGCTAACCACCCACTCAAGCAAACCATTCCACTCATTAAAAACTCTTTGCGAAAGCTAAAATGCCGAATATCTATCCATGAGAACTCTTTGGTCAACTTCAAACTGTTACCATGTGTCACATGAGGATAAGCTAAAACATGCATGAAACTACAGGAAGTCAAAGCATCACTACCAGATAGGAATTTAAAAACCTTAATCATATTGCCATGTACATGTACTCTTCTTAATAAATGTCAAACCAAGAATTCGCAGCCTAGATTCATAAGAGAGATTCCTTACTTCCAGAATAAGTCTAGAGGCTCTTTGCTGAACCTGCTCCAACATGAACTCATCCCTCTCATAAAAATCCTATTTGCTCATGCAGCTGCTAAAGCACACTGTTTAAAAGGCTTCAGATTGCTAGTAATGCCAACATTTAGATCCCTTTCTTGATCAACACAACCCAGATTTGAACCATTCATGCAGTAATCAAATTGAATGACATCTGCCACATTTGGGACCAAGAAACTAACTTATCCAGATCAGTTCACAACAGTGAAGAATCCCTAGCATTATCTTCAATTCTGTACAGATTAGCATCATCAGCAAATTACAAATCCTGAAGCCAAGGCAAACATCAATATCATTAATGAAGAAAAAATCAGCTTCTTGTTGATGGTGATGTTGGTAGTTCAGTGGTTATTGGTGTTGTGTATAGATCACCAAAATCTAGCCCTGAGAACAAGAGAAATTTCTTGACTGCTTTAGAAATGTTGCTTCTAGAGGGATATCGTTTTTAGGGACTTTAATTTTCCAAACATTGATTGGAATCTTTGTACTAGTGGTCCACATGGTAAAGATTTTCTGGAAGTTGTATCCGACTGCTTTTTCACCCAGCATGTGTTGTTTCCCATGCATGGTGATAATTGTCTTGATTTTATATTCAGTAGTGAAGAAAGTATGGCTAGAAATGTACTAAGTAGCGGTAAGTTAGGGTGTAGCGATCATGACCTCATTAGTTTTGATCTGTATTGTTGTGTCTAAGAACTACTATTGTGTCCAAGTAAAATGGTTTTATTGTCATAAACATCTTAAAACTGAGTACCACAGGGTATAGGTCTTTTTCAGTACCCCTTGGACCGCCAGCCATCACTATTAGCAGCCATACTAACACAGCTGGCATCAGTCCAACGGTACTACTGGGAGTACTAAGGCCTAGGTTGCAAACTATATTATGGCTTTCAAAGTAGCTTCAAGTTTTCTTTTGTTTCGCTCTGTCATGTGGAGGAATCATTTTTTTAGCTTCTTTTGGTGGGAATATATTTCAAAGGGATTTTCTCACATTTTCCAATCTACAAATTTGAGGGTTTTCCTATGCAGTCTAACAGTAACACTAACGTTAATGACAAAGGATAATATTTTTCGCGAAATGGGTATTGTTCGAAAATAACGTATAGATAAAATATTTTCTCACATTTCGTATGTCGAAATTTTCGTGAATCTTGTCCCGATGAAATTTTGTGTTTGTCTGGTGCTCCAAAGCTATGCGTAGCAGTGGATTGCGGACGAATAAACGGCTATTTTCCATTCTTTCATTCTACCAAACCGACAGCTGTATGTCGTACAGATGTGGGAGCAGCTGGTTAATTTATATCTCTCCCAACCGCTGCAAGAAGTTTGTACCAAAGAGCGTGACGTCATTCGCCCTATAGTACTTTATGAAATATAGGCCGAAAGACGTCACGCTTTCTGTTAATACTTTATAACTAGACTTGTTAAATTTAATCGGAAAAATAATAGAAAGGAAGGTACTCTGCAAACCATAAAAGAAGAGGAAATTTCGGTCCTTTTTTGGATGCTTGTTTTATGAAGTAAAATGTATAAATGAAGAAATATAATATTGATATCGATATAAAAGAAATATCGAAGAAGAACAAAATGTATGAGAAAATTTAGAAAGCGTGAAAAAATAGAGATGCTAGACCAAACAAAAACAAAAAGCAAACTTGTATTCAAACAGAACATACTGCGTTGAAAGACAGAGCTGCATTAAGAGGTTGAAAACACTGAAGAACTTGTAAAAAAATAAATTGAGGCTTAAGATGTGCAAGGGCAAGGACCAAGCAAACCTAAAGAATAACATACGAACTTTATATGATTTTTGTACAAATGAAGAGGATACTACTGAGCATATTTTCAATTGTAGATATTAAGGAATATCTATTGGAACAGATATGAGAGATTAAATCTTATGAAACCAAAAATATGGAGAGTCTAAAGAAAATAGCCAGTGGTATGAGGAAAGAATTTGAGTGGGATAGATTGAAAATTCATTACTAAACCAAACTAGACGTAATACTTGAAAAGTCTTAAGGTCCATTTTTTAGCCATGCAAGTCCATTTTATTTGTATTTGACTGTGGTTGATTCTTTGAATCATAGTGTACCATAAAAACCACAATTGTCTGTAATATGAGACTCGTCACTCAATGAAATTCAAACTGCATCAAAAATTGACATAGATTGGATTATCATTGCTTATTATCAAATAATGTATTAACATTAATATGTTTACACATTTTGATGGGTCTATGCAACTTTATTTGTAAATCTGGCTGACATAATGGCATACCATTTTTGACGACATCATTTTTTATTTTTTGTATTGGAACCAAGTCCCTTCATACATTTTTTGGCTCTGCAAATAGGTACATTACAAATCCACTTGCTTAAATACTTTTATAACGTTGACTATTCTCTGTAATTTGAAACTAAATAAGATATTGACAGTTGTAACTACAGTTTAATGATTTTTTTCTTCAAATCAACATCTTTGAGGGAAAAACAATTGTTAAATTATTGATATTGTAAAAAAAGATCTCGATCGCCGAGACTCATAAAAGCTAATAGGCATTCAAATACATCATATACCACAAAAAAAACCCATAACAACTGAGTAAACCTTTCATGACCTTTTACTATTTCATAGCTATTTGGTCAATCTGTAATGGGTGCATAACACCATTTTTAGAGGCTCATGAACAAAATGGCAGCTTCCATGTAAGTTTATATTGACATAATTAATGTTTTATTACCTAGACAATATATGCTAAATTGTTTTGTACGAAGTGAAATTTCTTTAGATGACTTATATGCTTTTTGACAAATTTTTACACTGTTAGCTATATATTTATACATATATATATATATATATATATATATATATATATATATATATATATATATATATATATATATATATATATATATATATATATATATATATATATATATATATATATATATATATATATATATATATATATATATATATATATATATATATATATATATATATATATATATATATATATATATATATATATATATATATATATATATATATATATATATGTATATATATATATATATATATATATATATATATATATATATATATATATATATATATATATATATATATATATATATATGTATATATATATATATATATATATATATATATATATATATATATATATATATATATATATATATATATATATATATATATATATATATATATATATATATATATATATATATATATATATATATATATATATATATATATATATATATATATATACATATATATATATATATATATATATATATATATATATATATATATATATATATATATATATATATATATATATATATATCTATATATATATATATACATATATATATACAAAGATAGGTGGATTGAAGCAATTCTTTTCTTGTTGTACAGACTGTTTAGCCCAAAGGCTCGTCAGCAACTAAAACTAACAACGTGGAAAACGCAATGATATACGTGCAGACAAGGAAAGTGGATAATTACAATAGAGTTCAAGTGGATGAGCAGGCATAGCCTAAAATTTAATTACAGTATGAATTTCCACGTTCTTCCCCAACGAGCTATTAACATGTAAAAAATACTAGCAGACAATAAAAATGCGTTCAATATCGTTCAAAATCGTTTAAGGAGGCGATTGTATACTGAACTTGTCCACAAAAATAAATTCACACAGAAGGAATATATTTTTTTTGCTGATGCAAATCTTATGTAATGTGCACATAAGTAGTTGATATGTATTTTCTGTGGTAAAAATGTTATCAAAGTTTCTATGATACATGTTATGACTCATTTATATTATTATAATGCATATAATCCTTCTAGCTACATCTTGAGTAAGCTTAACTATGGGATGAATAACAAGATAGATAAAAGGAAATATATCTTTGATAGAGCTACTGTGTTTTTTTATTACCAATTTTTTATTGCTATTGCTATTAATAAGAACAAAATTTACGCACGATCTCATCGTGGTCAAATGAAAATTAAATGGTATGTCAGAATATAAAATGAAGAAGAATAAGACTTATTTATCAAACATGGTATCTATTAAACCCTAAACATTACAACAAAGTTGAGAACTTCTGACAAAGATAAGCCTTATTTTTCAAACATGGTATTTATTAACCCTCAGCATTGCTACAAAGTTGAGAACTTCTGACAAAGCTTTGCAGTTATATTTCATTTAGATGTTGCTTTCGTGTTATATTCTTTATCAAATGCCAAATGGAAAGCGAATTGAATATGAATTAGGCTTATTCATTTTATCAAAAATAACAGCCGCTTTTGCATCAGCATTGTAAACAGACGTAGTAGATATCTAACAAGAACATGTTGTGTGTTGTGTGTGCCTCTCTGGTATCTCTTGGTATGTATTTGGTGTTGTTTGCAAAGCCGATTCCTCATTCCGCTCCGTTATTAACTGAGTCATTTATAGCCAAAGATTCTTTCAGGTCAATGTTTTGATAATCAAAACTTGTTAGTTTTGGGCCAGGACCCTTTCCCCTCATATTGACATATTCATGATCGCTGATCTCATGTACATAATTTGCTCCGCATTTTGGTTTTCAATTATAGAGATTTCTGCGTTTGTGGATTCAATGAATTTATCAAATGAAAGCGTGTTACTTTTTTTTGTGCTTCTGGTATTCAAAGAGGTATAGTCATTTTGCGGTCGAATGCGATTTCTTGTTGTTTTCTTCTGTTTCCCGCTAAATAATATAACCTGTGTTTTGCAATTCAGGGTCACGCAAACAGTAGGGAAAGAAAAATACAACACCTTGAAGAGAGTTGTACGTGCAGGATGTTTTCAGTGTTGTTATCTGTTTGAACCATTTTACCTCGGATCATTTTTGGTCGGAATAGTGCGATGACGAGACTCATGAAGATAAGAAAGTCAGCAAACAGTAGCATAGCAACTATAGCAAATACCCTGAAAAAGAATAGAAGCTTCCACTGCAGGAAGCAGCTGAAATGACAAAAATCGAAGCAAGGATTAGGAGGTATAAACTTTTATTTATGCAATGAAATGTGCTCTATTCTGTAAACAGTGATTCAAATTTGTTGTATTCCAATAATGAATTTTACACAATGCAAAAACTCAATTTTTAATTTAAACGAGGAAATAACAAGGACTCTTCCATCCAACAGAAATGGTTTTCTTATACAATAAAATTGACCTGCATTATGTGAATATTCCGTATACACTGCTAGGAGAAGATATGTTGTAAGTTTCAAAAAATACAAATTCCTTAAACAACCGCACTAACTTAATCTCCCATATTTGAAATCTAAAACTACAAAAATGTATTTTGAGATATGCAATTTCTTGTAAACTCACTGTAAAGTTTACCACACAGAGGCCAGCTGGTGAAAATTAAGTTACGTGTTGTGTAAGACCAAGAGGCCTGTGGGAAATTATTTATAGCACAGAAAGTTGGCGACATCGGATGCGAGCTCGGCTTGCTATTAAATTGGGCTTAGCTTATGTCCACCTAATGTGGAAGTAGGTTCCCAACACATTTCTATTCCTATCTAAGGGGAAAATGATAAACAAAACAGAATGGAAGTCGTTAACCATATTTCACCGGTTTTTGTTGACGAAACCCAATTGACTTCCTCAAGTTAGTGCTATAAACGAGATTTTTATTATAGATAAACCGATGCAATGTCTGAATGTGGAATTGTGTTTAAAAAGGTGGATTCCTAAATATATAAAAGAATATAAACAAACTATCTTTACTATTTTGAACTGTAATAGACATTCGCCATAAGTACCGGAAAAATTACCACCAGCACAGCGGGCATAATTGCAAAGAGAAATACAAAGTGAAATCAATACAATACACATTACTAAATTAACTCTTAATCTAAGTTTAATCTAAGGCTAATTTGATTTTACATTTCAGTTCCTTTGGTAATACTGGAGTGGTTTGAGAGGTTTTCTCCTTATTGTCTACTTTCTTAATTCTTTTAGCTATACTAAATGTTACTTTTAACACAACCATTTTTAATTGTATATACATACAAAATATGATCTTGATACATTTCGGTGTCATCTTTTTCACGTACCCTCGAAGTTTTCCAAAAAACAATGACAAAAGTGCCCCTTTTAAAAATGAATAGTGCCCCTCACATTACTGTCAAAGGTGCAAGAACTGGTAGAATGTGAGCACATTTTACAAAAAATATTACAAAATGCCCCTTTAAAAATTAAGTGCCCTTACTGACCCAATAGTAGCTAGAAACTAGTGACTTTTTCTCAGTCCCATGTACGGAAGGAATGTGTCCCAACTGGAACAGTGCCCCCTCTAAAAATGATGAGCCCCATTTACTTTATACTTTGTTGTTTTGGGTTCACTTAATATATCTATTATTAAACAATTTCTGATAAAGCTAAATATGTGTTTTGTTATTATGCGCACAAATTAGAAACTTTATATGATACTTTAATTTGTTTTCTTCTCTAAATCTTAGTTATTGAAATTATGAGAAAAAAGCTGAAAATTCAAGATCAGTTGCAACCGAGTAATTAGCAGATTAGAAAGCGGTCCTATACCTTTTCAACTTAACTATACAAAATAAGTAAACGGGGATTATATCAATTAATGGTCAACAAATTTTGTTAAGGTGGATATAAACATACACTACAATCCAACGTTGTTGATTCCTTGAAAGGTTTGAAACATCACTGTCAAGGTAATTAATTACCGCCGCAGAAGTGACGTTACTAGTATGTATCGGATTTATTGATGAAGGTCAAGCAATTTTTTGAGACGAGATCCGTCTTTAGGTAAAAAATCATAAAAAAGGAAACTAATTTAGAGTTGGGAGAAATATTTTCCCTGTTTATCACATTTCATAAACATTCGACAACGAGATACAACAAAATTGCATCTTTCCATGTGCGTCGCCTTGATTCTCCTGTATTCTATTTTCACATTTGGAATTGCAAGGACAGATAACGACTGAACGATGTCCTTTGCAAAATGTCAGCAGTATGACGTCATTATTGTGTGCTAGTCTCAGCGATGAGCATGACAATGAAAGGTGTCAATCTTTACTTCCGTCTAATAAAACTTCGACGAAGCCAACTCCCGTATCGATAGGCGATACTACTGACTACATGGGGTAAGAAAAATATCACATGAAAAAGATGATGTTTTCAAAGCATTGTGCTTATGTTTTTGATTAATGCTGTAATTAAGATGTTAGTAAAACATTTTGTATGCTTGGGAATAACATTATCATCTAATCATAGTGTTAGTAAAATGTTATACATAAAATAATTTCTGTAATATTTCTGTAGTATTTCTACCGTTTTCCTAAATTAATATAAGCATGTTTTTAAAACTGTAAACGTCGTATTAGTGTTATCGAATAATGTTATAAGTTATTAAAACATTATTAAACATTATCAATTAAGTATATGTCAATCAGTTAATAAGTAATATTAAATTATTATTAAATTTCATTTAGATTTGATTAAAACGTCATTACAACGTTTTATTGTGTGAGAATAACGTTATTACAATTGTATTAAAATATAATACAATAAATGTTTTCTATAACCTTTTGAAAGTTTTCTTTAATGTAATGTGAAAATGTTTTAAAACGTTGCATTAATGTTGTCTAAAAATATTGTAAAGTAAATGTTATTAAAACATACATATATTTAAATGTTTAATAATAACGTTATTATGATGTTATTAACATGTTATTTCTAAATTTTTTACTAAAACATTTCTACAACATTTGTAAAATGTTATGAAAACGTTATGTGTTTGCTGGGATGCCATCTAAACACTTCATTTATCAACACCGAGGGTGGGCCCTGAGTGGAGATTTTAGAACCGTTCCACAGGGAAACTTCCGGGTGGCAAAGATTTAAAATTTTACGAATAATGTGATTTATACAATTCACTTCTTTATATCTTTTCTTATTTCCAAATATGGTAATGAATTTCCTATTTTCTTTATCGTGTATCTTAAATTTCCCAATATTCGTGGCAAAAATTAAACAAGGAATAACAAAGTTCTGGTAAAAGTAAGGACAGGATGGAATATCTACGCTACCTTAATCTTGCGTTCTCCAATTAAGTCGATTTGACGATTATCCACCACCTCTCAGGTATCCTCCACCCCTATTTTTGAATGCATAAAATACAAAAATAGAAAACTAAGCCGAAGAAAAATATACTCCAAAAAATAAGCATGTGATGAATACTACAGTGTAAAAGTTCAAACCATAACGATGCTCTGGCCCTAGTCATTGTAATAACTCTCACCCTTTAAAACAACAAAACTATAGTGCAATATCAAAATCAGCTCACCTGTAATTCGCGTTGCTCACGCAATATGCTTACCGAATAAATTTTACACTCTACTATCTGATAAGTGGTGAATGGTTGTGACACCTGTTCGGTTGTTGTCGCAAAAACTCTGACTTTGAGATTCCAACGTCCGAAATGACTTCATGATCCTAATTTCAAATCATCAAATGGAAGTTGAATTTTGATTTGTTAAAAGTATTGTTCCAATTATATTCTGAAGTAAGCATTATTCTAAGAAACAAACACACGAAAGGAAAGCTGAAAGTAGTTGAGCATCAAATAAAAAGACTCGTATATCTTCACAATTCCAGCTGGTGGTAATTAGCAAACAAAAGAACCAAAATATGGTATTAGAAATATATATTTATAAATAGATATTGGTAAACAACAATTCCTTTGATTAGGTATTAAGCAGGAGTGAATGCAAGCGATCTGTAATTAATTAAGCGTTAAACTAGAGCTAATGCAGCAACCTTTCATTTGATTTCAAAGGAATATTGAAGTTGAACAAATTGAATATTGTTATCCTGAAGCTTGAATACAATAGAAATGAATTAAGATTAAACGAAACGATTGTTTTCTCCAATTAGTTTTACGATTAAAAGTTTGAGAAGCAGGGGTTGTCGACCTTATATGTACGATGAAAATTGTAAATATGTTTCATGTTATGGATGTTTCTTTGTGAATTAAATCTTATAATCTTATAAGCTTAGTATTACAAACTTCCAGTCTTTGATAAATGGTACTTTTCAAAATTGCCGCAAATCACCGAGTAAATAACTAATATTATAAAGGTTAAGTAAATAATGATATATATTATAGCGTCCAAGGGGCTGAAGGGCCCAATGAAGGAGGGGGAGGGTGAGGGGAGGGGAGGGGTGAGGGGAGGGAGTGGAGGAAGGGGGCTAGCCATCGAATGTGGTCCCTCTTTAAAAAGTGAAAGCCTGTTTTAATTCAACAAAAATATTAAATGAATAAAAGAAAAGAGAAATGTTGGCATATTTTCGTATTGACAGAATTATCGTTAATTTTGGATTGAAACTCCTTTAATATGCAGTGACCAAATTTCTTAAATTTTAGACAAAAGAAATTCAATTTTGGACCAAAAAACTTAAATATTGAACCAAAAATTGGCAATCTTTGGAACAAAATGAACAATTTAGTTCCAAAAACCTTTAATTTTGGACCAATATAAGTACAGCTATATTTTTACGGATGGTACACCCCACCCCTCAAAAATTTCAAAAAATATTAGCGTGACGCACCCCTGCCTATTATAGGAATCGAGTCTAGGAAAAGCTTTAGCTTGCTAAGCTGGTGTTCGACAAATCACTGATTTGGGGCATTCTGACTATTGGTCACCACCCCCCTTGGTTCATTTAGGCCTCCCAAAAAATAAAACCAAGGAAATAGTACATGTTATTTTTTTCACCTTTTTTTTTTTTACCCACCGAAAAAGTGCCGGACAAAGTTCCCATAAGAGGTCGTGCCCCTCCCTCGCCCCACATACTTTCGAAAGCTTCTTACACTCCTGGAAACCAAACGTAAATGTCGGTCAACAATGGGTTACAAAACGAAAAGTGAATGAAGAGTTTGTAATACTTGCATACTTCCTAGATTAAAACCCCAAACCGAGAAAACATGGAGGGTGAGAAGCAAGTGGTACTAAACGTGGCTGTTGGCTGCTATGAAAGGACTGTACTTGGATTTGAATTAGTGGAATATATTAAAGAGGTCTCTATTTATTCGTTTATGTTTAAGTTTAAAACAATATAGCCGCAATTTCATTAGTAAAGACCATAATGTTGCTTGCTATCTTGGGTAGTACAGTAGGCCTAACGCTAGGCCTAGGTCACTACATTTGAGGTGGTCGGTTCGACGTAACCGTGTACGGGCTCAGTACGGTTTTGCCAAGTTGAAGGGGAAACTTTATCATTAAAGTCAATGGGATATTTTTTAGGAATACTTGTGGTGTCGCCTTAGCCAGTCAGCGAAAATTAACGGTACTCATATATGTTATGACTATTATCTAATACACAACATTTGTGAAGAAAAATACATTCTGTACAGTATTTGTTGAAAAATGAAAAAAAAAGAAGGTTTTCTTCCTATTGACTGCAATGATAACTGACCGTTTCTAGTTTTTTTCTTTGACTGAAGTTCGAGATCATCAAAAAAGCATTGTTACGTCGCCGTGCACCACAACATTCCCAGATGTCCGACCTCCTCAATCTGACTGTTCTGTAGTAGGCCTAGGCCATATGCTATTCACTACATGGCTGCTATACAGTCAGAAAATGCTATATACCTTATAACGTTGAAACTGCTGCATTGGCTTATCATAGAAGCGTAGATGAATTTCGACTATGCGCAAGAAAAACTAGGCCTTTCCGCGATGATCGCAGAACAACTGCCTTTTATCGTCATGGATCAATTTGACATAATACAACATAGATATAGGCCTAGGCCTATGCAATGATACTATATTGAGATGTTCACTTATGTTTTGTGCGTGAGTTTAATAAAGAAAACTGAAAAGTTGCATTTTGTATAAGAGTCTTCCCTACTGACTTACTTTCAAACAGCACCTTGGATGGACGTTTCTAATTAGTTGAAAAGTCGTCGTACAATAGCGACGGTGAAGTCAACGTGCAATCGAACACCGCGTGCATTTACTAACAAACATTTTCAAAATAGCAGTGCCAGGGCTTTCGGGTTATATGTGCACTAATTTGTATGTATTTCCTAAAGTGAGGGATTTGCGAAGTAATCAGAATGTCATTTCTTCCGTAATTTAGATGTTTTTTTATGTATGAAATGTTCATCATTTCATTTGTATCTTAGTTTGAAAATACTTTTAAGCTTCAAGATGCTAATGAAATAAAAATTACAGCTCGTCAGTTTTGAGAAGGGTTTTTATTTCATGATTATGTTATTTGTTGTCTGAGTGCTTTTCAACATTACAAGTTTTATGCGTTGTCTCACTCAGTATGCAATTATTGCCTTGCAAGTAGTGTCCTACTGAGTGAGGTGTTTCTCATGAAAATAGTACTAACAATTAGTACAAGGCCTACTAACTGACTAACGTTAGTAGCCTACTAGCCTAATAACAGGTAGTACACCAATTAACCTAAAATTAATTTGGTCAAGTTACAGATCTTTAAGTTCTACTAAGTTGGTTAGGTTGAAGCCTCTGAGCCCAGCTCTGTCTTTGTCACTAATTTAGTAGTTAGGAATTTGAGTCTGAGAACTTCATGCTACACCATGTTGAATCACAGTCTTGAATTTGTAACTAATGAGAAGGATCTAGGAGTAACTTTTGACTCCAAGCTTACTTTTGAAGCTCACATCAACGAAAAAGTCAACAAGGCAAATATGATACTTGGACTCATCCGTAGATCATTCACATATCTTGACAAAACCTCTTTAGTCCAACTCTACAAGGCATTTGTAAGACCTTATCTGGAATTTTTAAACTGTGTCTGGCACCCATCAAAGAAAAAACACATTGAGTTTATCAAAAATGTTCAAAGGAGAGCCATCAAACTTATCCCACATGTGCGTAATCTGCCATATCCTGACAAGCCTAAAAATCTGAAACTACCAACATTAACTTACAGAAGAGCAAGAGGTGATATGATTGAAGTATATAAGATGGTCTCACATATATATGATACAAGAGTTGCAAATTTATAACCTATTCGTAATAATACTAGAACAAGAGAATCTAAAAACAGGAAAATTCTTCAATCACATTCATTCACCGGCGTTCCACATAATTTTTTCTCCAATCAGACTTGCAAGTTATGGAATAATTTACCTGAGGAGGTTGTGGGAGCATGCAACTTAAATTTGTTTTGGACAGGCTGAATACGCACTGGTGTAATGGGCTTTTGGTTTCACTTCAAGGCCGAGAGTCATGAATTACTTGACACTTCTAGGTCTGGAATCTCAGGCTACTAGCCTTTTGTCCAGGAAACATCATAAGTATCATAGGTAACTTTAAATCATTAGGCTGCAATTTGTATTTCAGGCTGATATCTGACTAAACTAGTAGTAGACAATCGCTAAATAGGCCACACTCGAAATGGCAACCATAGGGGTCATTAACCTTAGGCTCTGTATGCAACACCGCCATTTCGACAAGAAATGAATTCCTACGAAAATACCCCAGCCTACCTGTACTTATGACCTGAAAATCACAAGATAAATTCATTCCCCATCCAATTTTCGATAAAATAAATCACTACCCACCTGAATGTTGTTATTTCCAAAGTTTTTGAAGCACTTGTTTCACCTCTGTTGTTGTTAACGATCGCTTTGCAAATGGTGTGGGGTTGAAAAAACTTGTCGTTTGAGTGTTAGGCAAAATTCGTTGAATGGTCATTTTAACTGTTTATTGACCTAAAATGGTTTAGAATTGACAATCACGTTTTTGTTAATACTTAGATTATAACTTTCTGTTCCATCTATCTGAAAAGAAACTACATGTACTTTATGTTGCATTATATAATTACTTTAGCAATATATTAAATGAGGCGGTTTCACAGATGAAAATGATGAATTAAAGATGAAGCTCTACAAAAAGAGGTTAAACAACAGCAATAATGATCAAATTAAGGAATGTCTATGGCCAAATTTAACTACCCAAATTGATCGCAGGCCCCTATACTTTCGCTTTTTCAGGTGAGTGCTACACTGTGCTTTTAATGTCTTCAATGTAGCCTTTTCTGGATGGAGACCAGATAGTTTTGTTTAGATAGTTCCTGCATATTCAAGATGTGGGCGAATCAATGCTTTCCATAATAGCAAAAAGATTTCCTTATAGATTCATCAAGACATGAATGAGGATCAGATAATACCAAGTATTTTGTTGACTATGGTTGTAAAAGTGATTTTTATTGAGAGATTGTTGTCAAATTCCTTCATTCTTAACAAGCAGAGAAAAACATGGAGGGAGAGAAACAGCTGCTACTGGTTGTTGGCTGTTATGAAAAGACTGTGCTTGGATTTGAATTAGTGGAAGAGGCTCTCCATTCATTAACTTTAAATGACTTAATAGGTTTACTGCATAGGAAAAACCTCAAGTTTTGTTGATCTTTGCTTCTTTTATTCAAATCTATTCCCATCAAAAAATCCACCCTATGAGCAAAAAAATGTAAAATTTGAAGCTACTTGAAAGCCAGATTACCAGACTTGATAACAGTCATTTGTTTGCAACCTACTGTATGCCTATCTGAATTGACACACATAAATGAATAATGAATAGATATTAAACAATCATTATTATTATTAGGCAGTTGTATATTTAATATAGAACTATATCAATATTTATTGACATACGTAAATAAATAATGAATAAATAAGAATCATTTATTAGCGTCACTTTTCCGCACCATCAATTCTACTGAAGACTCTTTCATTCTCCAAGAAAAACTCAACAAATTAAAAGAGTTGTCTGACCTACAGGTGGCAAATGGAATTCAATGCATAGGATGCTACACACTGAGAGTCCACTGGAAAAGAATCATATCACCCACAACTACACTATGTGTGAAGAGGAAATAAATGCTGTTGCCAGCCAGGCATACCTCGGTGTAGAGCTCCATGATCAATTGAACTGGAAACTCCATATCGATTCAGTAGCATTAAAAGCAGGTAAAACCCTTGGCTTTTTATTAAAAGAGAAATATTGAGAAGTGCACATCATCCATCAAAAGGCAAGCCTACATATCACTTGTGCATACGCAGCTGGAATATGCAACAGTCATATGGGATCCACACAAATAGAACTAGAGAGACTTAACTCTAGAGAATATTCAAAGAAGAGCCATTTGCTTCAGTTGCAATAACTACAAGAGTGATGCAAGTGTAGGTGCTATGCAAAAAGACCTTGACCTGCTAACTCATGTAGAAAGAAGAAGGAATGCTTGTCTCATCATGTTCTATAGAATTCTCAACAACCTCATAGCCATACCAGTGCTTAACTACAGTACATAACACCAAGAATCAGATAAATTCGGAATGTTAAATACATTGCTTCAAACCACTTGGCTCATCATTCTCCGATGAGAATAAACACAGTTTTTTCCCCCAAGGGGGATGAGTTTCCTCAACCCATCATCGAATTGCCCAGTTTGGAGCAGTTCAAGAGAGCCAATTAAGCCTATGGCAGATGTTTTTACTTGTACCAATATACAACTGTGAATAAAGAGCACCTTGCACATTTGCATCTACCGCTGGTAACACTGCATTGTTGTCCCTCACGCATTTGCTGAACTGGCTTTTGATGAATATCCACATAGAAGTAGAAGTATACTTGTGTGACACATGATTGGACCCCATGTTTCATATTTATTGATGATAAAATGTCAATAGCTGGATTTAATTTAATTTTGTTTTGTTAGATGACTGGAATGTCATTTTTTAAGGCCTTTGAAAGTCTTAAAAATTGTCTCAAATTTTCCCTTTTTCACTGTTAATGGGAATGTTTTCAACCTTTTTTTGCTGGGATTAGATATACTATAAAATTTCTTTGCAATATTTAAGACTTTCATAACCTGGGGTTGGTTTTTCCAAAATAAACTTAATAGGCAAAAATCAACAAATTTGCTTTTTTTTTACTGAAAACCCCTAACCCCTGGTTATGAAAGTCTTAACTATTGCAAGAAAAATTATTTCAAATCTATTTCAAGCAAAAAACATTCAAAAAGTTTCCTCTTTATGAGCAAAAACAAGGCAAGAAGAAAGGGATTGCAGTCTGATGTAGTGGCTTGTGAAGTATTTCATATTTCCCCCATCAACTTTTGTTAAAAAAACATTTGAATTTGATATGTTTTCAATGATATAAAACATTGCAAATGATACGGAAGGTTATGTATTATGTTCAATATGTTGTGAGTTTATGTTATATGTTTTAACTTTCTTTGCAGAGCTCCTTTCAACTTGTACCACACTTCACAGACAATTCTCATATTGGGTGCATCAAGACCATTGCAGCTAACAAAGTGTTCCTTGCCTCTGGGAGCACTGATGAAACGATTCACTTGTACAATCTTGATACAAACAAGGATGTGGGATCACTCATGCAACATGACGGTATGATATTTGTAATGGCTTGCTATTTATTAGCTGTACTGCATCAAAAAGAAACAAAAATTATCTGAAAAATGGAGAAGTATCTAAAAGTTCCATCTGAATTGTTTAAAAGTCATAGCCTATCACAGCCTTTATATTTTGAAGCTTTACATTGATATTTAAGAAATAAAGAAAGTTATGATAAAAGAAAGGTAAAAAAATTGATCAAATCTTTGTTGTCCTCTATTGCAAGACATGTGTTTAACCCTTACTCTACCAGCACTTTTTGAAAATGCGCTCAGGAGGCAGAGTCAAAGATGGGGGAACCCAAATATTATCACCCCGTGTTAGAGTAAGGCTTAATCAGGGGCTTTTTATTGATGGGTCCTCTGTCTTCCAAGCAGCAGAGTCGGGCTCGTTCCGCTTCAGTGACCGTTGGGTCACCCACCGGGATCATGCTGCATATATTTTCGAGTTAGCACACTTGTCGCGGGTTCCTTAACCCTTACTCTACCAGCATTTTTTTGAAAATGCGCTCGGGAGGCAGAGTCAAAGATAGGGAACCCAAAACGGTGATAATATCGCCGCATGGTAGAGTAAGGGTTAAACTATAATTAAGTTATTCATTTCAGTCAAATAGATATGTACTTTGCAGTTCTTTAAAAAAAAATCTCTTTTGACTAGAGATAGATTGAGGTAACCTTTTTTCACTGTTGATTTTCATTGGCTGAATGGGAATAAGTTTTGGGTAGTTTATGTGAATCACCGACAAGTAAATTACTGCATATTAAATGTTGTTTTAGTATGTCTCAAATTTCTAGCTTGATCCAGACGGGGTAGGGTGTCCATGAGGGCACTTGGAATGTAAATAAGTGAGTAATCAATACAAGTAGTGTCCCTGCATCTCTTATAGCAGGGAACTGTAATCAGTATGAAAAGATGGGAAAATAGCTTTAAAGGTATCTTTCATTGTGAACAAAATGTAGAGTGCTTAGTGAAAAGGGGGCAGGGTGGAGGCAATGAGGTGTAGAGTGGAGCACCCCTCGAAAATGGCGAAACTAGGGGCCTGTGTATATGAGAGAGAAAAACTATTAAGCCATTCCATGGCAGTTAAGATATATTGCTACATCCCCATACTTGAATTTGAATCAACTATACATGATCAACAACAATCAGAAGTAAAACGATGGGAAAATCTTGAGTCATTCCAATTAAGATATACATAATTTGCCTAAAATTGACTGCTATTAAAAATAGAAGGCAAGACATTAATTACAGGCTCATTTCAGCATTATGTTATTGTATGTTTTGTTGGATTTTTGCACTTGGTGTGCAAATTAATGCATGGTCTAGTATTTGTTCTCCTAATACAATACAACCTATTAAAATTGTTCTTAAAAAGTTAAATAATTCAGTTTACTTAAAAAGAGAGCCATAAGTAATTATGAAACAATGGTTGTAGTTGCTTTCCAGTTTAATCTATCTCTAGTTTCAGTCATCTTTAGACAACAGTTGTATAAGCTTTAAACTTTTGGATCTCTAAATGAAGAACTTTGAGTGCTTTATTGTAGCTCATTTAAGGGTAAGGAGACACTTTCAATATTCATCACTGAAAAGGAGCACTTTTCAATTTGTGAAAATTGTGTGCCTCCTGTGGTGTCGCTACCTCTAACATAATGTATGGGTATGCAAGGCCAGAGTTCTTACTGTTTGGCAAAATGGTTTCTGTTAAGTTTTGAATATGGAATTAATGTGTGATGTGATGAAAATTGCTTGTGATGAAGCAAGACAAAACTTGAACTTATTTGTTTGTCTCTACGTACAGGTTCAATTACTTCCCTCAGTTTTCACAAAGATACTCACATGATGAGTAGCGGCACAGATGGCATTGTTTGCATATGGAATACTGCATCATGGGATTGCATGAAAATTCTAAAAGGATGCAAGTGAGTTTTGATTTAAACGATAAATGAGAAACTAATTACACATAGAAATACAATATTTTTGGTGATCATTTATCATTAGTGAAACCAGAACCAAAAGGTTCTGATGCTTTTTTTTCGTAAGCTCATTATTTTCAAAATTTGTATTAAATGTCATGTCATTGCAAAGGCCTATCAAGAAATTTTTTGTTTCATGATATTCATAAGCCACACCCACCATGCAGATCAATAAAAATGTTGACAACATTAGCATATTTGCACAATAACTAACATGATAGCAAGTGTTATGCAAAAACGGTTGCTTGTTTAGTCTATTTCAAGAATTTGTCAGTAAGCCCCACCTATCCATTAATATTCATGACATCACTACCACAACATTAGAACATACGTACAGACCATGATCTCTGTTTTAGCAAAAATCTGATATATCATTCATAAGATGCAGTATGATGTTCACTTTACATTTAAGACATTCACATTGAGCCATGCCCATCATGCATATCAATGACATCTGCTGATAACATAAGCATGTACAAAATAACCAACAAAATTATCATGCCCAATATGACACAAAAGGGACATACAGCTACTCATTTATCACTCTTTTCAAAATTTTCACTTTAGGCCCACCCACTTATTAATATGCATGATATTACCACCAAAAGCAATTGGGCACAACTACAGACCATGGGCTATCTGTGTACCAAATATGACATAAATCCAGTTGACCATTGATGAGATACCATGTTTACAAGCTCTATTCATGCGTGTGCGTGTATGTTATGGCGAGGTTGAAGATCCTTTCATAACATAACAAAATATTTTGGCTTTCAAATAAATGCAGACCTCTAGCTTTGCTGTTTTACAGGGGCGGCCCGCCCTGCCCCTCCGTAGGCCCGCTCTGCCCCCCTGGGGGTCCGCCCTGCCCCCCTGGGGTCTGCCCTGCCGCCCATGATAATTTTTTTTTTTTTGAAACTTAATAATCATAAATAACCTCACAAATGAAATATCTTACATGGATACAGAACACAGAATGATAGCATAGTAAGCAATTGTCCTGTTTGGCTCATGAATGGTCCTTATCAATCAGAATAGTTTCATTCTGAGGTATGATTATAGCTAAAATCGTAGAGCTTTTTATCTATGGGATTGAGCCTCTGGACTCCATGCTGAAAAGACGCACTGCTTCGTGCGTGCATTAATGTGCCCCATAACAAGTCTAGCACCTTGCCCCTTTTTAAGTCAAGCTGGGGGTGTGAAATGGAATACAAGTCTGATTTAAGTTATTTTCTGTGCATTTCCATCAGTTATATTGTAGTAAGTGTAATCTATGTAATGAATTAAGTTTTTAATGAGAAATTCACTCTGTTAGTTTGGATCAATTTATGGTTGCCTGGCGGCATATCAACTTGCCTGGACATAAATATTAGTTGCCCTGGGCGTCCGGACAGACGATTTGTCGATCGCTGGAATATACACTAGCTAACATCATATTTATACCAAATATGAAATAAAACAGACATGCGATGTTAAAATATGAACATTTCAAGATTTTTACATCATTAATATGCATGGTATCACCATTAAAAACAATTGGCCACATCTATGGACCATAGGCTATCCATGTACCAAATATGACATGAATCCAGTTGACCGTTTTTGAGATACCGTGTTTACAAGCTCTATTCAGCAAAATCATATTAAGCCCCGCGTACTCAACGTTTTTAAAATCATAAACATGGAAACACCAGCTAACATAATTATCCCACATATGAAACAAAACAGATATGCGATTGTTGATATATGAACATTTAAAGATTTTTACATTAAGCCTTGCCTACTCATTATTATGCATGACATCACCACCAAAAACAATGGGTACATCTACAGACCATAGACTATCTGTGTACCACATATGACATGATTCTAGTGTATCATTCTTGAGATATTGTGTTTATGAGCTGGCCATCACAAACATACATACATACACACATACATACATACACACATACATACATACATACATACACACATACACACACACACACATGCCATCATGACTGCATAGTTTCCTGATGCTATTACATCAGAACCAAAAACGATTATAGTCTTTAGTGTATCTTTAAAGTAATTTAGGTATTTCTGCTCCCTAAATTTGTCTGTACTGAAATTTTATTAACCATATAGTACCAATCGGCTTTTGTTGTAGCAATACTTGTAAAGCTCTTTCTTTTGGTGTGCATCTACTGTAGTGGAAGTTGAGTGGAAAACTAAAGGTTTTAAAATGATACCATTATGTCAACAGATGTGTTTGAATTGGTATTGAGGGCATACTGACACTACTTTTGAACAACAACAAAAAAAACACAGCAGTGACAGGGATTTTTAGCAATAATGCCTTAGGTTAAAATCTGTTTTTGTGAAGAATGTTGATTTAGGCTTTCTACATTTGTTTCATGTCATTTGCATATGTGGTAGTTTTTGCCCTGTTACATATCAAATTACATGTTTGTTCATTTGCATGCAGTGAGGCTGTTCAAGCAGTTGCTGTTCACCCCTCAGGAAAGTTGGCCTTGACAGCTGGCAAGGACAAAACTCTTAGAACATGGAACCTAATAACTGGCAGACCAGCTTATACAACACACATTAAAGAAGGTATGTTTAACTGATATAGATAATTATCAAATTTGTTTTTTGATGACCTCCCAAGGCTTGTATGTATTCTGTGATATTTATGGAAGTGCTCTCCCAGAAGTAAGGATTTGTAAGAAAATTTAACTGGTGGGTTTTGGAATGAGATGAAATTAAATACAGCATACATTTACTAAGTTCTTCACTTTTGCTCAAAGAAATTGTAAAATGCAAATGAAGGATCAGCCTAATTTTGATTCTTAGATATTTTTGCATGTGTCATGCCGTCATGATTATAATAATTATTGATTGGGTATAAAATGGATTTATCTTTCACTAAACTAGTCCTTATAGATGCAAGATATGGGGACAAAACTGGACTGAATGTATCTGGACTGAATTGTTCTGGACAGATTCCTGAATGTTGTGGCATCGATATGACCTTATACTGATTAACAACAAGGCCATGAACATTTTGGTATAACACAGCTCTGATATTTCCAAAGGCAACAAATGTTTATAGCTCTTGTATATGTTGTGAAGATACTCATTTGAAAACTGTTTATTTATTTTATTCGTTGCCATAAGCCTAGTGGCTCGTAGACCTGTTTTTTTATTCATTCAATGCCATAAGCCTAGTGGCTTGTTGACCTGTTTATTTCATTCATTCAATGCCATAAGCCTAGTGGCTTGTTGACCTGTTTATTTCATTCATTCATTGCCATAAGCTTAGTGGCTTGTTGACCTGTTTATTTCATTCATTCATTGCCATAAGCCTAGTGGCTTATTGACCTGTTTATTTCATTCATTCATTGCCATAAGCCTAGTGGCTTGTTGACCTGTTTATTTTATTCATTCATTGCTATAAGCCTAGTGGCTTGTAGACCTGTTTATTTCATTCATTCATTGCCATAAGCTTAGTGGCTTGTTGACCTGTTTATTTCATTCATTCATTGCCATAAGCCTAGTGGCTTGTTGACCTGTTTATTTTATTCATTCATTGCTATAAGCCTAGTGGCTTGTAGACCTGTTTATTTTATTCATTCATTGCCATAAGCCTAGTGGCTTGTTGACCTGTTTATTTTATTCATTCATTGCCATAAGCCTAGTGGATTGTTTACCTGTTTATTTCATTCATTCATTGCCATAAGCCTAGTGGCTTATTGACCTGTTTATTTCATTTATTCATTGCCATAAGCCTAGTGGCTTGTTGACCTATTTATTTTATTCATTCATTGCCATAAGCCTAGTGGCTTGTTGACCTGTTTATTTTATTCATTCATTGCCATAAGCCTAGTGGCTTGTTGACCTGTTTATTTTATTCATTCATTGCCATAAGCCTAGTGGCTTGTTGACCTGTTTATTTCATTCATTCAATGCCATAAGCCTAGTGGCTTGTTGACCTGTTTATTTCATTCATTCATTGCCATAAGCTTAGTGGCTTGTTGACCTGTTTATTTCATTCATTCATTGCCATAAGCCTAGTGGCTTGTTGACCTGTTTATTTTATTCATTCATTGCTATAAGCCTAGTGGCTTGTAGACCTGTTTATTTTATTCATTCATTGCCATAAGCCTAGTGGCTTGTTGACCTGTTTATTTTATTCATTCATTGCCATAAGCCTAGTGGATTGTTTACCTGTTTATTTCATTCATTCATTGCCATAAGCCTAGTGGCTTATTGACCTGTTTATTTCATTTATTCATTGCCATAAGCCTAGTGGCTTGTTGACCTATTTATTTTATTCATTCATTGCCATAAGCCTAGTGGCTTGTTGACCTGTTTATTTTATTCATTCATTGCCATAAGCCTAGTGGCTTGTTGACCTGTTTATTTTATTCATTCATTGCCATAAGCCTAGTGGCTTGTTTACCTGTTTATTTCATTCATTCATTGCCATAAGCCTAGTGGCTTATTGACCTGTTTATTTCATTCATTCATTGCCATAAGCCTAGTGGCTTGTTGACACACTCCTGAAGATCATTGGAAGATGGTGAGTTGTATTGGGTTGTGGATTAATTCTAACAAGTCTCCATGCTGCAGCAGCCAGATCTTACACAGTTGACCCACTCCATCTTATCAAGCTGTCAATCCACCTGTTAATCAACAAATACAAATTTTCTGGAGGCTCATCAATTTACAAAATGAATATGAGGAAAAATCCTTTTGCACAAATTCAATATTTAACTATTTTTTCTCATTAATACTAAATTAAGTAGATCATTTTTCCCATGGTAAAAACAAACAGTGTTACAACTGAAGCTCTTTGCTAACATTTGATGATCAGCATACACCATTTTGTTTCTGCAGTTGCTGATCTGCTTGTCTGGGGACCAGAGGGCGATGTCTACATTGTTGTATCAGCAAGCAAAATGAATGTGTACAACATCACTACAGCTACTATCACCAGAACATACACATGCAATGAGAGGATTCACAGTTTAGTCTTTGTTTCAGTAAGTGGTTATGAATACCTAGGAAGGATTCACAGTTTACTCATTGTTTCAGTAAGTGGTTATGAATACCTAGGAGGATTCACAGTTTACTCATTGTTTCAGTAAGTGGTTATGAATACCTAGGAGGATTCACAGTTTAGTCTTTATTTCAGTAAGTGGCTATGAATACCTAGGATTCACAGTTTAGTTTTTGTTTCAGTAAGTGGCTATGAATACCTAGGAGGATTCACAGTTTAGTTTTTGTTTCAGTAAGTGGTTATGAATACCTAGGAGGATTCACAGTTTACTCATTGTTTCAGTAAGTGGTTATGAATACCTAGGAGGATTCACAGTTTACTCATTGTTTTAGTAAGTGCTTATGAATACCTAGGAGGATTCACAGTTTACTCATTGTTTCAGTAAGTGGTTATGAATACCTAGGAGGATTCACAGTTTACTCATTGTTTTAGTAAGTGCTTATAAATACCTAGGAGGATTCACAGTTTACTCATTGTTTCAGTAAGTGGTTATGAATACCTAGGAGGATTCACAGTTTACTCATTGTTTCAGTAAGTGGTTATGAATACCTAGGAGGATTCACAGTTTACTCATTGTTTCAGTAAGTGGCTATGAATACCTAGGAGGATTCACAGTTTAGTCTTTGTTTCAGTAAGTGGCTATGAATACCTAGGAGGATTCACAGTTTAGTTTTTTTTCTTCAGTAAGTGGCTATGAATACCTAGGAGGATTCAGTTTAGTCTTTGTTTTAGTAAGTGGTTATGAATACCTAGGAGGATTCAGTTTATTCTTTGTTTTAGTAAGTGGTTATGAATACCTAGGAGGATTCATAGTTTAGTCTTTGTTTCAGTAAGTGGTTATGGATAGCTAGGAGGATTCACAGTTTAGTCTTTGTTTTAGTAAGTGGTTATGAATACCTAGGAGGACTCATAGTTTAGTCTTTGTTTCAGTAAGTGCTTATGAATACCTAGGAGGATTCAGTTTAGTCTTTGTTTCAGTAGGTGGTTATGAATACCTAGGAGGATTCACAGTTTAGTCTTTGTTTCAGTAAGTGCTTATGAATACCTAGGAGGATTCAGTTTAGTCTTTGTTTTAGTAAGTGGCTATGAATACCTAGGAGGATTCAGTTTAGTCTTTGTTTCAGTAAGTGGTTATGAATACCTAGGAGGATTCACAGTTTAGTCTTTGTTTCAGTAAGTGGTTATGAATACCTAGGAGGATTCATAGTTTAGTCTTTGTTTCAGTAAGTGGTTATGAATACCTAGGAGGATTCACAGTTTAGTCTTTGTTTCAGTAAGTGGTTATGGATAGCTAGGAGGATTCAGTTTAGTCTTTGTTTCAGTAGGTGGTTATGGATACCTAGGAGGATTCACAGTTTAGTCTTTGTTTCAGTAAGTGCTTATGAATACCTAGGAGGATTCAGTTTAGTCTTTGTTTTAGTAAGTGGTTATGAATACCTAGGAGGATTCAGTTTAGTCTTTGTTTCAGTAAATGTTTATGAATACCTAGGAGGATTCACAGTGTAGTCTTTGTTTCAGTAAGTGGTTATGAATACCTAGGAGGATTCACAGTTTAGTCTTTGTTTCAGTAAGTAGTTATGAATACCTAGGAGGATTCAGTTTAGTCTTTGTTTTAGTAAGTAGTTATGGAGACCTAGGAGGATTTATAGTTTAGTCTTTGTTCCAGTAAATGGTTATGAATACCTAGGAGGATTCACAGTGTAGTCTTTGTTTCAGTAGGTGGTTATAGATGCCTAGGAAAATTTGTATTTGATTGCTTTTCAGGGGGGACCCTCAGGTTATGAATTAGAAATTTCTCAGGCACAATAGGCCTGAAACATTGGGTGTATCATTACACAACATGAACCTACAATTGTTGCCAAAAGTGTGCGAACAAAATCACTGAAAAAATGTTAATAGGCAATTCCCCACACCATCCCCCTAAATGTTGCGCGCTTTGCATAAACACGGTAAAATGTGACTTTCAACATTGACCCCATTAAGTGTTGTGTGCTTTGCAAAAACATGGTAAAATGGGACTTTCAAGATTGATAGTGGCCACGATTGTATAAAGGATGCAACTTTAAAATCTGTCTACCACATTTATCTGAATTTGGAAAACTTTTTGAAAAGCAGTGGATAATTAAAATATGTAAGATGTTTCATACATGCAATATATGTGATGTTCTAGAGTGAGCCTGCTCAATTTTAATATTCACTAATCAATCCATTTTGTTTTTATAAATTTCAAAGGTAGCAATTGAATGTTTTCAACATCTGATCGTAGATTGAATGTTTTAAAATAGGTGGTTTTGCAATAGTGGGAGATTTGTAGATGAGTAAGCAATTTTAGTTAACTCTCCCCCACAAACATATAAGACAGCGAGCAGGAATTTTAAATACCAACAATTTTTTATTTTGTGGAGGTATGTACTATTTATGCTTGTACCACAGAAATCTAGAAAATGTAATGGTCCCAGGTTTTGAAAGAATTTATGTTTTTTAGAAAATTGCATTGTTCCTAAACAACATTTGATTCCTTTATATTTCCATCGTGTTATTTCGTCCTTAGTACAGTATTTGCCTCATAGTTTCTGCCTTCTTTGCTTTAATCTTCCCTGCCTGTCACCTTCAAAGATGGCAGCTTGTAGTTTAATAAATGATTGTATTCTTCTTTTTTTCTTTGTCAGAAAAATCATGTAGCTGTTGGTTCAGAGAGTAATGATGTAAGGATATACAATCTGGAGGACCCCACAGATGAACCAGTACTTTCATTTGAAGCTCACAGCAATAGGTAACAAACCCAAACCACTAATTAATCTGAAAACCTGTCCAGAGGGCAATGACCCAGTCTAGACTGCGAGATGAAATTAACCTGAAAACCTGTCCAGAGGGTAATGACCCAGTCTAGACTGCGAGATGAAATTAACCTGAAAACCTGTCTAGTGGGCAATGACCCAGTCTAGACTGCGAGATGAAATTAATCTGAGAACCTGTCCTGTGGGCAATGACCCAGTCTAGACTGCGAGATGAAATTAACCTGAAAACCTGTCTAGTGGGCAATGACCCAGTCTAGACTGCGAGATGAAATTAACCTGAAAACCTGTCTAGTGGGCAATGACCCAGTCTAGACTGCGAGATGAAATTAACCTGAAAACCTGTCTTGTGGGCAATGACCCAGTCTGACTGTAGATGAAATTAACCTGAAAACCTGTCCTGTGGGCAATGACCCAGTCTAGACTGCGAAATGAAATTAACCTGAAAACCTGTCTAGTGGGCAATGACCCAGTCTAGACTGCGAGAGGAAATTAATCTGAGAACCTGTCCTGTGGGCAATGACCCAGTCTAGACTGCGAGATGAAATTAACCTGAAAACCTGTCCAGAGGGCAATGACCCAGTCTAGACTGCGAGATGAAATTAATCTGAAAACCTGTCTAGTGGGCAATGACCCAGTCTAGACTGCGAGATGAAATTAACCTGAAAACCTGTCTAGTGGGCAATGACCCAGTCTAGACTGCGAGATGAAATTAATCTGAAAACCTGTCTAGTGGGCAATGACCCAGTCTAGACTGCGAGATGAAATTAACCTGAAAACCTGTCCAGAGGGCAATGACCCAGTCTAGACTGCGAGATGAAATTAATCTGAAAACCTGTCTAGTGGGCAATGACCCAGTCTAGACTGTAGATGAAATTAACCTGAAAACCTGTCTAGTGGGCAATGACCCAGTCTAGACTGCGAAATGAAATTAACCTGAAAACCTGTCTAGTGGGCAATGACCCAGTCTAGACTGCGAGATGAAATTAATCTGAGAACCTGTCCTGTGGGCAATGACCCAGTCTAGACTGCGAGATGAAAGTAACCTGAAAACCTGTCTAGAGGGCAATGACCCAGTCTAGGCTGCGAGATGAAATTAACCTGAAAACCTGTCCTGTGGGCAATGACCCAGTCTAGACTGCGAGATGAAATTAATCTGAAAACCTGTCCAGAGGGTAATGACCCAGTCTAGGCTGCGAAATGAAAGTAACCTGAAAACCTGTCTAGTGGGCAATGACCCAGTCTAGACTGCGAGATGAAATTAACCTTAAAACCTGTCCAGAGGGCAATGACCCAGTCTAGGCTGCGAGATGAAAGTAACCTGAAAACCTGTCCAGAGGGCAATGACCCAGTCTAGACTGCGAGATGAAAGTAACCTGAAAACCTGTCCAGAGGGCAATGACCCAGTCTAGACTGCGAGGTTTAATTAACCTGAAAACCTGTCTGGTGGGCAATGACCCAGTCTGGACTGCAAGATGAAATTAACCTGAAAACCTGTCCAGAGGGCAATGACCCAGTCTGGACTGCAAGATGAAATTAACCTGAAAACCTGTCCAGAGGGCAATGACCCAGTCTAGACTGCGAGATGAAATTAATCTGAAAACCTGTCTAGTGGGCAATGACCCAGTCTAGACTGCGAGATGAAAGTAACCTGAAAACCTGTCCAGAGGGCAATGACCCAGTCTAGACTGCGAGATGAAATTAACCTGAAAACCTGTCTAGTGGGCAATGACCCAGTCTAGACTGCGAGATGAAATTAATCTGAGAACCTGTCCAGTGGGTAATGACCCAGTCTAGGCTGCGAAATGAAATTAATCTGAAAACCTGTCCAGAGGGTAATGACCCAGTCTAGACTGCGAGATGAAATTAACCTTAAAACCTGTCCAGAGGGTAATGACCCAGTCTAGACTGCGAGATGAAATTAACCTGAAAACCTGTCCAGAGGGTAATGACCCAGTCTAGGCTGCGAAATGAAATTAATCTGAAAACCTGTCCAGAGGGTAATGACCCAGTCTAGACTGCGAGATGAAATTAATCTGAAAACCTGTCTAGTGGGCAATGACCCAGTCTAGACTGCGAGATGAAATTAACCTGAAAACCTGTCCAGAGGGCAATGACCCAGTCTAGACTGCGAGATGAAATTAATCTGAAAACCTGTCTAGTGGGCAATGACCCAGTCTAGACTGCGAGATGAAATTAACCTGAAAACCTGTCTAGTGGGCAATGACCCAGTCTAGACTGCGAAATGAAATTAACCTGAAAACCTGTCTAGTGGGCAATGACCCAGTCTAGACTGCGAGATGAAATTAATCTGAGAACCTGTCCTGTGGGCAATGACCCAGTCTAGACTGCGAGATGAAAGTAACCTGAAAACCTGTCTAGAGGGCAATGACCCAGTCTAGGCTGCGAGATGAAATTAACCTGAAAACCTGTCCTGTGGGCAATGACCCAGTCTAGACTGCGAGATGAAATTAATCTGAAAACCTGTCCAGAGGGTAATGACCCAGTCTAGGCTGCAAAATGAAAGTAACCTGAAAACCTGTCTAGTGGGCAATGACCCAGTCTAGACTGCGTAGATGAAATTAACCTTAAAACCTGTCCAGAGGGCAATGACCCAGTCTAGGCTGCGAGATGAAAGTAACCTGAAAACCTGTCCAGAGGGCAATGACCCAGTCTAGACTGCGTAGATGAAAGTAACCTGAAAACCTGTCCAGAGGGCAATGACCCAGTCTTGACTGCGAGGTTTAATTAACCTGAAAACCTGTCTGGTGGGCAATGACCCAGTCTGGACTGCAAGATGAAATTAACCTGAAAAACCTGTCCAGAGGGCAATGACCCAGTCTGGACTGCAAGATGAAATTAACCTGAAAACCTGTCCAGAGGGCAATGACCCAGTCTAGACTGCGAGATGAAATTAATCTGAAAACCTGTCCAGTGGGCAATGACCCAGTCTAGACTGCGAGATGAAATTAAGCTGATAACCTGTCCAGAGGGCAATGACCCAGTCTAGACTGCGAGATGAAATTAACCTGAAAACCTGTCTAGTGGGCAATGACCCAGTCTAGACTGCGAGATGAAATTAATCTGATAACCTGTCCAGTGGGCAATGACCCAGTCTAGGCTGTGAGATGAAATTAATCTGAGAACCTGTCCAGAGGGTAATGACCCAGTCTAGACTGCGAGATGAAATTAACCTGAAAACCTGTCCAGAGGGTAATGACCCAGTCTAGACTGCGAGATGAAATTAACCTGAAAACCTGTCCAGAGGGTAATGACCCAGTCTAGGCTGCGAAATGAAATTAATCTGAAAACCTGTCCAGAGGGTAATGACCCAGTCTAGACTGCGAGATGAAATTAACCTTAAAACCTGTCCAGAGGGTAATGACCCAGTCTAGACTGCGAGATGAAATTAACCTGAAAACCTGTCCAGAGGGCAATGACCCAGTCTAGACTGCGAGATGAAAGTAACCTGAAAACCTGTCCAGAGGGCAATGACCCAGTCTAGACTGCGAGATGAAAGTAACCTGAAAACCTGTCCAGAGGGCAATGACCCAGTCTAGACTGCGAGGTTTAATTAACCTGAAAACCTGTCTGGTGGGCAATGACCCAGTCTGGACTGCAAGATGAAATTAACCTGAAAACCTGTCCAGAGGGCAATGACCCAGTCTAGACTGCGAGATGAAATTAATCTGAAAACCTGTCCAGAGGGTAATGACCCAGTCTAGACTGCGAGATGAAATTAACCTTAAAACCTGTCCAGAGGGTAATGACCCAGTCTAGACTGCGAGATGAAATTAACCTGAAAACCTGTCCAGAGGGTAATGACCCAGTCTAGACTGCGAGATGAAATTAACCTGAAAACCTGTCCAGAGGGCAATGACCCAGTCTAGACTGCGAGATGAAAGTAACCTGAAAACCTGTCCAGAGGGCAATGACCCAGTCTAGACTGCGAGATGAAAGTAACCTGAAAACCTGTCCAGAGGGCAATGACCCAGTCTAGACTGCGAGGTTTAATTAACCTGAAAACCTGTCTGGTGGGCAATGACCCAGTCTGGACTGCAAGATGAAATTAACCTGAAAACCTGTCCAGTGGGTAATGACCCAGTCTAGACCGCAAGATGAAATTAACCTGAAAACCTGTCTAGTGGGCAATGACCCAGTCTAGACTGCGAGGTTTAATTAACCTGAAAACCTGTCTAGTGGGCAATGACCCAGTCTAGACTGCGAGATGAAATTAATCTGATAACCTGTCCAGTGGGCAATGACCCAGTCTAGGCTGCGAGATGAAATTAACCTGAAAACCTGTCCAGAGGGTAATGACCTAGTCTAGACTGCGAGGTTTAATTAACCTGAAAACCTGTCTAGTGGGCAATGACCCAGTCTAGACTGCGAGATGAAATTAACCTGAAAACCTGTCTTGTGGGCAATGACCCAGTCTAGACTGCGAGATGAAAGTAACCTGAAAACCTGTCTAGTGGGCAATGACCCAGTCTAGACTGTGAGATGAAATTAACCTGAAAACCTGTCCAGAGGGCAATGACCCAGTCTAGGCTGCGAAATGAAAGTAACCTGAAAACCTGTCTAGTGGGCAATGACCCAGTCTAGACTGCGAAATGAAATTAACCTGAAAACCTGTCCAGAGGGCAATGACCCAGTCTAGACTGCGAGATGAAATTAACCTGAAAACCTGTCTTGTGGGCAATGACCCAGTCTAGACTGCGAGATGAAATTAACCTGAAAACCTGTCTTGTGGGCAATGACCCAGTCTAGACTGTGAGATGAAATTAACCTGAAAACCTGTCCAGAGGGCAATGACCCAGTCTAGACTGCGAGATGAAATTAACCTGAAAACCTGTCTTGTGGGCAATGACCCAGTCTAGACTGCGAGATGAAATTAACCTGAAAACCTGTCTAGTGGGCAATGACCCAGTCTAGACTGCGAAATGAAATTAACCTGAAAACCTGTCCAGAGGGTAATGACCCAGTCTAGACTGCGAGATGAAATTAATCTGAGAACCTGTCCTGTGGGCAATGACCCAGTCTAGACTGCGAGATGAAATTAACCTGAAAACCTGTCCTGTGGGCAATGACCCAGTCTAGACTGTGAGATGAAATTAACCTGAAAACCTGTCCAGAGGGCAATGACCCAGTCTAGACTGTGAGATGAAATTAATCTGAGAACCTGTCCTGTGGGCAATGACCCAGTCTAGACTGCGAGATGAAATTAACCTGAAAACCTGTCTAGTGGGCAATGACCCAGTCTAGACTGCGAAATGAAATTAACCTGAAAACCTGTCCAGAGGGTAATGACCCAGTCTAGACTGCGAGATGAAATTAATCTGAGAACCTGTCCTGTGGGCAATGACCCAGTCTAGACTGCGAGATGAAATTAATCTGATAACCTGTCCAGTGGGCAATGACCCAGTCTAGGCTGTGAGATGAAATTAATCTGAGAACCTGTCCTGTGGGCAATGACCTAGTCTAGACTGTGAGATGAAATTAAGCTGAAAACCTGTCCAGAGGGCAATGACCCAGTCTAGGCTGCGAGATGAAATTAACCTGAAAACCTGTCCAGAGGGCAATGACCCAGTCTAGACTGCGAGATGAAATTAACCTGAAAACCTGTCCAGAGGGTAATGACCTAGTCTAGACTGCGAGGTTTAATTAACCTGAAAACCTGTCTAGTGGACAATGACCCAGTTTAGACTGCGAGATGAAATTATTTTGGGAAAACTTGGCAATGTATCTTCAGCTGTGTGCATACTTGCAATTTTAATATCACTGTTTTATAATTTAGAGGGCAGAAGTGATTTATTTTCATTTTTGGAGTGGGGGAATTTCCCCTCAAGCCCTTCGTTGGCTACACCACTACTGTACAATGACCTCTACATTTATGGCAAGATATCACAAGCGGTTTACTAAATATTTCAACATTTTTCCTTTCGACAGCACAGAACAAGAAAGTCATTGATACAATTTTAAGTAAAGAAAATACTTGAATATATAGTTGAACACTGCTGTGTATGATTTTACTGTGTTGAGATTAGAATGCTATAGAAACATGATATATATCAAATGGAAAATTAGCTTTTTCAAATTTTTTGTAGAATTGTCAAAGATTGTTTGAACCAAATTTGAGGAGATAATAGATTATTTGAGTTTGGTGTTGAGTGCGGGAGGGGGTAGTGAACCCAAACTAATACAAAAGTGATATGGGTAAATTGTGATAAAAGTCAAGACAGAAAATGCTTTCGCCGTAGATCAAATTCCAGGTTACATTATATGATTATGGTTTGGGAGAGGGGATGAAAGCTAGCCTAAATTATTGTATATTTGAAACTCTTGGGTACAAAAAAGGTGTTTGACTTATTTTGATAGAATTCATCATATTTTTTACCATGCTCTACATACCAGATTATATTTTTGCTTTTCCACATGACAGAATAAAAGGTTTGCAATGTGTGTCTGATGGAAGTATAAGACCAGATGAGCAAGTCAGATGGCTGGTGACAGTATCTAGTGATGGTTACATTAAAATTTGGAAACTCAATATTAGAAAGGTTTGTAATATAAATACACTATACCACATATTGGTATTAAATACTCAGAAAATTACCATTCCGAAAAGGAGAGGTTGCTTGTTATTCACCAAAGCTTTTGCTGATGGCATGAGTGAGAAAAACGGCATGGCCGAAGAATATTGCAGTTTTTCACACAAACATAAATGTTTAGAGTTCTTTTCTTCCTTCTCTTGTTTGTGATGCTTGTAAGCTTTGTGTAAGGAGGAAGGGGGAGGGGGAAGAGTTAAAGATCCCTGAAAGTTTGTGGTTTACTGGAAAGGGAGATATGTGATCAGTTTTGAATAGTCTTCCAAAATTGCAATAGAGATGGTCAATATTGATTTGTGATGAGTTTTCAATGTTAATTTGTCTTGTTATCCATGTCATACACAAAAGAAACATCCAACATTAGATTTCCAATAAGCTCACATATACAATTGTATTACGGAAGGAATTCAAGAAAAACAAATAAAGGCTGTACTAACTTAGGATGTCCTCGCATTATAAAGTAAAAGAAACAACCTAGTTGTCAGATTAGCATCGTTGTGCTTGGCACAAAATAAACCAAGCATTCCAAAAAATAGAAGAAGTGATAATAGCATCAAGAATGTGACTGCGTTCCAACTGTATAATGAGATGCAAAACAAGGTTAAAAGCTATTCCATCCCCCTCCCAGCTGCATCTATAGTAGTGTTAATCTTTTTATCAAAATGACTCAAATTCTTTTAAGTCTGTAACCAAGAACTTCAAAATCTAAGAAAAAAAAGCTTTTATATTTTGTAAAATTTAATCAGTTTTAGAATGACTGAAAAGTCGGTTTATAAACAAAATATGTGGCAAATATTGATATTTAGTCATGCAATTTGCACTTGCCATATCTTATTGAAGCAGTAAAGGTAGTTTAAAGTGATATTTAACATTTAAATTGTCTTCATTTTCATCCTTTTAAATTAAGTCTTCATTTTCATCCATTTAAATTATGTCTTAATTTGTATCCATGTAGTTTTGTCAACCAGTTCTTTTGGCGGAGGTCAAGACACAAGCAAGACTTACCTGTGTTGCTGTAAGAGAACTCAAAGACTCCGGCAGCGGTGACCAATCCAAGGAGAAGAAAGGGGCGAAGAGACTCCAAGAAAGGGGAAAGAAAGGTATTTTACTGCATGTGCTCAAAAAACTATAAAGTGCAGTAGCTCAGTGATAGAGAGTGAAACTCGTATTTCAAAGGTAATGAGTTTAATCCCTGGCACAGGTCCTATGTTGTTTTCTTGAGCAAGACATTTATATTCAACTTGCTAAAGTCCAATCAGTTGTTAAATTAGTACCAGCATTGCTCGGCTGGTAAGCCGTGATGAACTGGTATCCTCTCCAGGGTGAGTCAATGATTTTCATCCGCTTGCATCACAGAAACTGGGGTAAACACATTGCTGATCTGCAAATAATATTGAAGATTTTATTCTCACGCTTAGCCTCTCCTATGCTTTTAGAGTCCTCACCAACACCCAGAACCCTGTTTACAACCTCATTAGGTACCCCAATTTCTCCTCCCTCTTTGATAGGACTAAAACCCTATCGCCTCCCTTCAGCTTACGCATTAAATCAGACCTCTTTCAACTTGGCATCAACCCCGCCACTCTCGGCACCTACTCCTGGCCCACTTTTCCGCCTTGGGCCACCCCCCCTTCCTTCTGTCCACCTAGACCTCTCCACTTATAACAAAACTCAAACTCACCCTAATCTCTTCATCAATCTCCACAACCAAATCAAAGACCAACTCTCAAATTACACCTCCATCTATACTGATGGCTCCAAAGAAGGCAACAAGACAGCTGCTGCTGCCATCATCCAAGACATCACCCTCAGTAGCAGACTTCTTGACCACTCATCCATCTTTTCAGCCGAGGCTAAGGCCATTCTCCTCGCCCTCAACTTTATTGAGTACTCTCCTCTTAGTCACTTTGCCATTTTCTCTGACTCAAAGGCTGTTCTTACTTCATTACTCAATCTTAAATGGGATAACCTCACCTGCCACCTCCTCCTCCGGAAACTCTTTTCTCCCACCCTCTGCAGGAAAAGTGTTCTTTTCTTCTGGATACCCAGCCATGTTGGCATCCCTGGCAATGACAGGGCTGATACAGCCGCTAAGCTTGCCCTTAACCTCCTCCCTTCCCCTTTTCCCAAAACCCTCTCTGACATCAAACTGCTTATCGCTTCTCTTGTTCGTGACCGCTGGCAAATCTTATGGAACTTCCAAATTGATAACAAACTCCATGTTATCCAGCCCACAATCCCGATCAAATCCACCATCCACAACCTTTCTCGTATCGACAACGTTCATATTACCCGTCTTAAAATTGGTCACACCCACCTCACTCACTCCCACCTCCTTATTGGTTCCCCCAACCCCTCTGTAACAATTGCTACTGCATCCTCACAATCCAACACGTTCCCTTGCTTGCCCCTGTACAACCTTCCCAGAGCTTCCCTCGCTCCCCACAACTCAATTGCTGAGTTCTTCTAAAAAAATCCTCCAGATAAAATAGTCTCCTTCCTTCAGCATGCATCCCTCTACAACCATATTTAATTCTCCTCTTCCACCCCCTCTCTACTTTGTTTTTGTTTTACCCATGCACCTCCTCTCTCGATCACAGCTTTCTGGCTTTTGTTCTTGAATTTCTCTCATTCTTCCCCTGGTCTCTTTCCTTTCTTCCTCTAAAATGATCTGACCTCTCAGGCACAATTTGACCTTCGTTGTCGTGGTGCCGTTAAGACCTCATCAAACAAACGAACTCACGGCACAGCAGCAGTTGTAATTAGATTAAAATTTACTGTATATGCCTCAAGGACAATGGGTGAAAACTGAAATGGAAAATAAAACTGTAAACTAAAATCAGCTAAATATGCTGAATTATTTCAGTCAGTCGGTTAACCACAGCTAATGACCACTCTTTATACATAAAAAAAGCTCAAACTCATCAGTAGTATTTGTAACTTACCGATCAGTGCTTATTTATTTTTGTTTTATCTGCAGATCATGGTAAAAAGAAGAAGAAGAAGAGTGTTCCATGAAAACCTAATAGTACAAAGACTGTTAGAACACAGGATAATCATATCCCTTGTAAGATGGAATATCAATCTCCCCTCCTAGAGTACTACTTCCATGTGAAAAGAGCAATGCAATCTTAGCATATGCCTTGGGCAGTGACTGGACTGAGCAAGAGATGGAACGTTGATGTCATTGGAATTAATCATCATGATTGATATGATCAAACACATACCATATCTCTTATTGATATTAATACTCAGAAATTAGAAGTCTTTTATGTTAAATTATGTGTTTATCTTTTAGGAATATTTTGCTTGTTGTTTTTGTCAGGGTGGTTTGAAATACTTGCCTCAGGATGTAATACAATGCATAAAGTCGCTGATTGAGAACATTGCCTTGTTGCTTCTTTGTATATATCTCTTTTTGGGAAGCAATATTTGTCTCCTTCTACTAGCAATTTGAAACTTGTTTCTGTGACTTTTCATGGTGAAGTATTTTGATTGTTTTCGCTTGTAACAGCATTACATCTGAAGAGATAACTATTTTAAATCCTTTAAGGACTGCTATTGAACTGTATGCATTACTACCTCCCTTCTGTGCTAAAAATTAGATTGCAGAGCACATATTGTCAGTATAACTGGGAAAACAAGAAAAATAAAGGAATTTTACCCCTACTCCGTGTGCCATTATATAAAATGGGCATATTTGCCCACTAAATTATACAAACTGTCCATTTTACATTGCCGTCACACCTTAAAGGCTACCCATTGTGATGGAAGCAAACATTTTATTCCAACATAAGTTTTGATTTGCCTATCAGTATTAGGCAAATAATTAAAATGAATGCAGTTTGTTGTTGTAAGTACTCAGGCCAGGCCAAACAAAATTACCTGTTTGGAGTAACATCAGCATCTTGTTGTGAAAAAGTGGGTTCGTAGGTGGGCAAAATGTTTCTTTTTTGGCCAAACTCAAGCCTTCTTATACCTTTTATACACTAAAGCACTATCATTTCATATAAAATAAAATAAATATAGGTAGCAATTTTGTTGGGTGGGGTAGGTAGGATTACTGAAAATGAACCATTTTTAAGGATGGCCTCAATTACCACTGTGCTACTTTGTTGGTATTCACTAACTTATTTTTTCCATTCAACGATCCAGGAAAATAGTTTTAAAAATCAGTTCTAATTAAAGTGATGCCATACAATGATGGACTCAGTCATTTTTTTTTGGTGAATCAGAATAAAATTATTTAGATTCATCCCCATATTAATATGCTAAATGACATTTATGCATATTTGTGCTCTACTTTGTTACAATTTAGAATGGTGCTATGCTTAATGAGTATTAAAGATTGCTTGGTAACAGTCATTGTATATGGACCACCTCACACACTCATTGTTCATCTTTTGGGTATTATAGGTCAAAGGACATGTATACTTTTTCTAAGGTTATGGCAAGCACTGGGGGTGCATTTATTTACACTCGGATGGAAACATTCAAACTTTGCTTCAATTTTGATTGTATTATAATATGTTCAGTTTATTCAAATGTGGGTTTAGTGCCCATAAATCCTCATTTAAAAATACTAGGTATTAAATTCTTTGAGCAAGAACTATCAGATGAATATTTTGTATTTTCACAAACAAATCAATATTGGACAATTGTAGCAGTCTATTCTTATTAAGGAGACTAGCTTTCTTGTCAGGTTTCTTAGGTGATAACACTTGATTTTGTTGAAGTTGGTTCGGCAATTTTTAAAATATTTTTTGGGCCCTTAATGAACATTTAATTGTAATGTTTGAACATAAAGAACAAAAGTTATAGAATATTGAATGGTATCACAATGTTCACACATATTAAACATTCTTCACATTTGTATCAACCACTAACCCAAAGTAAATGCTTTTTAAAACAAGTAGTTCGTTTGCTTGCAAGAAAATGTTGAGATTGCTTATTCTACAGAAACCAAATTTTGAGGTCAAATCCAGGACTTTAAAACCGTATGCTGCATAACCTTATCCACAGTAAAAAGCTTATACAATATCAGGATATCATTTTACCTAGTCATCGGAGTACATGTTTTATGTTATATCATTGATTCACAAGCAAATAAAATGTGAAATAACAATTTCCAGCACTGTGTGTGTTTATTAGTCACGCTTAGTCCTATGTAATTTTAGCAAATTCTGACTTAACATATTAAAAGAATTATATCGTTTTGCCATAAATGAATGGAAACTTTAAAGATAGGTTGAAATTCCCATCAAAAATTAGTTGAAAATTGTTGTTTTAAATTTATAGGGTCTTAATGTACATGGCCATCCGGGGGGGAGATGGGCAGCCGCCGTGTGGGCCAGATAACCATCTTATCTGGGTCAAGCCCTCCTGACTCGGCACTGATGATGATGATGATGACAATATGATACTTGGGCACCAATCTTATATAGTCAGGCAGAGAGGTAAAATGTAATCTCAAATCAGTGATTTGTCGGAATTATGCCGACTGCTAGATTTCATGATAAAAATTGCCCGGAAATGGAAGAAAATGTTCTGGAAATTGAAGAAAATTGCCTGGAAATTAATGAAAGTTTCAAAAATGGGAAAAATTTCCCATTAGTAAAGGCACTGCTTAAAAATTTGTTATGCAATTTTCAAGCAACAAATTAACCACATTTTTCCACAAGATTAACTTTGCATCATAACATTGAGGTATAAATAGTTCTATGCTCATATTTCATTTCACCTTCATTTCAGCAGCAAAGACAAACAATGCCAGCATTGATTACGGTTACTACTTACATTACAAGGAATGCCATTATATTCTGATGTGTGTGACTAAAAATACCATATAACACCAGTTGGAGTAGTTGTTATCTTGAAGGAGCCTGGGAAATGTGAAACTGTATACAGTTTTGTGGATTGAAAAACAAAGAAATATATAACTTTTACTTCAACCTGCCCTGCTCCATTTGAGGGCCGGTTGAGATGTTCCTGATTTTAAGCAAAGCCATTTCTAGTGCCAAAATTGGCCAAAAATATGCTAAAATTTCCCAGAAATAAAAAAAAACCTATCAGAAAAATGAAAAGGTTTTCAAGTCTGGCAAAAAGTCACTGCCCCCCTTGAGTAAGATGGTCCCATACGGCCATGTTGATGTACTAATTATTATGTTCAATTTGTGACATTATTAGCTCAATTGGTAGAGCACTCCCTTTTCAGCCGGTAGGTCGTGATTTTCTTTCCCATCCCTACCATGAAGACCTTGATTATGGTGAACTATTAAATGCATGCAAGCACTATATGGTCTGCACTGAAGAACGTAAGACTCTCTGTGCTGTACAGCAAACTCATTTTCCAATATTGAAATCTCACTCGAAAGATTATTCATGTGTGTGTTGGTGACCAACTGTATTGGGGAATGCTAATTTTCAAGATTAAAACTAACAAAGAATAAGTTTCACAATTTCAAAATCTTGGTGTTAATAAAATAATAAAGGTGAAAATTAAAGCTGTCTAAATACCTTTATAAATTTTCAATTATTTGGAAGATGGTAGATAGCAATCACAAAGCCAAGGGAAAATGGCCCCATCCACCCAATAAATTTTGTACCAATTCAACTGCTGGCTCTACCCCCAGATTTGTCCCCAGATCAGACTTGCCCCCAGGTTAGACTGTTGCCCCCAGGTTAGACTGTTTTCCCCAGGTAAGACTGTTTGCCCCAGGTTAGACTGTTTCCCTTAGGTTGGACTGTTCCCCAAACTTAGACTGTTTCCCCCAGCTTAGACTGTTGCTCCCAGATTAGACTTGCCCTCAGCTTATACTGTTGCCCCAGCTTAGACTGCTGCCCCCAGTTTAGACTGTTGCCCCAGCTTATACTGTTTGCCCCAGATTAGACTGTTGCCCCAGATTAGACTGTTTGCCCCCACCTTAGACTGTTTCCCCCAGCTTCAACTGTTACTCACTATGAATGTGGCTCCACTAAAACTAATGTTGATTATGCCACTGGTGGACAGATCAACTCCTTCGGAGGTTTTCAGTGAAGTTGGACAACCACATGCAAAATAAAATATCAATCTTGTTAAAGCCCACTGTGAATGAGAACACTTTCAGAAATATTTTATTCAGCTAACATTTAACAAAAAAAACTAAACTCTTTCCCAACCAAAGCTACTTTAAGGCTAAACAAAATATGCAATGGCTGCCACCCACCCATATGAAATCCTGTAAGAAACTTGGTTTCTTAACCCACCCATATGAAATCCTGTAAGAAACTTGGTTTCTTAACCCACCCATATGAAATCCTGTAAGAAACTTGGTTTCTTAACCCACCCATATGAAATCCTGTAAGAAATTGTTTCTTCCAAACATTTAACTTACTCCCTTTAAATTGATCACATGACTCTTCCATAATAACTCGCCCTCAAAACATCTCTCCTTTAGTTGCCATCTCATCTCAACTACAACAATATTATCTGATCCCCACATGGAATGCTCTCCACCTCCATATAACTGGCTCTCAAGTTCTTAATATAATGCTACATCCTTGGTTTAGCTTTTCTTTGAATGCAGCTTGTGTTTGTATGATAACTTCTCTGTAGAATTTCACTTTTAGGGTTGATATGCCAACAATCTCAACAATTGGTCAAATTTGTTTTAGATTTAACTTAAGTCTTATTATGTTCAAATAACAAAATGAAGATCTCAAGGGGTAAGTTTTCTGGAAAAATATACCTACAAAATACTGAGAGAACCACAAAATATATCTAGATCTAGACAAGTGCACAATTTTCTTGATAAGATATAATGTTCCCTTATTACAGGGACCCATACATAGATATTAAACTACGTTGTTTTAGACATTGTTGTTGTAATCATGAGTCACAATACTGATTGACCACAACCAAAACCAAAGGTCATCCTTGCAGGTGGTGGCACAACCAATTGGGGCCTGAGGGGAATTTGGGGCACCATAGCACACATCTTATGTGATACATATTATGTGAGAATGCATTTTTGCAGGGCACGATCTTCCGTCATGGCTATATTGTTACATCAGTGGATGTAAAATGCCTGTAGAATCCAATTTCATGAGTAATCTAAATGGCAATAGAATGATCTCTCATCTACACAATGAAGATGTCAAAGTACTTCTTACTCTGTATTATTACATTTACATTTTGTTTTAAAATTCAATAATCTTGTCAAGTTCAGTGTATACCAATCTGGAAAGTAATGTATGTTACACTAAAGATCTTTGGCATAGAGCAAAGCCAGTTTGACATCTTACATCAAAGATCTTTGGCATAGAGCATAGCCAGTTTGAAATGTTACACCAAAGATCTTTGGCATAGAGCATAGCCAGTTTGAAATGTTACACCAAAGATCTTTGGCGTAGAGCATAGCCAGTTTGAAATGTTACACCAAAGATCTTTGGCATAGAGCATAGCCAGTTTGACATGTTACATCAAAGATCTTTGGGAGTAGAGCATATCCAGTTTGACATGTTACACCAAAGATATTTGGAATAGAGCATAGCCAGTTTGACATGTTACACCAAAGATCTTTGGGTAGAGCATAGCCAGTTTGACATGTTACATCAAAGATATTTGGCGTAGAGCATATCCAGTTTGACATGTTACATCAAAGATCTTTGGAGTAGAGCATATCCAGTTTAACATGTTGCACCAAAGATCTTTGGCGTAGAGCATAGCCAGTTGACATGTTACACCAAAGATCTTTGGCGTAGAGCATAACCACTTTGACCAAATTTTGCATACTTTTCTCTAAAATTCATGAAAAATTCATTCAAATTTCAGTGAAAAACATTTTTAGTAGTGGGTATAATTTTCAAATGAGGACGTTTAAGGAGAACTATTCTCAATATGTCAAAACTGTATTTGCATGAAATATGATTGTACATGGCTGGCTTTAGACCTTGACAATCACAAATTCCAGCTGGATCTGTGATTCTTAGCATATGATTGATTCCATCAATGTAGGTTTCCTTTAAGCAATGGCACATAAGCTATCCCCATCCTCTTCATAATGGAAACAACATCAGATGGCATCCATAAGTTCTTAAATGCAAGCTGGACCTCATCCTTTGCTACCTTCTTGATTTTTGAATTTGTTTTTACTCTTCTTCTTTTTAGCTGGTGGTCCTTCTTCCTTCTCCCGCTGCCTCTTTCTCCTATCTTTAGATTTCTTCTCGTTTGCTTGACTAATCTTAAAATCTTTGTCCTTTTGGAGTTTTGTCACAGCCTTTGAAGCAACTCCATCACCTGTCAAAAAAGAATACAGCTTGCTCAAAATGTTGTCTATTTCAGTATTTGAATGGTATGTGGATTAGTTGAGGCAACATTAGCTAAATTGTTTCAAACTGTATGAACAGAAGGAAAAAAGCCTGAAAAAATCTTATGAAAAATTAACCATTTTGGCTTCTAAATTTCTAGGAATCAGTATGAAAATGAACTAATTGATCCCATTAATATGTAAACCCATTGTGGTATTTTGTTTTGTTTTTTAAGAGCAGTTGATGTTGACATCATGTAGCAATACTGCTAATCAACATTTATTTTCTTCAGATTCTTATTATTAAATTTCAATGACTGAAATTTGGGAAAGAAATTATAAATGATATTAAAAGAAGTGAAAACTACATCAAGATTTTGAGATGTCGTCCCAATCATACATCACAATTATTTCATACATCGAAAAGAACTCAAAATTGATGAGCCATAACTTGGAAACTACTTTCAAATCTACAGATGCTTTTGATTAAAGTTGAACATTATTTTGGTACTCAGACAGGGGGTTTGGCAACTGTCCGTACCACATATGAAAGCAAACCTTTTCATTTATCATCCGCCATATCCTTGGATTTTTGGAAAGACAAAATAAATACCAAAAATGATATTTCGTCAAGGGTTAGGGGTCTAAACATTGTATACTTTGCTGGGGCAGCGGTGCCTCATTGGTTTTAGAAACACATTCATTAAATAGATGATGACAATACCTAATGATCTCTTTTATGGTGAGCATGCAGTTGGCAGGAGAAGAAATGGATGGCCAAATTTGAGGTTTAAGGATGTGTGCAAGGATTACTTGAAAGCAGTATTGAACTGGACATTGAAAGGGGGAAGCACATATTAGAAACAGGTTCAGTTACCAAGATAATTATTGCTGCACGACTTAAGTGGCCAGGTTAAGCTCTTACTTATCCTCTTCACCTCACTGGAGCATATGGCTGCAACAATATTCAGCCATCTCTCACTGGAGCATATGGCTGCAACAGTATTCAGCCATCTCTCACTGAAGCATATGGCTGCAACAATATTCAGCCATCTCTCACTGGAGCATATGGCTGCAACAATATTCTGCCATCTCTCACTGGAGCATATGGCTGCAACAATATTCAGCCATCTCTCACTGGAGCATATGGCTGCAACAATATTCAGCCATCTCTCACTGGAGTATAAGGCTGCAACAATATTCAGCCATCTCTCACTGGAGCATATGGCTGCAACAATATTCTGCCATCTCTCACTGGAGCATATGGCTGCAACAGTATTCAGCCATCTCTCACTGAAGCATATGGCTGCAACAATATTCAACCATCTCTCACTGAAGCATATGGCTGCAACAATATTCAGCCATCTCTCACTGGAGCATATGGCTGCAACAATATTCTGCCATCTCTCACTGGAGCATATGGCTGCAACAGTATTCAGCCATCTCTCACTGAAGCATATGGCTGCAACAATATTCAGCCATCTCTCACTGGAGCATATGGCTGCAACAATATTCCACCATCTCTCACTGGAGCATATGGCTGCAACAATATTCAGCCATCTCTCACTGGAGCATATGGCTGCAACAATTTTCCGCCATCTCTCACTGAAGCATATGGCTGAAACAATATTCAACCATCTCTCACTGGAGCATATGGCTGCAACAATATCCAGCCATCTCTCACTGGAGCATATGGCTGCAACAATATTCCACCATCTCTCACTGGAGCATATGGCTGCAACAATATTTCACCATCTCTCACTGGAGCATATGGCTGCAACAATATCCAGCCATCTCTCACTGGAGTATAAGGCTGCAACAATATCCAGCCATCTCTCACTGGAGCATAAGGCTGCAACAATATTCCACCATCTCATTCTGTCCTGGGCCATGTCTGAGCTTCACCCCATGATAAAACCATTTCCTCTAGTTCGATAGTCACTGTCCTTCTGCAGGTGGTTTTTGGCCTGCCTCTCTTTCTCTTTCCTGGTGGTGTCCACCTCAGTGCTACTTTTGGGATCCTGTCTTGTGGCATTCTCAGAATGTGGCCTAGTCATTGTAGTCATCATTTTTTGATATCTTGAGTAATGTTATTTTAGCCAGTTTTCTTGTAAAGGTCTTCATTTAAAATCTTGTTGGGCCAGTATATGTTGCAAACCTTGCACAGGCACAAGTTATGGAAGGCACTGATTTTGTTCATATTTGCTTTGACTACTCTCCAGCACTCACAACAGATTCATAGCAGGACAGACTTCACATTACTATTGTACAGTCTGATTTTGGTCTTCAAACTGACCTGCTTGGATTTTCATATGTTTTGTAGTTTGTAGAAAGCCCCTCTGGCATTGTTTAAGCGGCAACAATGTCTTTCTTGGCACCACTGACTCAACTTATTAGGCTTCCAAGATAGGTAAAGTAATCTATGTACTGGATGGCTTCACCATTGATGGTAATTGGAAGCTGTGCTAATGCATTGATGCTCATTACTTGGTCTTCTGTTTGTTAATATACAGCCTGGTTTGCTTAGCAAATCACTAATTTCGTCAGACTATTTTTGGAGGTGGTTGCGATGAAGAAATAAGAGTAAGATCATCAACGAAATCAAGATCTTCCAGCTGAGAGAACAAGGTTCACTGAATTCCTCTGGGCTGGTCAGATGTTGTTTGCTGCATAACCCAGATGATGGTAAGGAGGAAGAGAATCAGAGACAGAATACAGCCTTGACGTACACCATTCTTCACTTCAAACCATTCCAAAAGTGTGTTCTCCAGTAAGAGTTGCATTTTAAGTGCTTATAGAGAATTTCTTAATCAGACTGATGATCTTCAGTGGTATTCCAAGAATCTTCCACAAACTCTCACAGTGAAACTGTCAAATGCTTTCTTAATGTCTATAAAATTAATGTAAAGGGGTGTGCATTCTACTCAAGGCATTGCTCTATGATGTTGCAAAGAGCAAATAGGGAGCTTTAGATTTCACAACGCGGAGTAATGAGACGGGATATTAAGCGACAATGTACGTCGTCATATTGACTTCCTCATCCTATTGGTTTTGCGCTTTAGATTTTTACGACGGGAAAATAAGTCATGTGATCAGTCATGTGATTACACTCAGTTATATATCTAAGTAAGATGTTTGATTGTAGCAGACGATGCTCCAATTATAAGTACTTTTGAAAGAATGGCGAACCTTCATTGAATTCGTGAAGCAAAGGAAAAATCACGCACTTTAACTGGATCAACTTCTTTGCAAGTAGCCCAAAGTTTATACGCTATATGATAAACATATGTAAAATTTCCCTAGATGTATTAGTAGAATGTTAAATATTTGAGCACTAATGAAAATGCAAATATTTCATAATTCTGTACTTTAAACTTTAATTTTCAAAATTAAAAAGACAAAATTTGAGTAAAATTTTCATTTGATGAGCAAAAAAAACTGTAGCAATTGCCCAATTATGTTAAAAATGCAGATTGGTATGACAACATATGACGTCACACACTATCCCCATTCGCCATTTTCAACACAACGTGAAAACACCCTCACACCCGGTGTAGAATTTCAGGGATAACGAGAAGGTAAAGTATTCACATGCGCAGAACGTCAAACGTGATGTCATTTTTTTGTAGCAAAGTCGCTTCATGAAATCTAAAGCTCCCTATTATCTGGTCTGTACAACCACCTTGTTTCCGGAATCCAGCCTGTTCTTGTCTAAGTCTATAATCTATTGTGACATCTATTAAGTTGAGGAGAATCCTGCAAAAGATCTTGCTGGGAACTGAGAGAAAAGTAATACCACTCCAGTTGTCACAGTTACTGAGGTCTCCCTTTTTAGACAATTTGAAGATAATTCCTTGACCCCAATCATCAGGTAGGACTTCACACTGCTAGATCTTCTTAAAGAGATCAGTCAATTCCTTAGCAGCCAGGTTGGCATCAGCCTTTAGAAGCTCAGCTTGCAGGGCATCTATTCCAGGAGCTATGTTGCTTTTCATGGCTTTAATGGCAGCCAGTACCTCATTCTGTGTTGGTGGGTTTGTGTCAATATCAATAAGGTCATCTGTAGGTAGTGGGTTTGCTGGATCATCAGGCTCTGGTCTGTTCAATACTTCTTAAAGGTGTTGAACCCATTTGGCAGCTTGTTTCCTCTCCGATGTCAGCATCTTTCCTTGTTTGTCTTTGACTGGCATGCTGTTGTAAAAATTTTGACCACTTAGTTGTTTTGTGATCTTGTACATGACACTGAGCTGGCCTCTTGCTGCTGCCTATTCTGCCTCACAATTCCCCAGTAAAAGTTCTCTTGTAATGTCTAGTGCTTTTCTTCACTTCCTTGTCCTTAATCTTGAACTTTTCTTTACACCATTCAGTCAGTCTAGGTGACATCACGGCAAGTAGTTTTACCTTGGACTGTCGTCTTTCATCAATCTTCTTCCAGGTATTTGTTAAGAGCCTCTTTTTATCCTTCTTTTAGGTTAAGCTCTGCTGTTTAAATACAGAGGCAAAACGTGCCAGACATTAATTTAAACATTGTACAACTCCACATCCATTTTAGTTTGTTTGCCTGTCATGCAACATTTGTCATTGCCCTATTGGTCATGAAAGGCGTTGCTAGTTTCTTTCTCCTGTAGGTGCTTCTCCAGAGACTGAAGAATGCCTACTACACTATCCAAGAGAACTCTTTATCTGAAGAAATACAAATACATGTACATAAGGTACTTTAGGCAGGGACCAAACAACTTGATTGACTAACCTGTGTGCATGGGAGTCAAGAGGGAGCCCATGGATGTGATGTACAGCTGGGATGAACCAGATGGATAGATCTTCCTCCTTAACAATGATTTCAATTCGGCTGGAATAAGAAATGAGAATAAAGCTGATCATAACATGACCTCATCAAAACAGATTACTTATTTGATCTTAACCCTTTTTTGTTGTTACATGAATAGATCTATTAGGCTTTTTTATCATGTGAGCATTTTTAGTCATTCTTTTTACAGCAGTTTGCACAAGAATTTAACCTAGTCATGAAAAATATATTGTACCAACTCATATTAGTTCAAGATTCTTAGACACTTAAAGGGTAAATTTCAAACTTTACTTTGATCAAACTTTGCAAATTAACTGAGAATTATGAAAATAGCAATTATGTATCAACTGCTCAATTATAAGTAAATGTTTACAAAAACAAATTGAGCTCTATTGTTGTTTTCCACAAAAAATCTGCAAAGTTTGGATGTTGCAGGATAAAATGTTCTCCGTTTCTAACAAGAAATTGTTCTGCCTAACAAATTATATAGATTTTCCTTACAATTATCTAATCAGTAATCATTACTAAGCATCATCATAATTCTAAGCCGGTCCCTAAGCTATGCAACTTTTATTCCCACCATAATAAGATAAATAACATTGACAAGAATTACCAAGGTATTTTTTCTTTAAAGGATTAGATCTTGGGTCAAGCAACTTTATCTTATATGAAGAGAACTTTAAACAACAAATAAAGTGGGTGAAGAAATCTTACCATTTACTAAAGATATATCATTATCTTATTCCATTCAGGAGCTATTTTTTAAGTCCTGTCTCATTTGCATAGAATTGGGTAGTGTAAAAAGTTGACTATAGAGGATGGGTGTCCTTGTCCACACTTTCATAATTATGGACAACACAGCTTTTGGTGAGTCTGTGAAACCCGTTCATGCTAATCTTTCCTCGTTTTTATTGAAAGGATTAGTTCAGTGGTCAAGCATATTTATCTTATTTATCTTATCTGAAAGAGGACTTTAAAAGAAACAAAATGGTGAAGAAAGCATTCAAAAATCTTATTCCGTTAAGGAGATATTTAAGTTTAAAGTTTGGTATCATTTGTGTAGAAACGACCGAAATCAGACTAGTTGTGATGTCATAGCCTTAGATTCCTCAAAGTCTATATGTATTCTATCATAATTTGTCCTGCGATTTTGTGGCTTAAGAAACATGGGATATGTCAAAAAAGTAGTAAAACTGAATCTAGAAATGGTATTTATTATATACCACCTGAAGAAAGTTTGAGGGAAAATGATTTAAATAGTGAACAAATTAAATGAACTTTCTTTAAAATACATAAAGATCTTGAGGAATCTGAGGCTGTGACATCACAAGTCTGATTTCAGTTGTTTCTACAGAAATGATACCCAACTTTAAACTTGAATATTTCCTTAACAAAATAAGATTTTTGAATGCTTTCTTCACCATTTTGTTTCTTTTGAAGTCTTCTTTCATATAAGATGGACTTTCTTAACCACTGAACTAATTCTTTAAGGAGAAATTTTTTGTGACGGAGGTGTACTTTTTTTTTTAAGTTTAAGTTCAATTAAGATGAAAAACTTCCCAAGGATAAAGTAGAAAAACTCTCTATGATGGACTATGTTCCTAATGTCCATTTGGAACAGGATGAAGTGCAATGCAAATTAGAAGTGCATTCCCTCTCTTGCAATTACATCGCAGAAAACAAACTTAGATGCATGAACAACTGTTAATGTATTTTTAAGAAAATTAATCAAACTTTTTTTTACTAAGTGAATTTTTCTTTTAAATTTTTTAAGGTGGTAACTTGATTCTGCTTTGCAACTTTCCTGACACATCCAATGATTTAAGCTATAAAATCTCAAGAAAAATTGAAAGATTTTTCTTCTGATTGAGATTTTGCTTATTTGAAAACATGTGGAGTAAGGAATAAAGAGAAATATCTCAAGTGAGAGACTTTTACATACTCAACCCTTGTGGGTCTCAACTGATCTTTCTATCTAAAGTTAAATAATATTAGTGTGGTATGGTTCGGCATTATGTTTGGTCTGTCGTTCGAAAGGTCTTGCAGAACTCAGCTGCAAAGACTGACCTGGCTAGGCTCCTATTTCTGGCTGTACATCAAACACGTTTCCCAAAACAACACCGACCTCCAAGGATAACGAACCCTGCCTAATTGATTGTGTATATCCCTCCCCAAATGCCACCCCCAGCACAGTTAAGGAGCAAGGATTCAACCAGCTTAAGATGTCTGTGATGTTAAGTATGTGAATCACATAAAGCAAAACAAGTTAACTGCCTCCACAGATAAGTTCAGTCAGAATCCCTTAGCAGGCAAGATGACCTTACCCCTTCCCTACCCAGCCTGTTCAAAACCCGACAGCAATTTTTTGAACTTTCTTTTTAAAATCAATTTTCACAACTTTCCTTTCGTCTTCTATCACTACAAGTATGGTTTATATGAATGCTAAGACAATAAACTTTCCAATAAATAAATCTAAATAAAGAAAATATTGACATAAATATGCAAATTTTAGGCAAAATTAGGTCAAATTTGTTAAGATTGTATTATTTCTTGTGAATAATGAAAATGGAAGATTTTATTAATATGTTTAGTTTATAAAATTTCCTTTCCATTGATACCAGTCCTAATTTTTTTCTTAAAGCAAAACATGCAAAAATACAAAGCTCTAGAGGGGACATGGTAAAAAATCATTTTATTACGTATGTAGTAATAATAATAAGTACGTACATAATAATATCATGTACATATGTAATGAAGTATCACTTATGTATGTGATAATAATATGTACGTATGTAATAGTATCACGTACGTACAAATGTACGTCTGTAATGAGGTATTACATACATATGTGATAATAATACGTACGTACATAATAATTTCCACCAACCACCATGTTACTTGGCCCGTCATTTAATATAGTATGAAAATTACAAGACAGTAATCGCTCTGAAAAGTTTTGCGTTGTTTTCATAAACAAATTTACATTGGATTCAAATATTTTTAGGTCATTTCCCAGAAATTTAAGTAAAGGAATACCTTAAAACCCTAATGGAGGTGTCCAAGATAAAAATGGCCACATCCACAATGTCTGAATGACCTTTGACCATAACCACCAAAACAACATTTGAATTATTTTGCCATTTATCTTACCCTACTATATGACACCCCCCATACTCAGATCACTCTTACCATTCCAAAACTATAATAATAATAATAATAATACATTTTTATATAGCGCATTATACCAAACGGTCTCAATGCGCTTTACATAAACAAATATAACATGAGAAAACCTTAAGATACAAACAGTAAGAGAACAAAAAACCATACTTAAAAAGATACAAGCAGGATAAAGTTACAAGGTCCAATGAGGAAAACTCATGAAAAGGTGTGTTTTCAATACACTCTTAAAGATATTTAAAGTAGGGGCATTTCTGATGTAGATTGGGAGAATGTTCCAGAGTTTGGGGGCTGCAGATTGAAAAGAATGTTCACCGTAAGTCTTGGTGTTAATTTTTGGCGGCTTTAGGAGAATAGCACTGTTAGATCTAAGTGAGCGAGTTGGTAATTGTAACGTGATTAAGTTGGAAATATAATTTGGAGCAAGACCATGGATGGCTTTGTATGTGAGGGTGAGAAGCTTGTACTTTATTCTTTCACATATAGGAAGCCAATGAAGTTGGTGGAGGATGGGTTTAATGTGAGATTTCTTACTTGTGAGAGTAACTAATCTGGCAGCAGTGTTTTGAATGCGCTGAAGCTTTGAGATTTGTTGAGAAGGAAGTCCAAATAAGATACTGTTGCAACAATCAAGTCTGGATGATACAAATGCGTGAATAAGTGTCTCGGTCGACTTTTGATCAAGATATTTACGAATTTGGCTGATTTTTCTGATGGCAAGTGAAGCGGAGCGCATATATTATTTACATGTGGCAACAGTGTAAGCTTATCATCAAAAATAACACCCAGGTCTTTAACACAGGAAACAGGAGATATACATGAATTACCAATCATAACAGAGGAAACTGAGTAGTGCTTAGAAAACGTGGATTTGAGATATGAATTACTTCAGTTTTACTATCATTAAGAATTAGTTTGTTGTCTGCACACCATATCTTGATTTCCTCTACACACGATTCAAGCTTTGCAATACTCTGATCTTTTTCGTTTCTATTTATTGACACATATACCTGTGTATCATCTGCATAAATCATCCCATGCAGGCCATGAAATGTGATAATGCTTTCCATAGGGAAAGTATAGTATGTAAAAACAGGTGGTCCGATTACTGATCCTTGAGGCACTCCATAGTCAAGATACCGGAGTGAAGATTTTTTATCTTTAATGGTTACAACCTGCAAGCGGTTTGCAAAATATGATTTCATCCAATTGAGAGTGATTCCATCCAAACCGTACACAGTATGCAGCCTATTAAACAGAAAATGCTGCACTAAGGTCGAGGAGGACAAGAAGTGACTCTTTGTGGTCATCAGTAGCAAGGAGAAGATCATTGTAAATGCGTAACAGGGCAGTTTCTGTTGAGTGATTCTTGCGGTAGGCAGATTGGAGGGAGTCTTGTAGTGAGTTGGCACACAAGTAGTCTTGTACATTAGTTGCAAAGAAACAGCCTTTTCTATCAATTTTGCAAGAAATTTTAAGTTGGAAATGGGACGATAGTTTTGGAGAATTTCTATGGGGGGAAATGGTTAAAAGGGGTCACTAGCTCTGTGACCTTTGACCTCAGAGTGTACGAGACACAAATTCATATACCAAGGTATCATGGTACAACATAGGGTTGGTATAGGTCTTGTACTTTTTTAGTTAAAAATGGTGCAAAAATGTACAAATTAGTACATAATTACCCCTAAAATCACATATTTGACCTCTAGACCTCTGATCCTAATCACTGAAAAAACTTCTGATTTTTTTTACATTAATCACAAACTACTGTATGACCCCACTTATGCTCACGTCACACTTACCATTCCATAAGTAAAGGGGGTAATTGGTGAAAAGAAGTCAATAGCTTTGTGACCTTTGATCTTTTGACCCCAGAGTCTACGCGACACAAATTCATGTACCAAAGTATCATGGTACAACATAGGGTTGGTATAGGTCTTGCATTTTCAAAATTTAAAGTGGTACAAAAATTGTACAAATTAGTAAATAATTTTAATCTCTAAAATCACATATTTGACCCCTGACCTTTAACCTTAATCACTGAAATAATTTCTGAAATTGTTCACATTTATTGTACCCTACTGTATGACACCATTCATGCTCATATCACACTTACCATTCCATCAATATAGGGGAAAATGGTTAAAAATGGTCATTAGCTCTGTGACCTTTGTTTGACCTTAATTATGTACTAATTTGTTCATTTTTGTGCCATTTTAAATTCCGAAAGTGCATATAGTGACCTTGTTAGCTATTTCCCCCACTATGCTGTATGCTTAAGGTGATGAGATCAGCAACTCCATGGATTGCTTTCTTGTTATTATTAGCTATTTCCCCCGCTATGCTGTATGCTTAAGGTGATGAGATCAGCAACTCCATGGATTGCTTTCTTGTTATTATTAGCTATTTCCCCCACTATGCTGTATGCTTTAGGTGATGAGATCAGCAACTCACATGGATTGCATTCTTGTTACTATTAGCTATTTCCCCCGCTATGCTGTATGCTTAAGGTGATGAGATCAGCAACTCCATGGATTGCTTTCTTGTTACTATTAGCTATTTCTTTCACTATGCTGTATGCTTAAGGTGATGAGATCAGCAACTCCATGGATTGCTTTCTTGTTATTATTAGCTATTTCCCCCACTGTGCTGTATGCTTAAGGTGATGAGATCAGCAACTCCATGGATTGCTTTCTTGTTATTATTAGCTATTTCCCCCACTATGCTGTATGCTTATGGTGATGAGATCAGCAACTCACATGGATTGCATTCTTGTTACTATTAGCTATTTCCCCCGCTATGCTGTATGCTTAAGGTGATGAGATCGGCAACTCCATGGATTGCTTTCTTGTTATTATTAGCTATTTCCCCCACTATGCTGTATGCTTAAGGTGATGAGATCAGCAACTCACATGGATTGCTTTCTTGTTATTATTAGCTATTTCTCCCACTACGCTGTATGCTTAAGGTGATGAGATCAGCAACTCCATGGATTGCTTTCTTGTTATTACTAGCTATTTCTCCCACTATGCTGTATGCTTCAAGGTGATGAGATCAGCAACCATGGATTGCTATGTTCTTTATATCACAAGTTCAGTGACTTTATTGATCTAATCTTTGTTGATCATAGCTCAGTGATATTTTATCAATAACAATGGCTAAACTTATAAAAGTTTGATGAATATTATTTCAATACGTATGTTAAAATCATTCTGATTGGACAATGTTTGTAAGATGTAAAATTGCCAACAAACTTCAAATGGTCTTCTAAGCCCAAGCTCATTAAGACTTTATGATTCTTTATATATATGACCTAATCTACATTCCAACCATTCAGCAGAGTTGTAAACGGATTGTGTGTATGTGATTCCCTGTTGTGTGTACACGATTCCCTTTTGTATGCATGGACTGATGCGCGCTGTGCTGGAAATTTCTTTTAATGCTCAAAAATGCTGTAAACGTTCCAATATGTATTATTACATATGTGATACTTCATTATGTACATACGTGATATTATTACGTACATGTACGTAGGAATATTTATCATGTAAGTACATCAAATTTCATTATGTACGTATGTGATATTATTACGTACGTACTTATTATTATCACGTATGTATGTAATATTTTTTTTTGTTTATCATGTCCCCTCCAGATCTTCGTACAGAAACGATGAAAATAAAGAATTAATAATCACCACTGTAATTCATTGCAAAATTAAAGCAGCGCATCTAAGTCAGTTCTCAAACCTAGGTCACTCACGTGAACTTCCCGCATGCTACACTACATTGCATATGAATAGATTGTGGGTATATTTCAATACTTTTATTTCAGAGTGTAAATAAAGAGGGGTAGTTGCTCTTTGTGTTTTCAATTGTTAGTTTTTGCGTAGAGCAATTGTATTGCAATAGGAAACTACAACTTTTTCCAAAAATTGGTCTCAAAATGGCTAAGAATCAAGAAATTTTGCCAAAAAAGATATTGATGATAGGGGCAGTCAACATTTGACCAGAATTGGATGCAATGATGTCTTTGACAATTTCTCACATGTTTTCAGGCAAAAGCAAGGTATAGGCAGGAAAGTTTTTCAAAAAAACAAAATTGAAATTTGACGAATTTTTTCTAAATTACCCATTTTCAAGCGAGTATTCTAAAATATTCTTAATATAATATGCATCAAAAATCTTAATTTATTGAAAGAACTATTCGAGCTCTTTCAAATGATACCAAGATGACTGCTGTGGGCCTATTTGACAAAGCGAAATAATTTTTTGAATAGTGTGTGTCCAATGGTCGTGTCATGACCGTAAGAGGAATTGAGGGTTAATTATCACAACAAATTTTGTTCACAGTTCATTCAAAATTTCATATATTAAAATATTTTGACTTACATTCCTTGTAGATAGGATGCTCCTTGTGTTTAATAGGCATTTCACAAATTTAAATAAGTACACCTATAAATCTAGATGATTACCTTTCAGCCCCCTCACATCGGCTTCATGCATTTTCTGTTCTTTCTTGCTTCCCAGGTCCTCCAAACTGAACCAAAAAAGTAAAGGAAGTTCCTCATTTGCTTAAAAATTAATATGCATGTGTGCTATTTATTTTCTTTATAATTTATCTTATTTACACTCTAAACTTAAAAACAATGTCTGAATTATTTCATGTCTTGCTGCATTAATTTGAGCTAAAACTTGTTAAAGCCTGAATCCATGGAGGCCAAAGTCAACCCAAAGAAAATTTTTGAGACCATTACTTTTGAAAAGAAAGAAAAGTTTTGCAAAAGAGCATAAACATAATTTTGAGGGTAAAACATACTGTAAGATGAGCAAAATGGGCAAAAAGTTATTTTTTTAATAAATCGTGGTAAGAAGGTGGGAGAATAAGCACCTAGAAGAAATGTTCTTAGAAAGTTCTTAGAATTCTGTCATAAACAATAGAATTTGAGTCAATTATTTTTTTTCATGTCAAGTGGGTTTTGTTTGTTTGATGAGGGTTAACAGCACCACCGCAACGAAGGTCAAATTGTGACTGAGAGGTCAGATCATTCTAGAGGTAGGAAGGAAAGGAAACAGGGGAGAATGAGAGAAATTCAAGAACAAAAAGTCAGAAAGCTGTGATAGAGAGAGGAGGTGCATGGGTGAAACAAAAACAAAGTAGAGAGGGGGTGGAAGAGGATAATTAAATATGGTTGTAGAGGGAAGCATGATGAAGGAAGGAGATAATTTCATACGGAGGATTTTTCTGGAAGAGCTCAGCAATTGAGTTGTAGGGAGCGAGGGAAGCTCTGGGAAGGTTGTACAGGGGGCAAGCAAGGAGAACGTGATGGATTGTGAGGGTGCAGTGGCAATTGTTGCAGAGGGGTTGGGGGAGACAATAAGGAGGTGGGAGTGGGTGAGATGAGTGTGACCAATTCTAAGACAGATAATATGAACGCTGTTGATACGAGAGAGGTTGTTGATGGTGGATTTGATCGGAATTGTAGGCTAACAAGGCTCTAGTTAAGGGAAGGAAAACCCTGAAACAAAACCTGCTGCACTCGGCCAACAACCCATTCAGCTCATTCAATTGTTAGGGAAACTGCAAGTGCACTAGCTAATGCTGGTAATACTATCAGTTTTAAGAGTATGATGATCCAAATTTCTGAAGATGACAATCTGAGGTTTGTGGATAATATGACGCCAATGGGTGAAAGCCACAAGGAAGCTTATGGGTTGATGACGTCAATTAAGGACAGTCGAGAAGGAGAGGAAGGTGATGGGATGGACCTTGTGGACAGAAGCCAGACAAGTTGCAAATAACAGAGTCCAGTGAAGAGAGTGCACTGCAGCTTTATGGGCCAGGAGGCCTTAAGAAACTAGGTGAGGTGAGGTGAATAATTCAGAAAGAGAGACAAATAATTTTCAAAGAAATACATAAAAGTTGTCTTGAATGATAGTAAACATCTCTCTTTATATATATCTATACATCATAATGTCACAAAGGATACGTAAGTTCTTCATCCAGAATAATGTCCAATTCTTCTGCATTTTTCTGGAACCAGTTGTTTGTGTGTTTCTTCTTTTCATACTGGTGAGACAATTCATCAATCTCCCTGGCAGCGTCAACCCTTTCACGGACTGCATCAAAGTACTTATGCTCCACTGGGAAACTAGGAATCTCCTCTATATCAACATGAATATTCAAAGAATTGTTTTTAAGTTCTTCTTTATTACTATCACTATTTCATTTAAGTGTGTCTTTATGTATGAAAAGACACTTGCTATTCCTAATCGTTATCAACATTTTAACAACATCGCATATGCAGATTTTAAATTACATATTAAGTAAAAAAATTAGGCTACCTTGAAATATTTTGTGTTAATCGAACAGCCTTCTATTCAGCCATCCATTAGAACTTTCATGATCAGAATTTTTTTTAAATACATTGGATCTTTTCTTAAAACATAGTTCAATGTAATACCTTGCCTTAGTCTGATGTGTTTCCCTAATGTCTGCAAAAGAATAGCTAAAGTCCTCTGCAATATTTTGCTTCACTTTGTTCATTTTATTTTAAAATTGCTTTAATAACCAGCCAAAATTGTCAAAAATTCACCCCACAATACCTTGTTACTGAGATGCCATGTATATATCTAACCTGTCAAGTATATGTGCTTTCTTTGATATTCCAAATCATTACTAAGCCATCACAGAGCTCTTGACTTAATTAATAAATGAAATTAAACAATGAGACACAAATACCTCTGACACTGCAGAAATAAAAAGCTGTCTTTCTTTAAGATATACAATGCCATCTGCATTAAGATATTGACATTGGCAGAATGTATCAACATCTGCAGGAAAATATGGCATATGCCAGTGGGATAGTTTTAATTTCTCCAACTTAGCAAATGTTCCACAAGTTTGTTTGTTGAAATTCAGTGGCACCGCAACAGTCAGAGTCAAATGTGCCAAGAGAGTGTTAGAAAATTATGGTGTTAGAAAAAAGGGAGAGTAAAGAAAAGCTTATTTAGGTGAGGAACAGGGAGGTTAAGGTAAAGATAGAAAGATGAGAGAGAGAGAAAGAGAGAGGGAGGGGGAGGAAAAAAATGTTCAAAAATGATTAATTTACCTTTATCCAAAGTCTTACAGAGCCTCTTGTACAGGCCTAGCTCCTTCTCTGAAAGCAACATTATGCTCAGTCCCTGCTTTGTTTGTCGCGCTGTTCGTCCGCTACGGTGAATGTATATCTGTAAACAATTATCAGAAACAAGATTAGCACCTCACCTCATATGCTAATATTTCACCTCATATACTAATATTTCACCTCATATGTTAATATTTCACCTCATATGCTAATATTTCATCTCATATGCTAATATTTCATCTCATATGCTAATATTTCACCTCATATGCTAATATTTCACCTCATATGTTAATATTTCACCTCATATGCTAATATTTCATCTCATATGCTAATATTTCATCTCATATGCTAATATTTCACCTCATATGCTAATATTTCACCTCATATGCTATTATTTTACCTCATATGATAATATTTCACCTCATATGCTAATATTTCATCTCATATTCTGATATTTTATCTCATATGTTAATATTTCACCTCATATGCTAATATTTCACCTCATATGCTAATATTTCACCTTATATGTTAATATTTCACCTCATGTACTAATATTTCAACTCATATGCTAATATTTCACCTCATATGCTAATATTTCACTGCATATGCTAATATTTTACCTGATATGCTAATAATTCATCTCATAAACTTCAGGACTGACATAAGGCCCTAAATCTTGTTCATATATAGTCTGTATACGGCATGTATTGCGCACGTCTATATGTTATCCTGTACCAAATTCATGGGCTCATTGAACTGAAACATAGTTCCGGCATAGGTTGTCATCGACTGGCAAACTTGATATGCCTAATTTTAGCCGTCGTCTGCTACTAACAATAACATTACTGACAGTGTTCATTTTGCAGAATTTTATCACAGAATTGTTCGGACTGAATTTCATTGTTGTTGCTTATAACAGCCTGCTGTGTTAAAATGTCTGATTACATTGATCTGATAACTTTTGACCTCAAATTTGACCCTCTCAAGGATTTGGAGAAATGAAAACATGCCTCATGTTAATAACCAGAACCCAAATCAGCTGATCGGCCAACAAGCTCATACTGTAACGTTAGGCCAAAGCCAACGTACCAAATAATTCTCGTTGAGCTTGTTCACAGACCTTTTAAAAAATCCTTGTCAGAAATTATTCACTTGTTAATCCTTTTAATTAGTCTATATATAACTTCGGTGAGTCACAACAACACCTACATGCATATGTACACATTCTCGAGGTCGGATATCCGGGAATATTGTAGTGCACGGCGACATAACAATGCTTTTTTAACGATCTCAAACTTTAGTTAAAGGGGAAAACAAACAGTCAGTTATCATTGCAGTCAATGGGAGAAAAACATATTTTTTGTCATTTTTCAACAAATACTGTACAGAATGTATATTTGTGTATTAGATAATTGTTTCCAACATATATGAGTACATTAATTTTCGCTGACTGGCTGAGGCCACACAAGTTTTCATACAAAGTATCTCATTGACTGTAATGATAAAGTTCCTCCTCCAATTTGGCAAAATTGTACTGAGCTCGTACACGGTTATGTCGACTCCGACCGGGAGAATATTTTACTTCAGTACTTTACAATGTCAGAATGTTTGTATGTTAACGTACACGAGTCACGACATGGACCTACATAGGCTAGCTACATGCATACACGCGAATCAATTTTTGTGTAGGCCGTCTAGACTAGGCCTAGCTTTTGGATTAAGATATAGTTGCTTAGCAACATGCAAAGTGAAATATATTTGACTGAGTTTTTTTTTTTTTTCTTCAGATTGTATTACGTTACTATCGTTTTAATAATTAAAATATATTTTGGTACTTTTTATCTTGATCTTATGTAAATATGAACAATCTTAAAGACTTTTTAATGATTTGTTTATTTTAGCTTAGGTATTGCTATGTTAATGCGTATCTATAATTTGTTACTTTGTGGATAATTACTACACATTGAAGCTGAGTCAATGTTATTGTGAGTATCTTGAAAATTGATTATAAAAATGTAAAAAGTTTTTGTGTTTCATCAGTTTTTGCTTATTTTTCTCAAATTTTCAATAAATAATCTGTAATATATATGAACACGGTTAATGAATAATGCGCTATGCATTCAATACAGGATAATGCATAGAAGCTGGTTACACAGATATCGCTTGATGTATTTGGTCTCTGCCCTCATACATCACTCAATCTGTGCCCAGCTTCTATGTATTATCCTGTACCGAACGCATAACGTGTTATTCACTAACCCTTTATTAACAGCCTATTGTATAAAATCTTTTAGGTCCATGAAGCAACCCGTAGCAACAATTATACTGTTACCAAGGAAGTTTCTCCTTGTTAGTTTCACATAAAGTTATATCCAGAATAACTATCAAACAAAAACATAAACAAATAGCTGTTTCCTGTGCTATATAAATTTCTTACCACAGCAATTCTTTATTCTACTACAATATCCTGCATGATATCAGGAATTACACATACTGATGCATTATCCTATAATTTGACAAGCCATAAAAATTAATCCAAATTATTTCCATCATACTTTGTTTTACCCAACTTCCAGAAATAAACATCTTAAGTTTGATAGTAAATAAATGAACCACTTGGTTTGTTTGTTTGATGAGGGCTTAATGGCACCATGACAACGAGGGTCAAATTGTGCCGGAGAGGTTAGATCATTTTAGAGGTAGGAAGGAAAGAAAACAGGTGGAGATTGAGAAAAACATGTGAACTAAAAGCCAGAAAGCTGGGATCGAGAGAGGAGGAGCATGGGGGAAGAAAAAAAAAAGTAGAGAGAGAGGGGTGGTAGAGGAGGACTAAATATGGTTGTAGAGGGAAGCATGATGAAGGAAGAATACAATTCTATCTGGAGGGTTTTTCTGGAAGAGCTCGGCTATTGAGTTGTGGGGAGCGAGGGAAGCTCTGGGAAGGTTGTACAGGGAGCAAGCAAGGAGAACGTGATGGACTGTGACAAGGGAGCTGATATTCCACCAAATCTCCTGAATAAATTGATTCCGATCTATTGGTATTAAATAGATCAGTGTTATTTCTAATTCCTATCTGAAGTGATTAACCTTTAATTTAACTTGGAGTAAAACAAACAATTTTCATAATTTTCATTATATCTGAGATTCCTACAAAATCATTTTGAAATGATCTTGCAATAATAACATCTATCTATAATTTGAAATGGTCATAAAATATTTACATCTGTCTGAGAAACTTTCCCATAAATTTGTGAATCAAGATATAAAGAAATGTACATTTATAACTCACAGAAAGCTTCTTAAAGGATCAGTGTAGTTTAGATCTGCCTTCTAAAACCCTCTATGAGCTTATGATTCATGATTTAAGGGCTTTGTGAGATTAAACCTCAAACTAAATTTATAACATTATATAATATTGCATTCAGGACATACTTTTAGCCAATGAGGCAAGTGGTTCATTTTACAATAGGTTTTTAGGTTGTTAATGGTATACATTGAATATGATTAAGGATCAAAAGCATTTCCATTTCTAAGGACTGAAAACACACCTAAAACTATATGTTACATTAAAGGATTAGTTAAGGGGTCAGGCATAATCTGTCTCATATAAGAGGAGTTCAAATGAAACAAAATAGTTAAGAAAGCATTCAAAAATCTTATTTCACTAAGGAGATAATCCAAGTTTAAAGTTTGGTATCATTTATATAGAAATGGCTGAAATCAGACTAGTTGTGATGTCATATCCTCAGATTCCTCATAGTCTTGATGTATTCTATAATATTTTGTCCGGTGATTTTGTGGCTTAAAAACCATGGGATATATCAAAAAGGTAGTAAAACTGAATCTAGGAAGGGTATTTTTAATATACCACCTGAAGAAAGTTTGAGGAAAAATAATTTAAAAAGTGAAAAAAGAAATAAACTTTTAAATACATTAACAATTGTTTAGAATGTGAGGATGAAGACGCTAACTTTTTATAGTAGACTTACTATGCCAGTCATTTCTACACAGATAAGACAGAGCTTTAATTAAATTTGAATATCTCCTTAATGAAGTAAGATTTTTGAAGGCGTTCTTCAGCATTTCGTTTATTTTGAAGTCCTTTTAAATAATAGTTGGACATGCTTGACCACTGAACTAATCTTCTAGATTTGATATAGTAATTGGACTAATTTATTGTCCTTGGCCATAGATACAGCAATTTAACATTTCTTGAAAGTCATTTTCAATGCCTTTTTATATAAATTGACAATGTATGAAAAGAAAATTTACTTCAAAGGCCTCCACTTTTGCCTGCATAAATTGCAAAGGCTTTGAAAGTTACCATTCACCTAATGAACCCTGAATGGTGATGTCATGATAAAATGTCATTATTAATATGCTTATCAAGCATTGATTGATCTCCTTCCAATTTTGAGAGGTTTGATGCCACCCCTTTAATTATTTATGAACAACTTGAGCTAGATAAACTGCTCATCAAATGCTGTACAACTGTCAAGCACGGAAACAAAGATTTTACAGAACTATTTGTCAAACTGATTTTTTAAGTTAATGCTTGTAAATTAACCTCTGATGTCCTGGGAACTTGGTAGTGGATAACATGCTGCACATTGGGGATATCCAGACCTCTGGATGCAACATCAGTGGCAAGAAGCAGACCTTTGGTATTCCCAGTGAACCTATAATGAGAACAGATATTACTTGTATGAGCAAAGGAAGTAATACTAACAACATATATGAGAAGAGGGGAGGGGGGAGGGGGGAGGGGAACAAGAGAAACAAAACTATGAAGAAAATACTTCCGTCTCAAAAAAATAATGAGTTTTAATTTTACCACAAATTTGCTAAGGTAGAAGTCTTAAGTGCAAGGATGGTGCCACACATTTTTAACTGAGAATCATCTGTTTCAGTGACAAGATGCATTGGATGATTAATCACAATTTCTCAATAGGGTCTGTTTCACTAAACCTGTAATTTACATATCCAATAGTGTATATAGTGTTAATGTGATATCTTGAGAATTTAGTAACTGTTTTTACCAATTGAACAGGGTTTTCTTGATAATTCATTTAGGACAGTTTAAAACAGTTACTCAATAGAGTCTGTTTTATTTACATAACCAGTGGTTTAAAGCCGCAAATGTTTGAAAAATAAAAATATATATACAAAAATAATAATAATAACAAAACACACAAGACTTTTCAGAAATGTGGGTCTGTGATATCGCTTATTGGAAACATAAAATAGCAATAAATAAGAGGTTTGGAATGCCAGTAATTATGTGGCACATGTGTTTTGAGAAATACCTGTCCAAATTCTTCAGTCGCTGCTTCTGATGCATGGAGGAATGTAAAGGTAGGGGGCAGCATTCCAGCAATGTAAATATGGAGATCAATCGGCGAATGCAGTCAATGCTGTTGCAGAACACTAACGTTCTTCCAGGATACTGACTTAGGAAGTAGAATAAGTAGATGTCCTACAGGTAGTATGAAAAGCAAAATAACAATAACTATTATATAATTACTATTCTTTCACACAAAATCATGTCATCAAAACAATATTCTGACATACTGTCAAAGGTTTGAATAGATACGAGAATGGGGAAGGGATAAGAAGCCAAAATGTAGAAGTGTGTGAGCATTTCATGTGCAGCTGAAGGACTGTGTGTGAACTGTAAGCAATGAAATGTTTCTTGTTTTTGAAATGAAGGTATGCCAGAACATGGGTCATGGTTTGAAGTACGGCAAATGAAGAGAAGCAATTTTGATGGTGGCCTTTACTACTGCTAATTATCACCTTGGAATGGATACATTAAATGGGAAGCTTGGTGTATAAGCCCCTGGTCTGCTGTTTGTACATTCTAATGATGGGGAGATTGGTGTATGAGCCCCTGGTCTACTGTTTGTACATTCTAATGATGGGAAGCTTGGTGTATGAGCCCCTGGTCTGCTGTTTGTACATTCTAATGATGGGAAGCTTGGTGTATGAGCCCCTGGTCTACTGTTTGTACATTCTAATGATGGGAAGCTTGGTGTATGAGCCCCTGGTCTACTGTTTGTACATTCTAATGATGGAAAGCTTGGTGTATGAGCCCCTGGTCTGCTGTTTGTACATTCTAATGATGGAAAGCTTGGTGTATGAGCCTCTGGTCTGCTGTTTGTAAATTCTAATGATGGGAAGCTTGGTGTATGAGCCCCTGGTCTGCTGTTTGTAAATTCTAATGATAGGAAGCTTGGTGTATGAGCCCCTGGTCTGCTGTTTGTACATTCTAATGATGGGAAGCTTGGTGTATGAACCCCTGGTCTGCTGTTTGCACATTCTAATGTTGGGAAGCTTGGTGTATGAGCCCCTGGTCTGCTGTTTGTACATTCTAATGATGGGAAGCTTGGTGTATGAGCCCCTGGTCTATTGTTTGTACATTCTAATGATGGGAAGCTTGGTGTATGAGCCCCTGGTCTGCTGTTTGTACACTCTAATGATGGGAAGCTTGGTGTATGAGCCCCTGGTCTGCTGTTTGTAAATTCTAATGATGGGAAGCTTGGTGTATGAGCCCCTGGTCTGCTGTTTGTACATTCTAATGATGGGAAGCTTGGTGTATGAGCCCCTGGTCTGCTGTTTGTACATTCTAATGATGGGAAGCTTGGTGTATGAGCCCCTGGTCTGCTGTTTGTAAATTCTAATGATGGGAAGCTTGGTGTATGAGCCCCTGGTCTACTGTTTGTAAATTCTAATGATGGGAAGCTTGGTGTATGAGCCCCTGGTCTGCTGTTTGTACATTCTAATGATAGAAAGCTTGGTATATGTTCCCCTGGTCTGCTGTTTGTACATTCTAATGATGGGAAGCTTGGTGTGTGAGCCCCTGGTCTACTGTTTGTATATTCTAATGATGGGAAGCTTGGTGTATGAGCCCCTGGTCTGCTGTTTGTACATTCTAATGATGGGAAGCCCTGGTCTGCTGTTTGTAAATTCTAATTGGGAAGCTTGTACATTCTAATGTGTGTGAGCCCCTGGTCTGCTGTTTGTACATTCTAATGATGGGAAGCTTGGTGTATGAGCCCCTGGTCTGCTGTTTGTACATTCTAATGATGGGAAGCTTGATGTGTGAGCCCCTGGTCTGTTGTTTGTACATTCTAATGATGGAAAGCTTGGTGTGTGAGCCCCTGGTCTGCTGTTTGTAAATTCTAATGATGGGAAGCTTGGTGTATGAGCCCTGGTCTGCTGTTTGTATATTCTAATGATAGGAAGCTTGGTATATGTTCCCCTGGTCTGCTGTTTGTACATTCTAATGATGGGAAGCTTGGTGTGTGAGCCCCTGGTCTACTGTTTGTACATTCTAATGATGGGAAGCTTGAGCCCTGGTCTGCTGTTTGTATATTCTAATGATGAGCCCTGGTCTGCTGTTTGTACATTCTAATGATGGGAAGCTTGGTGTATGAGCCCCTGGTCTGCTGTTTGTACATTCTAATGATGGGAAGCTTGGTGTATGAGCCCCTGGTCTACTGTTTGTACATTCTAATGATGGGAAGCTTGGTGTATGAGCCCCTGGTCTGCTGTTTGTACATTCTAATGATGGGAAGCTTGGTGTATGAGCCCCTGGTCTACTGTTTGTACATTCTAATGATGGGAAGCTTGGTGTACATTCTAATGATATGTATGAGCCCCTGGTCTGCTGCTTGTTACATTCTAATGATGGGAAGCTTGGTGTATGAGCCCCTGGTCTGCTGTTTGTACATTCTAATGATGGGAAGCTTGGTGTATGAGCCCCTGGTCTGCTGTTTGTACATTCTAATGATGGTAAGCTTGGTGTATGAGCCCCTGGTCTGCTGTTTGTACATTCTAATGATGGTAAGCTTGGTGTATGAGCCCTGGTCTGCTGTTTGTACATTCTAATGATGGGAAGCTTGGTGTATGAGCCCCTGGTCTGCTGTTTGTACATTCTAATGATGGTAAGCTTGGTGTATGAGCCCCTGGTCTGCTGTTTGTACATTCTAATGATGGAAAGCTTGGTGTATGAGCCCCTGGTCTGCTGTTTGTACATTCTAATGATGGGAAGCTTGGTGTATGAGCCCCTGGTCTGCTGTTTGTACATTCTAATGATGGGAAGCTTGGTGTATGAGCCCCTGGTCTGCTGTTTGTACATTCTAATGATGGTAAGCTTGGTGTATGAGCCCTGGTCTGCTGTTTGTACATTCTAATGGTCTTCATTCTTACTACACATTAAAGGAATAATCCTACTCTATTCTTGAAAAATCTATAAATGTTATTTTACAATATCATAAAAGAAAACACCTTCAGTACACTCAAGTACCCAAGAAGAATCCATCATGTAAAGGATTGTGAGCCTTTGTGTTTCTAATTAAATAATAAATATCTCAAAAATAACAATTTCAGACATACAAATTTATAAAAGCAGCTTGACTGTCAAGTTCTATTGTTAATGCAACGCTTTGCTATTTACAAGTTTTAAACTGTCCATACACATTCTATCAAATACTTAATGCTTGCCCTACTAGAATGTGTGCAATATCCACTTCTCTCCATGTGAGCTCTCTGATAAGTACTTATTTTACCTTATTATGCAAATTATGTCTACAAGGGAAAAAAGCTTTACCTTTTGATTTAACCTACAAAATATCTTTGATTCCAGTAATGAAAAAGCAGTTCCCTCTCTCGTTGTCAAATCTACAACCACTGCATCCTCCTTCAACCCAATCTTCTCAATGACCGACTCTATAAAAGCAATTAATGAAGAATCAACAATCCAGCTGGCTGACTTGTGTACCATGACTGAGTGAATCTTAAGTGTTGAGTCAATGGTAGTGATTGCAGAAAAATATATGAAGTTGAGTTTAACATCAAACTTAAATATCTCCAAAAATACAATTACTATATGAACAAATTTAAAGACATATTATTTTACTGAAAGTATTTTTTTAAATTGTCTTCAGTCTCTAGAACACATGTTACAATAAAACACTTATGCCATCCATGATGCCTACTATGCCTATTGCATTAGTGAGTATAATATTACAGTCACATTTCAATGCACTTAATTCTTTTGAATATTCTGAAATTGACATCAGCAAACAGTGCGCAATTTATATAAACATACTCAGTCTGAATTGGGGACCAAGTGAATGGAATTTGCCGACCTGTATGTCCACTGAATTCAGTGTGGTAACTCTCACGTTTCTTGCGATTTTGTGGTTGGGCAACTCTGTACATCATTGTGCTAATTCCCTGCACTTAGTGTATACAGTTATTCCAGCCTGTAATGCACCTCGAGCTCTGAGTAGAGGATTCAACTATAAACCTTAACTTTCAAGTTTGATCTGTTTTTACCCAATAAACCATGAATAGAGAGAACTGCTCTAAATATTTTATCAGCAAGGATTGCTTTCATGATTGAGTGCAATCAAACTATAATCAGTGCAATTTTCATCCTACACGCTATTATGAGTCTTCACAGCCGGTTGATGACACTGTAGCTTTTTTGAATAAGGAAACAGAGACTAACTTGCATTCAGTGGTCTGCAAGCGGTTCATGTTCTTTAATATACAACTTCAACTGATGCCGCAATTTAGGAGCTCATTCTGTAAGCTCCAATTCCCTTTTTCCACCCACAAATATTCTATAAATTACAAGATATCAAATGTTGCCATAATGTACATACCTACTTTCTCCTCCTTGGTCATTGTCTGCCAATTATTCATTCTTCTGTTGGGTCCTAAATGAACCAGCATTAGAGTGGCAGAAAAGACCATGGTCTGTCTTTCTGTCTTATATGCAGAGCTGGGAAAAAAAAAAAAAAACTAAGCTAATGTTATCAATTGCTCTGTTTATATGAGTACTGTAGCTAGAACAGGGTTTAAACAGTACTACATTGATTCCATTACCACTAGATTAGGTACCTTGCAAATTTGCCAGTAAATCATTCTTATCTTTCTTCCATTTAAAGCTCTTTACATCACTTACTTATACTTATGCCCTTCCAAGGGCATAAGCCACCAACTAAAAAGCTCTCTGTTGGTCTCTATCCCTAACCATCCACTCAATATTATTCCAGGTGTGTCCAGACGTCTGTGTTACATCACTATTATGCTACAAATTTACAGGCATAAAAGATAGGTCAGGTGTTCTGCATCCTCATCTGTACTCTTTCTTTCAACCCAGGAGGAACATCACAAAACACATCAGTATTGCAGACAGATCTTTAAAAACATGAATCAGCTACCCCTAATAATACAAGCAGAACAACGGTTTGAATAAGAAACTCTTGAATACTCATTATGCCACTCAGCACCTTTATTAAAGAATTGTTTTCAATTTGGCTTTGGCATTCTTAATGGCAGTGGAACCATTCTACTCATTTGATAGAAGCATCAATCAGTATTTTACAACTATTTTTGAGAGAACAAATTTGTCAGTTAATATGAAGCTGCACCTTACAACAGTACCCAGTACCAATCAAATCGACTACTGCTTCATAATTTTCGAAAATAAGAATAAATTCTTCGTAAAAACACTAAAATTTATCAGACATCAGCAAAGGTACCTTTGGGTACAAATATTTCATAATTGAAAATCTATGAAATCCATTGCAATCATACCTATTCAGCAAGTCAAGAATGTCAGATAATTCTGCATACCGCCCTCTCTCCACCATTCTGTCTGCCTCGTCAATCACTAAATAGCGGACATCTACCATGCTTCCCAGATGTGGCTGTCCCTGTAAACAACATACAGTAGGCAAAACAAACAACCTTGGTCAGGTGTTCAAAGTGGAAATTATAAACAGCATTATAACAAATTATATTTAAAAAAAAATAGATCTCCCTCCAAATGGAGGCTACAGTATGTAGATAGTAAAGAATAATTTTGGTAAGTAGTACATTTAGTATTTATTAGATTGTTTAGAGTTGTGAGACCTTCAAAGAATGACTGGTCATCTATAATCTAATCCACATGTCATGTTCTGTGTATAAATGTTCATATCACTGTATGTAGCTACTGTATGAGTCATACCTACTGCTTAAATCTAACAAATAAATACTCTTAGAACATTATACCACATGAGGTCCCATCACAGCTTCATAATATTCTTTTTTATCTTTGAAAAGCATTCTTGACACTAACAAAGAAATGGTAATGACACTACTGAAGCAAACAAAAAATTGGTAAAAACCTCTCAATTATCATCTCCTCAATAGAACAAAATCAGCAATTACTTTCTTTGTCATTCTGCTTTTTTGCAACCCCTGTGCCTCATTCTGCTTTCTTTGCAGCCCCTGCCCCTCATTCTGTTTTCTTTGCAACCCCTGCCCCTCGTTCTGTTTTCTTTGCAACCCCTGCCCCTCATTCTGCTTTCTTTGCAACCCCTGCCCCTCATTCTGCTTTCTTTGCAACCCCTGCCCCTCATTCTGCTTTCTTTGCAGCCCCTTCCCCCATTCTGCTTTCTTTGCAGCCCCTGCCCCTCTCTTTTCAGACATAACAAACTTTGTTGACCACTAATTTATCCTATGATTAGTATAAAAATCACTCATATGTGAAACAAAAGAAATATGCAAATACATGGCCTTTAGTTGGACTTTTCTCACACTAAGCATACGAAAGACCCACTTTAACTAAACTTCATTAATCATACATTGAATGTTTATTGGTTTATGAGCAATTTTATGTACGTTATTGTTTTTTTAAAGGTTTTTAATATATTGTTTGACTTCTCTGATTGTATTTTTGACAATGTGCTGATGTCATTTTATGCAAGTTACTTACAGGGCCATTCAGCAGTCTGTGTCATACGGGACAGACTGCGGAATGGCCCTAGCAGACCCCTAGGGATCTACTAGGGCCATTCTGCAGTCTGTGTCATACGGGACGGACTGCGGAATGGCCCTAGAGCTTAATTAAGAATAAAAGTTTTGTATGAATTCATAATATACTCATAGTAAACTTGCAGCTCAATTAAGCTCAATTAATAATATTGTAGATGGACTACTTTAAATATAACATTATCAATAAGTTGTACCGAGTTGTAAAGTTCCCATATTCTGCCTGGAGTGCCAACAACAATCTCTGGCCTCTTTTTCAACATCCTGTCCTGCTTCTGGGCTGACATCCCACCTACAACAACTGCCACCTGGTGCCAAAAAACAATAAACGTTTAATCAAAACGCACCAAAAACATGATAAACAATCCATACAGAGCAAATAATAAAAAGTATAATATATAATGTTGTGCTCCATAACAGTCTTCAAGTATTTCTTTGAAAACTACCTCTTTCTAATAGATTGGTATCATTTACTCTTAATTTATCAATATGGGTGTGGACAGTAGAGCTGTGACCGTTTAGCGTGTACTCGCTACACGCTCGCAAATCTTGTAAACGTTTACTTAATACTTCATTGCGAGTAATCGTTTTTCATACATTATAGGCCTAGTGTCTTGCCGTTGAAAATCAATATTCATGATTCAAATCACACACACATTCGGCTGACAAAATTCCAATCAATGATTTTTTACAAACTGTAAACCCGATTAGCATAATCTTTTTTAAATGTGCGAATCACAAATGCGCAGTAATCACCAATGAATAGGGATATCATGCACTTTGATTTCGCCGAAAGCTGAGTAATCTAACTTGTAAAATGCACCGCGAATGTGCAGCAGTAAACAGCAAAACTAACAATAGGCCTAACGTTAGGACATAAGGCTTTAAATCCCACGCAATCAAGGCCCGTTTCATCGACCAAAAAACACTTGAATCGTGACACTCAGTACATTTACATGTAAATATTACCTGATGAGTCAAATAAATTTTGCAAGAAAGAAAAAATATTGCATAATATATAAACAGAAAAAGGTTTTAACAAAGCTGAAATTCTGCATGCTTCGCAAAGGCGGCGGCCATTTTTTCGAGAGGACTAATATTTCAGAACTTCCTGGTGGTGGTGGCGTAGTTTTGAAATGTTTTACGACGAGGTATATCATAGGCCTCAGTATGCAAGATTTTCACAGAACTTTGAAAGCTGTAGCGAATAGGACAAACAAGTTGCGCGATGTTGAGATTAAATGACATTGAAAGGAAGTTATCTGTTCTTTCTAAACTGAATTTCATGCATATTTTCCATAAAAATGATGATTTGTACTGTAGAAGTAAACTTTTTACAATTTGGAAAGCAAAACCTAGCGTCTATATGGGCAATGCAGTCAGTACTTTTGCCATACTAGTTGCGCGATTTTTTTACTTCGCCTCGTAGTTTTGGAGCAATTTTGGTGTATTTCCGAAAATTACGGTACTAAACTCGTGTACACGATACACGCTCGCTTTTTTTGGCATGTACACGTTTACTAAAATCCCTAAACGTTCACAGCTCTAGTGGACAGTACGTTGCACATTATATGAACATGAATTGCACATCTGCTCATGCATCCAACAGTTTTATTTTTAAAATGTATATATGTTTTAGTTTTTAAAAATATTGTATTTTTGAAACACAATTCTCTCAGACATTTAAACTTGAAATAATCCTTGTTGTAGTTAGATATAACATGGATTTTCACCAATTTGTTTCCTTTATTGCTCTATGTCAAGTGAAATGCAGATATGTGACCACATTAGTGATTCCTTTAAGAAATCACAAGACAATAATATCATTCAAAGACTCCTTTTTACTTTTCTCTTCCATGAATTAATAACAAATCCAACATGCTTAACTTACTTTTATATCTGTGAACTTCAAAATAGCCACAAGATGATTTCTGATCTGGACAGCGAGTTCTCTTGTCGGAGTCAGAATAAGGCCCAACAAATCCTTCTTGCCTATCCGAGATGAACTCAAGGGCTTTTTTTGAACATCATATTCTTGGTCTTCATCAGCAGCTAAATAGTCTCCTACTGGTGATTCATCAGTCTTCATTTCTACCCCATTTGAAATTGGTTCCTCCTGACATTTTGATTCTGAATCATTGGGATTAACAGTGCTGGTTCCATTTTCTTGGGCTTTGAACTGTAGGATGTGATGGATGAGAGGAATTCCAAAGGCTAAAGTCTTACCACTACCCTGAAAACAAAAGATTAGATAACAGATTATTCATTATTCAAAATATTTGCTTTCAAGTTAAATCAATTTGTAAATGCATTCCTGAAGCAACTGACTACCAAATATTATAATTTCTCGTAATTTCAATAAATTCTGTGAAATCTTCGGTTCTGTGTGATATGGTTCACTGGAGAACTTTATTCATAAGAATGAACACCAAGCATTTCAATCATGTAACCATTTGTAGATGTGTTACAAACATTTAAGCTGAAGGAGCATACAGGCACAAGTCTGCGGAGGTACATTAGGTGTCCTCAGACCTGGAAAAAGTCATGTTTCCGGAATACAAAAAAAAAAAAAAAAAAAAAAAAAAATTTCTTAAGTAACTGTATATGTGGTGAAAAGTTAATGTTTCAGTCAGAATATTTTTGGTTTTTTGCTCTTACACGTCCCCCACCTAATTGTGTGATGAATACTGCTATCTATTTGCGAACAAGGGAACATGTGTGGTAAAGTATATAAAGTATATAAAAATGCAAATACTACATTATTATTATTTCTGCCACAATTTTTCGTGGAAAGAATTTTGATACCTTTATTCAGAATCGTGGAAAATTTGCAATTATTCCAACTCTAGGTGCCCATAAACTCCCACAAAAGTTGTCACAAAATTATCGGTACTGACCAATCAGAATTCCAAGGAGCAAAGTATGAAATAATTCCCTTTCAACATTTTAGAAAACTAAACAAAATTCTGAAAAACAAAATTTTGGAACATGTCACATTTGAAGTGATCTCAAAAGTGTTCACAAAGCTGAAAGACCTTCATTAGGCACCTCACATGATATAAACATGACTGATCCATTTTCTCACTAAGAAGGGAGATGCTAAAAGGTTTGGAAACATGATCCATCAAAAGATTTTAGATGTCCACAATGCTGGCTTAAGCACATTTTTGTTCGTCCTCACTTTACACTGGACACATTTTACCACTTCTGTGACATATTTTTGTGCGAGGCATTTAGCATAACAGTTTGTGCTAGTTTTGTGTTCTTTTGAAAGTTGATTTCTGAACTCAAGGGCTGTATTATGTCCAGAAACAGCAAGGATGGAAAACAACCTACTGCTCAATGTAATCAGGAGAGCAGTGGGCGATTTACACGAAAGATGCTCCTCAACCAAAAGAACATCTGCATCTGGCCTAGGGGAACAAGGTAACAGTACTTTTGAACACTTTGTCAAAGACAGCCTGATTAATATTTTTGGTAGAATTAAGTTGATGCAAACACTACAAGATAAACAAGGAGAAAGGCTTGATACTTTGGAGAACAAACTAGCTGAAATAACATGCTCAATAGATTGCAATTTGAGCTCTATTGCTGAAGTAAAGGATGGGATGGACAGACCTAAAACGAAAGTTGCTACAAATGAAAAGAGTGTCAGCAACATCAAAACTGAGGTTGAAAAGGTGAAAATTTGTACCTGTGATTAAAAGAGCCCACAGAGATGGTAGGAAGGTAAATGGTTTGGTTTTGTTTGTTGATGTTTAATGGCACAGCGATAGTCAGAGTTAAATGTGCTAAGAGGGTGTTAAAAACTAAGGTGCTTGAGTTAGGACAGAGAGGAAAGAGAGGTGGGATAGAGGGAAGGAGGGAGAGAAGGTGGATATAAAGGGAAAGAAGTTAAGGTAATAAAAGGAAGATGGGGAGGGTAAGGCAGAGAAGGGTAAGGAAAGGGAGGTTTAGATGAGGTGTAATAAATTGCTGTTGCGGAGAAAGGTGATGAAGTTGGAGGTAGGATTGTTCTTGAAAAGATTGGAAATTGAGATGGAGGAGGAGAGGTCTGATCTGGAGTTCAGGTATAAGGTACAGGTTAAGATGATATGCTTGTGAGAGATCAGTGTTGCATGTAGGGCAGAGAGGAGCAGGGGAGCTGGAAAGTAGGTGAGAGTGGGTGAGAAAGGAGTGGCCGAGGAGGATGTGGGTGATAACAACGTCCTCCCTGCAGTTGCGACTGTGCAAGAGGACGTTGGTCTCCACTTTGGATTTTATGGTGTGAAGTTAGTTACTGATCTCGAAATTCCTGGAGTCGTGCCAGGTCTTACTGAGGTAGCTGGAAGTGGAGAAACGGAGGTCTGAGTGTGGGATAGGAAAAGAAGAGATGTGATTCGACAGAGCATTGTTGGCGGCTTTGTCGGCTCTATTATTGCCGGGAATGCCAACATGGCTAGGGATCCAGAAAAAAATCATTTTTTCCTTAAGGAGGAAAGAACGAAAAGTTTATTAAGGATTTGTAGGATGAGTGGATTGGACCAGAGCATGTTAAGGATGCCAGTGAGAACAGATTTAGAGTCTGAGAAGATGATGAAGCAGGGCGGAAGGAGAGTTCAACAAAGTTAAAGGCCAGGAGGATGGCCTTTGCTTCAGCAAAGTAGATTGAGGCTCCATCAGGCAACCTTGAGGATGAGGCCAGGACAGGCGGTGGCGGCTGCAGAGAAGCCTTCCCGTGTGCAGCCGTCGGTGAAGAGGAAAGAGAAGTTGTGGAAATGTCTATTGAGTTGGCAGTATTTGGAGCAAACGAAGGCTGGGTTGCGGAGAGCTTTAGTGTAGGAGGAAAGGCTACAGAAAACCTTGGGGGATTGATAACCCAGGTAGGCGTGGAAGGGATAGTGTGCCTGGCAATCAAGAAATTGTTGATGTTGGCTTTGGTGAAGTGAAGGCAAATGGAAAATTATGGCATTTTATTATCTGCTTTTGATTATAGCAACAAAGTCTCTATGCTTCGCCATACTCGGCATGCCTTAGAAGGAGAACAATATTTCTTTACAGATGACTTAACGAAGGGAGATCTGGCAGAAAAAAGAAAATGGAGCTCGCAAGTACAAGTGGCTTTTAAACTGGGTGAACGTTACCATTTGTATGCGGGGAAGTGGAGGACTACTTCTGGAGTCATTGCTGAGTTTCATTAAAATTTAGTCACAGTTGATGTGTGTCTTTCACAGGGTGAGTGCCCCCTTTTCGATGAATGGGTGGCAGAGATATTTTTACAAGATTAAATGTTACCTTTTACAGCTTTGTATTAAAGTGTCATTCTACAGAAGATGGCAGAGATATATTTACAAGATCAACTGTTAAGTTTTCTTTGAAGTACCTCTATGTGTTAAACTATCAATCTGCAGAAGGTGGGATTCTTTAAATGCATGTTTAGAATACCCTTACACGGGGTGAGAGTTTTATCATATTGCAAAGATCTGGAGAAAGGAAATAAGATTTTCGCAAACTGTTATTGACAACTAAAGTTTCATAAGTTTTCTGTTAATTAGCAGAATTTTCTTTAAATGCATAATTTTCTTCAGAATCTATTAGCCTCATGTATGCACATTTTTCCAGTAAGTGAGTACTGTACCTCATGTTTCATTTGCTAGAAGTGGCATTAACCTTTTTTCTTTCCTTTTCTATTCCTGTTTTATTGCAAGTGTCTTTCCTTTTCTGTATTCATTTATATTCTTTAAAAATCTTTCTCAACATATTATGCTGAATTTGAATGTCAGATTGAAAATGGTTATGCTTAACGTTAGAGGGTTGCAATCATTCAAGAAAGGAACAAAGGTTTTTAATTGGTTAATGGATAAAGATTGTGATGTAATTTTTTTGCAAGAGACACATAGCTTTAAGGATGACAAAGTTTAGGGGCGTAATGACTGTAAAGGCCATATGTTAATTTTGCACAGGTCACACAAAGTAAAAGTGTACATCATACAGCATATAGGGGATATGAATGGTTGTTTTATTTTAACTTAAATTAATGTTCAGGATCAGGTGCTTATTTGGGCTTATATTTACACACCAGCAGGTGACAAACGGGATGAGCAGTACCAAGTTTTTGAGAGGCTGCGAAATGGCCTTAATGATTTTATTGTTGATGAATTTTTGCCAATCATTATGGGAGGGGATTTTGGCCTCTGCTTTGATATAAACTTGGATAGAATAGGGTCCCCAACATACCATAGTAGACCTGCTCTTTTGTCAGTGGCTTCTATAATGGGTTTTTTTAAACCAATTTACTTGGAAACGGCAAACACCTTTTTCTCAGAGCAGGGTAGATTTTTGGCTAGGGAGTGATATATTGCAGGATTATGTAGAAAGTTGTGAAATCACTACTTCTATTAGTACAAACCATTCAGCTGTTGAGTTATTGTTTGTCATGTGACTTGCATACCAAAGGTCGTTTTACTGGAAACTCAATAAATCCCTCTGTATTGATGAAGTGTTTTGTTTAAGTTTGATTCTACTTATACAAATATGGGAGAATGAGGTGAAAGATACCCATGATGCTATGATGCAATGGGAGTGGTTGAAGTATAAGATTCATCATTATGGTCAAAAGTATTCTAGAGATAAGATGAAGCAAAATAAAGCTTTGATCGGTGATCTTACAAATAGGATAATTCTGTTGAATATTAGCATCATTGATGCCCTTTGTCGGTAAGACATTCCTTATTTATGCGTTTGAATGACACAAAGGGCAAATTAGATGAATTACATCACAAAATGGCAGAGGATGTCATAATCAGAGCAAAAGCTAATTGTTTTGAATATGGTGAAAAGAATACAGCATACTTTGCCTCTCTGGAGAAATATAGAAAGTCGTGTACAATTGTTCATAAGTTAATCATAAGTAATGAGGTGGCTTGTAATACTAATACAATAATCGTTGCTATTCGTAACTTTTATCTTTTTAAGTCAAACCCAAGCATCAGTAGTTTTGATAACACTTTTTTAGATTTGTGCCATGTCTTTCAAATGATTTTTCAGTTTCTTGTAAGGGTCTCCTCACAAATAAGGAGTGTTACAGTATTTAAATTACATTTGGTTATACTGAGTTATATTGGTAATTAAGAGGTTAATTTGCTAAATGAAGGTTTTGATAAAGGTGAGCTTTTACTCTTTCAGAGGCAGAGTGTTATTATTCTAATTGCTAAGAGTAACAAGGATGAGCCCTACCTTGATAACTATAGGCAAATCTCCCTACCTAACGTAGATTACAAGATAGGGGTGAAGACAATTGCTAACTCATATTAAAGAGGTTTTGATGCAGGTTATTCACTCACACCCAAAACGCCGGGAAGAAAAAATTATATAAGGACGGTAATGGATATTTTAGAGATTTAGATTTTACGGACAAAAATAGCCACAAGGATTCTGCTATTTCCATTGATCTTTTAAAAGCCTTGATTCCCTAGACCACAAGTTTCTATTTCATGTGCTCCAGGCATTTAGTTTTGGGCTTCACTCTCATGCTGGATACAAGCATTCTATACTAATAGTGAAAGGTGTGTGATGAATGGGGGCATAGCTCTGGTTATTTTCCTCTTTATAAAGGTGTCAGGCAGGGAGATCTGTTATCTCTTTATCATAGCTATGAAAACACTTGCAATATACATTATAAATGATATTTTGATTAAAGGCATCCCTATCTAAGACAATGAGATTAAAGTTTCACTCTTCGCAGACAATATGGTTATTTTTCTCAATAATAAGTTATCTATTGATGCTTCCCTTAATATTTTAAAATGGTTGAAGACTGTGCTGGCTTGAAGTTAAACCGAGCAAAAACTGTAGCAATGGTGTAAGGTAATAAGTGTTAAAGAGGGGATAGTGTTAAAGTCCCAGGCCTTAGTTGGGTTACATCCATGAAAATTCTGAGAATTTATATTTTTTTTAATAATAAGTCGTCACTGGACATAAACCTCACTAGTGCTAATAAGGATATTACAACCAGCTTGAACATTTGGAAAGCGAGGCGGCTTTCCTATTTGGGTAAGATCCAGCTTATTAAATGGTTTGGGCTGTCCAAGATTGCTTTTTTGGGGTTCAGTTCTTTGTATTCCAAAATCTAGTGTCAAGGAAATTGAAAGGTTATTTTATAAGTTCATTTGGAAGGGGACCGACAAAATTAAATGTACTTGGAACATAAATGATTACAAAGATGGCAGTCTTAAGATGATTGACATTCCTACTTTTTTAAACTCTCAAAAGGTTTTGTGGGTTAAGAAATTTTTCATGTCAGATTCTTGAGGGTAACGAACTATTCTTTTGTATTACCTGGTGGTCTTTTGCTTTTCATTGTGAGTTTGACCCTGATGTTAAATGAATTGCCCGCTTTCTATTATGTTATTCAATTGCTGGTCTCTTCTAAATACTAGGCCAGATTTCACACCGCATTCACACTTGTTAGATAAAATTGTGTGGAATAACAAGCAGATTCAGATTGACAATAAACAGGTGTTTATACCAGGGATTTTTTCCAAAGGATTTTGTAGGTTTGGTGATTTCTTAGATAATGCTGGTAAGCTTATTTTGTTTGAGCAGGTGAACGGAGGGGTGTGTGATACATATTGAGTCTTTCAGAATGATTGGCCTGTACTGCGCTATTCCTTCAGATTGGAAGATAATGTAACTCATATTACGAATACTCATGTGGACCAACGGTCAATGTTGCTTTATATTTATAAGTTGACGGTTATGATTAATGGAAAGTTTAGACTGATTGATAATGCTTTTTGTAAAGATGTGCTAGCACAAGTTAGCTCAACTCCAGCTATATGGAGAAAGCTTGATAACAGTTTGTCAGATTAGGAAATTTTTATGCTACCCTTTGTCTGTACAATTGATAGTAGAGGGATGAAATTTCAGCTCAAAATATATTCATGACATACTTCCTTTAAATCAGTGGCTTTTCAGGGTGAGTTTGACTGAGTGTGATAAGTGCACCTTTTGTGGCATAGAGCCTGAGACCTTACACCATTTCTTTGCAGATTGTATTATTGTAAAAGATTTTTTTGATTGGGTTGTAAATGTTTGTTTAATTTTCTTAATGTTGTAGATTGAAACAGTTGTACTATAATTTATGGTTTTTTAGGTCCTCAGGTAGACTACAAAATTATTAATCAGGTGATTATTATAAGTAAGCAAGTTATTTATAAATGTAGAAGGAAAAATATTCACCCCTCCCATGTGCACTTCCTCAATGAGCTGAGGAAATTTTATCACATTGAAAGTTATATAACAGATCATAAAGGGAAAATGAGTACTCATATTAGCAAATGGAAAGATCTGAAAATGACTTTATTTGCTGTACACTCTTGCATCTTTTGTTGTTTTAATTAGCCATTCACATTTCTTGTTTCTTTTTCTATTAATCCATATCCAGCTCAGATGATAAGCATTTGTCCCATCCTGCAAGATTACTGTATTAACAAACTTACTGTTTCAGCTGCTCCAATTACATCCTTATGCAATTTGATGGCAGGACCTAAACATTCACTTTGAATAGGTGTTGGGGCTGTGAAGTGCAGTTCCTTCAAAGCATCCATGACTGGTTGTGAAACAGGCAAATCTTCCCAGGCAGACATATCCAAATCTAACATTTTCAAAGTACAAAATATACATAAAATTTTGTTGTAGCTGAAATCATTCACTATTAGTGAATATTCTCACAAAATTTAAATAAAACAATGTCTGAATTTTTGGCCTGGTTTTCCTTCTAAGAAATTGGTGATGCATCAAAGATATACAATCAGAATAACCAAAAGAATAATGCAAAGTATTAAAGTATGATAGATAATGAAGCTATAGTTCCATGGATAGATGTACATTAGTCATTAGAATTGGAGGGACAAAACATGATGGGACGGGGAAATATGAACATATTTTTTAATAAACATATAATTAAATAAAAATAACAATGCTTAGCACATCTTTGGGGCAAAAGTACCCCATTTTCCCTATGCTGCCCATGCTCATGTGATATCCCAAAATTGACAAGTTCTTGTTGAAACTCATGATAAAGGCAGGAGTTAAAAATCCATTACAGCATAATTAAATTGTGAAGAACAATTCTACCACAGTACTTTCAAGATTGTTTAATCATTTTTAGCAAAATTAATCACAGCATAGTGGGCACTGATCTTTATAAATGTACAAAATTTGTTCAAACATGAAACTACATTTGAATAAGTGGTTTCATATAGAAAGTGATTTTCACTCCACGACGACGAGTGAACACACATTTACAATGACGGGGTCGTCACCTACGTATTCTGTTATGATAGTAACAATGCTATCACGAAACGCCCAATACAATCCTGATGAGAACACAGGTACAATGTACGGACAGACATAACATCGACAAGCAAGTCAATGTCCAGGGCCTTTGATGACCAGTTGTGGTGCACTGCCATGTCTACCCAACCCAGGCTTGAACCCAGGGCCTCGTGGTCTGTAGACATGTATGATAACCGCTACACCACAGTTGGTAGACTGATTTTTCAATTGAATGCCTTTCTGTTTTATTCTGTTTTAATACTGGTGAAGTTTACAAATCCAGGACATAACATTGCAGATGCAGCTCTTATTCGATTGATTTTGCCAATCAATTTGCTCAACTGGATATTTTTCCTTATTGCAAAATAATGACTATATTTACCTTGTGGCTCCTCTTGAACATCTCCACCATCCTCCAATGAAGAATCTTGTGTTTTCCTAGCTGCCTTCCTCTGCTGTATCAAATCCTTCATTTGCTCTCTTCCTGACTTCCTCTTCTTCGCTACATTCTGCTTCTCAACTTCTGGTCTTGTTGCAGAAGTTTTCATTGATGCTTTTTGAGAGTCCTTAGACTTTTTAGGTTTCTTTAGTAGATTTTTAACCTTGGGTAATCCTTGAGGATACGTTGAACCTTTCTTTCCTTTGGCAGACCTTGTACTTTTGACCTTAACATTCTGCATAATAATTCAGAAAACTATCATATGAGCCATGCTTATGAAAAAAGCTATCTAATAAAAAAGCATCTTAGGACAAATTATAGAAACGAACAAATCTGGTGTTTTTCTGTTTTCATATAAAACTAGTAATGGCCACACTCGAATTGCAAAAATAGGGCTTCTTAGATATGTAAAAACTGAATGTTTTACAGTAAATCTTTGTATTGTATTCTTACAATCTTGTGCTCATTTGAAACTTTTTAAAATTAAAACACCAAGGCCAAATCTTTTCAGAAAATATTAAGTTGACTAGGCCTACCTACACCTGTCTTGTTAGACCATACATGGAATATACCTCTGTTGCCTGGGATCCCAACACACAAGCTCAATGCAAGCAGAGCTCTGGAAAGATTTCAATGATGTGCAGCCAGATTGACCAGCATTATTTTGTGCCACAGTAATACATCTATAAGCCACACTTGAAATGGCAACCACAGGGTCATTAGTGATAGGCTGCAAAGGAAAAAACCTCAAATTTTGTTGAATATTGACTCTTATTTAAAAACTCTCACATCCCTAATCAAATTCGTTAGCAATTAATTCCCTACAATCGCATGCCTTGCGCTAGCTAACAATAGTAATGATTCATTTCAAGCATGGCCTCTTTTATTATGACAAACATTTACTATTTTCTATTGTTTTAATTAACTGACGTTTTCTTTTTGCTTTTTTGTTAGTGATTGCTGATGTTTTATTGATTGGCCGGCCTCACGGAGCTAACAAGGCTCCATATACTGCGCATGGAAAAAGTTATGCCAATACTGTTGCATCGCAAATAGTTCAATTGCAGAGAAAAATATCACTATGATTTTACAAATATTCGACACTAGAATTCGTATTTGTGTACAATTTTAGCACCTGCTTATGTGAGTAAAATTTAGAGCATCTGTCATGTCCGTAAGTAGATGATATTTTTTTTTTCGTAGCTAGCATCACTAACTTTAACGACCCACTGTACACATAACAAATGTCCCATAAATACGTGTGTACAGCCTTGCTTAAAGCGATTAGGCATTCGCTATGTGCAAGGCACTACAATCACTGCCTTGTATATATATATACCTTTTCAAACAAATTTCATTGAAAAGGGTAACAAACCACGAGCTCACAAATTTTGCTTTCTTTTCGGCCATTTTGAACAAAACTATAAAAAAAATAGCTGAATAACGGTGCGGAGGAATTTTAACAACTTTAATAATGTCAAAATCCTAAAACCTAATGCTAAAAACTGAATCCTAAATCCTAATTCTAAAACCTAATCCTAAAACATAACCTGAAAATGAGGATCTACATCAATTATGCACATGTTTTTAATTTCATTTAAACGGCAAAACGACTTGCAGACTCCACTCTGTCGTCAGTACAGTAGGCTAGAAGTATACACACTCTAGAAGTGTACACACTGAAGTGTAAAAGTATAGATCGGAAAGCTAAAGTGTTAAGAATTGTTCTTTTTTTTTTACAACTTTGGCTTAGTTTCTACTTTAAAGACCCAAATCTAAAAAGGAAAATAGTTAAAAGACATCAATACAATGGAACAATACCAAAATTAAAAAAGCAAAAGCAAAAATCCTTATACTATAGATATTTACAGGTATACTAGGATTTTACCAAAATTTCATTTTATAAACGAAGGCCCTATTTGATAATGGACTCAAAAAATAATGGAAGAACTTAAGAAATGAAAAATGGAATATATTATAAGCCTAACATTAATGCCCACAGTGAAAAAGTATTTCCTCCACACCAAAATTTTATGCCAGAAATTTTAAAAACCTAGCTGTTCACACCAGTTTTTTGTTTCATATCACTGTAATTTTGATGTATTTCTTTAGAAATTTGGGAGAAAACTAGGCCAAAATTTGTCAAACTGGCTAAGCTCCTCGAGGAAGATCTTCGGCATAACATACATACTTTCCAGACTGGGCCTAGGCCTAAATAGAAATAAAAGTAGCATAAATTTGTTTTTTCTTTATCTTTTTAAGAGGATATTCTAAAAATATTTTAATATTATAAAAAAACGAAAAAGCCAAATCGTTTTTTTTTTAAACCAAATTTAAAGTCGCGAAAGTGGTTCATTTTCACACTCATATTACATACCTGTCTGATATTGGTTAAGTCATAGTCTGTCAACTCCTCTAGACTAGCAAAACCACTAAAATTTTCATCAGCAAAGAGCGTAGGATCAACGTCAATCTTTTTCCATTTTCCTTTTTGTTCAAGATGTAGTAATTTTGACTTTTTAACTCGGAGATTTCCACCTTGCCTAACTAAGGGCGCAGCCATTTTAATGATACGCTGGTAGTAGTACAGTAGTATTTAATTTGTTGGCAGAATCTCTCTTGTTATGCCTTTTTTGCTGTGTTGCTGCGCATGCAATACGACAGGAAAATCTTTTGAAATCTACACTCACGTAGGTTGCAGTTCGCTTCCCTCCTAGACCCCAAGCATGGGTAATATTTTTTATTATTCTGGTTACTTTAGTCAGATCCACGCTCTCAATCGCGAGATCTCCCGAACAGTGGTGGTGCCAGCTGGGGTAGGGATACTTTCCCTGTCGAGGCCCTTAACCCCCCCCCTCCCCCCTCCCTGTCGGAGAATTTTTTTTGAAGTTGTCAGAGAAGGTGTGGTTAATTTTGCATATATGGGTATATATAAAATAGTGGCAAATTTCCCCCTCCCCTGTCGGGGAGCCCAGCCTCCGTGGGAAAATGCTTCTTTCCACATTCAAATATTTATATAGAAATACATAACTGTAAAATGATCCCTACTAGCTAAAGATGAAAAAGTACAAAGCTTGCACAATATTCAAATTTTATTGATGCAACTGCAACATTAAATTATTTTCTACAATTTATGAGCACAAATAAGACTTTTTCCAGATAGTTTTGGAATAATCACCTAAAATGAAATATTTTTGTCGCAATCCAGTAGATTAAAAAAAAAGAATCTCTAACAATTAGTCTTATTCATACTGAAGATTTCATAAATCACAAAATGTTAATTTCGAATCTTATTTGCCACACCGTTCTTTGGTTGGCCACACCAGCGCCTATTGTCCAAACTTTCCGCCTATGGCATTGATAGAAATTTCCTGGCCTGGTTTGCATCATTCCTCAACAACCGCATCCAGCGTGTTGTCTGTGATGGTGAAATCTCTGATTCTAAACAGGTTTTATTCGGTGTACCACAAGGTACTCTTTTGGTTCCATTACTTTTATATGTAAATGACATCCCTGATAATATAAACAGCACAGTTAGACTGTTTGCTGATGATTGCCTTGTGTACAGAACAATTGATAACCCCTCTGACCAACAAATCCTCCAAAATGATCTTAACAAACTTGAACAATGGCAAAACAAATGGCAAATGAATTTCAATCCCTCTAAATGCTACATCTTGTCAATTTCCTCTAAAAAATGCTTTAATTCACCTGTTTATACCTTAAGCAACCAGCCACTAAAACATGTCAACTCCCACCCATACCTAGGTGTTGAAATTGATAATAAACTTAGATGGAATAAACATATACATAACATCATGACCAAGAAAGCTAGCTCTGTACTTGGCCTATTAAAACGTAACCTCTCCAACTGTCCCACCGACGTTAAATCCACTGCTTATAAAGCTGTAGTCAGGCCAGTGCTTAAGTACGCATCAGCAGTCTGGGACCCCCATCACCAGTGCGATGCGGATAAACTTGAATATATTCAAAGGAGAGCAGCCAGGTTCTGTATGGCAGACTACTCTTATAAATCTAGTGTAAAAAACATGCTTCATAAATTAGATTGGCCCCTGCTAAAAACATGAAGATACAACACCCGGCTACATATGCTATATAAAATCAATAACAATTTTGTCGCCATCAATAAAGATGAACTTATCCCCACCGTCAGAACTGATACAAGAAATAATCATGACCTTAATTTCCAGGTCCCCTATGCTAAAAAGGATGTATATAAACACTCTTTCTTCCCTCACACACTAAAGGATTGGAATGCTTCACCGTCAGACATTGTACATGCACCAAGTCTCAACTGTTTTAAAGCTAAACTTACCAACACTTGTATTGCTAAGTAGTTTTTTATTTTTTTATTTTTTACTCTTACTTTTTACGCTCTTTTGGCGTTTGTCCTCTTGAACAACAGTATCTTATTTGGACTTCCTTTTCAACAAATCTCAAAGCTTCAGCGCATTCAAAACACTGCTGCCAGATTAGTTACTCTCACAAGTAAGAAATCTCACATTAAACCCATCCTCCACCAACTTCATTGGCTTCCTATATGTGAAAGAATAAACTACAAGCTTCTCACCCTCACATACAAAGCCATCCATGGTCTTGCTCCAAATTATATTTCCAACTTAATCACGATACAATTACCAACTCGCTCACTCAGATCTAACAGTGCTATTCTCCTAAAGCCGCCAAAAATTAACACCAAGACTTACGGTGAACGTTCTTTTCAATCTGCAGCCCCCAAACTCTGGAACATTCTCCCAATCTACACCAGAAATGCCCCTACTATAGATATTTTTAAGAGTGTATTGAAAACACACTTTTCATGAGTTCCCCTCATTGGACCTTGTAACTTTATCCTGCTTGTATCTTTTTAAGTATGGTTTATTGTTTTCTTACTGTTTGTATCTAAAGATTTTCTCATATTATATTTGTTTATGTAAAGCGCATTGAGACCGTTTGGTATAATGCGCTATATAAACATGTATTATTATTATTATTATTGAAGGATTTTTGCTGACTTAACCGATTCAGATTCAGATTACTATATGAAATATTTCAAGAAAGTAAATTATGTTTAAACAGCTGAATAGTTTAGCGGTAATCAGTGGCGGGGCGTCAGGGGGAAGGGGTGGGTGGAAAGGGGGAGGGGGATTTCTCCCAATAATTTTTATTACCATTACTTGCCCCTCCAATAATATCAAATTGTGTGTTTTGCCCCCCCCCCCCCCTCCACCCCCTTTTAATAATCTGACCCGCCTTATGAAATAAAAGTCGTTCATTTTGAGCTAAATAACTATATCCACCGCCATATTAATGCTTAAAATCGTACAATATTTATTTAATGATATGCTATTATGAGTATTTCGGCCATTCAGCTATCTATGATATCTGCATAGCCGGTTGTAGTATGTGTTACCATAATTTTGGGTAATTATTGTTACATTTAAACATCAATATATCACACTCCATTCTTCAATGCGTCTCTATAAATAAAACAGTGATCTCTCACTACATAAAAGCGTTATCGTCCGCCTGTATGCCCGGGCAATCATCATGAAGAAACAAAAGCTCATGCATGATTTCTTAACCAAAAGTCTTTACTGAGAAAGGATAAGCATGCTACTTAAAATAAATATGATGAATTTAAGATAATATCTGATAAAGTAATGTTTGAAATGGTTGAAGTCCATATGCAAGAGTTCAATAATAGATCAATAAATATGGGGAATTACCACAAATTCTCAATTGAGTTCATAGGAGTCTTAACGTTAGGTGTCTATGAGAGAAAATGTTTGTTTTTTTACATTACATGTACCCTCCTTTAGTTCCAACAAATCTGAGTGCAGTCCCACCCCCAACCCCCTCCCCTCCAATCATATGCACCACGCCCCGCCGCTGGTGGTACTTTAATAAATTTCCTTCACTGCGCATGTCATATTCTCCCAATCGGGAGCGTGGACCGGACTGTACGACGACGACGAGTGAACACACAATAACAATGACGGGGTCGTCGCCTGCGTATCGCTTATGATAGTAACAATGCTATCACGAAACGCTTAATACGACCCGGACGAGAACACAGGTACGAAGTACGGACAGACATAACATCGACAAGCAAGTCAATGTCCACGGCCTTTGATAACCAGTTGTGGTGCACTGAGCGTGCCTACCCAACCCAGGCTTGAACCCAGGGCCTCGTGGTCTGTAGACATGTATGATAACCGCTACACCACAGTTGGTGGACCGGAGTGTACTTGGGCTGTCATCCTTTTATATCATGACATTTGCTTCTCTTAAAGGAAACAAAGTCGTCCCAGTAATATACCCATGGTAAGAAAAATGTGTTCCTTATTTCAAGCTAAATACAAACATTTTGTATTACCCATGAAATTTATACACACTTTTTAAATCTTTTAAGTATTTAAATCCATTTCGAAGGGAAAATCTATTTTCAAATTAATCTTAAAACAAGCTTTGTAAGATACTGAGCTTAGAAAAAAAAATGCAATTCATTCCGTTATATATCCTATACCTCAAGTTTTCGAAATCTTATGAGAAATGGGTTCTTTATGCACTTATGTATATACAAATATAAAGGTCACTCAATGACATTATGCAGTTACAAACTTCGTTTATGAAATTAAAAAAATGTGACCTGAGTTAAAATGGTCAATGTACACAAAATTCTGATGCAAAATAGTAATCTTCATCTGTTCATGCCAGCATGCTGTGGAATTGAGATGCTTATAAACAAATAATTTACTATAGTGTTGGTACTTAAAACTTTTATCTTCTATCATGTATGACTGTCTCTGACTGTGTACGTCCATAAACACAATTACAAAAAATGGATTGAAAAAAGAAAAGAACTTGCAAATATTGTATCATTTATCAACATCTCAAAATGAAAATACGAATTATTGAATAGTAAAGCATCGAAATAAAGTTTTTTCATCATTAAGAAATTCCTTGGTCTTGTTGTTTTCTTTCAGTTGTTAAGAATTGCTCACCTTTATTTTCACATTGCCACCTTGTTGAGTCATATGTGGTGTAAATGATTTGATCCCCAAATAACATCATGATCAAAAGATCCAAGCGACCTTTTGGCCTAATGTCATACATTTGCAAGTGAAGCGCAAGCTTTTTTGTCAAATGAGAGACCAGAAATATTTTGAAAATTGCAATGTTTAGATGGCTATCGTCTGCTGATTATCAATTCAGATAATTGTGTCCCTTGGTATTGACCGGGTCCTGTTCACCTTAGTGAAGAGTTTTCCTGTTAGGGCCTACGGATAACGCACTCAGTGACGTAAATCTGCGGCCCTGTCCGGCCAGAACCGGGGCACCCTGTCTTCAGGGAGCCCTGTGGGTGCCCACTGACTCAGAACCAGGCTGCCGTGGTAAGAGTTAATAGCTTTTCCTGACAAAATGAACCCAACTGTAACAATAATAGCATGCATGGGTCATAGAGCTAGTGTGTAGCTTACATAGCTATTTACCTTCACCTTATGTTTGGCGTAAATAATATTAATTTCACAAATATGGGTTTCCAGTATTCCTCATGAATTATTTACAAAGTTTTGTTTAAAATTTTAGCAGTATACACAACAAACCACAAGGCGAATCAAGTTAGGTCTGGGTAGCTAATCTGAAGCAAGTCATGGCTTAAATTCTTGTTAGTCACGTTCTAACTTGCATTTGGTCTTGCAAGAATGTAGGCCTACCGGTTGTCTAAATTTGAATAGGTTAAGTTTGTAGTTCTTCAGTCCTTTTTCATACTACCTGAGAATCCCGACCCTAAACTAGGCTCCAATAACTAGGCCTATCCACCTTAGTTAATATTACATTGCAAATCTCAAGCAGTCTAGGGCCGCAGATGTCCGACTTCGTACGCATTTGGCTAGCCTAGCCTCTATTAAACGGCCGACAGCAATAATGATCACATCGGGGACGTAATGTGCGCGCCTAGTCCCATCGCTAACGTTAAAACATAGGCCTAGGCCTACAGTGTTGAATTTAAATCCGTGAAAACAAAAATTTAAATCCAACAATTTGCGTAGAGTACTTAATTTACACACTTCTGTGTTATTTTTCAAATGCTTGACTCTCTTCTGCCCTCACTTGGAACCAACATGGGTGGATGACTTGCAAAAGTATCACTTATATGAGCTTCGTCTCTCGGCCTATACGTAGTATAGGGCGAATTACGTCACGCTTCCTGCTATATACATTTCACATAACGTTTAGGAACGTGTAATGTATTTATTGTACAATTATGTACGTACGTACAAGTTTATGAAGGTAATACGTGCGCGTATTGTTGTTGTTTGAAATTTTCCCTGCAGCTGATTGGTTGGTTAGTAAAAAGGAAAATTCCCGGCATTTTATTGGTTAAAGTACCCTGACGCGTGACGTTTCACGTTCAGCTGAACTCGGTTTGAAAAGGTTTATAGCTTGTAATACTTTCTTAAATTAGTTGTTATTATGTTTCTATCATTTTCTTCTTACCTTTGCGCCATATCTAACCACAATTATCTCTATTTGAGTCTTTATTAACCTTTTAACTATTTCAGTACTATCAGATTGTAAGGAATAAACCTGCATATTTAAAGTTAGCTACTCTTATATTCATTAGTAGTCACGTGACCAGCAAGATCGGATTGGTGATGTTGTAAACGGAAAATAATATATATTGTCCGAAATACAGGGAGGTATTGAATATTCATTACAATGACGTTTCAGTATATGTGCGTCACCACGTTCATTATTATCAGAGTTCTTTTCTTCATGAGGAAAGCTGATGAACTAACTAATTGGTACAAAATTTTGAGTAATTAACTCTTACTGTAATGAAAAGCAGTTGGAGCCTTTTCTTTTATTCATTGATTTAAAAAAAGGGTTTGCCCGTCTTGACTGGTCTTTCCTTTCAAAAGCTCTTGCATATTTTAACTTTGATAATGATTTGATTAAGTGGGTTCAGACCTTTTATCTTAACGCTTCTGCTTTCTGCTTATGTGATAAATAACGGTTGGTTTTTTAATGTTTGCCAAGGTGTGCGTCAAGGTTGCCCATATAGTCCTTACTTTTTTGTTTTGTGTGCGGACATTTTTGCTATTAAGATCAGGGCGAGTAAGGAAAGTACTATTCGGGGAATAAGCATCCGCAAAAAGGAAATCAAAATTGTGCAATACGCTGACGACACTTCCATTTTTGTCGATGATAGTGAAGAGACCTTTGTCTCCGTTTTACGTATATTAGAAGATTTTTATAAGTCATTTGGTTTAAGGACTAATCTGAATAAATCTTACCTTTTTCCACTTGGACCTTCTTGTCATTCACTTCCAGACTATATTGACAATTTTGATCTCCCGATTAATACTGGCCCGATCAAATTTCTTGGTATTTTTTTGAGAACTTTTTTAGTCTTAACTACCTGGCGAAACTCTCTAGACTTAAAAATAAATTGCGGATGTGATCCCAGCGGAATCTTTACCCTCTGGGAAAAATTACTATCATAAAAGCTTTAGTTCTTTCCCAGTTAATTTATGTTGCGTCGGTCTTGCAAAATCCACCTCGTTGGTTTTATAAGGAGCTTGATTGTGTTTTGTATAATTTTATCTGGAATGGGAAACCCGACAAAATAAAACGTCGTGTTCTTATTAATTTAACTGAGTCTATAGGTCTTAACATGGTACACATCAAGTCTGTTTTTAATGCTTTAAAGATTGCATGGGTAAAACGTAACTTGTTTAGCAACAATTCATCTTGGTCTTTATTTTTGTTGTTATCTACCTCTCTTTGAAAGGGAAAAAGTTTCCTTTTTAAGTGTAATCAAATGCCAGGTGATGTGAACATTAAGAATAAATTCATTAACGATATCTGTCGGGCATGGACTTATGCTAATTGTGATAACCAGAGTTGTTTTTGTATTGAGATACTTTGGAATAATAGCCATATCCGTATTAACAACTATGTGATTAACAACGTTATGATTAATCTTAACCTCTTTGGGCAAACGTTTTTCAAAAAGCACTTTAGTATCTCTTTTCAAACTCTTTGTAAACATTGAGTTGATCAAAAATGTTCAAATGAGAGCCACCAAACTTATTCCACATTTGCGTAATCTGCCATATCCTGACAGGCTTAATAATCTCAAACTACCAACATTAACTTACAGAAGAGCAAGAGGTGATATGATTGAAGTATATAAGATGGTCTCAGATATATATGATACAAGAGTTGCAAATGTATTACCTATTCGTAATAATACTAGAACAAGAGGATCTAAAAACAGGAAAATTCTTCAAACACATTCATTCACCAGCGTTCGACATAATTTTTCTCCAATCGGATTTGCAAGTTATGGAGTAATTTACCAAGGAGGTTGTGGCAGCATGCAATCTAAATTTGTTTAAGAACAGGCTGGATAAGCACTGGTGTAATCAAGCTTTTTGCTTTCACTTTAAGGGCGAGAGTCACGAAATACTTGACACTTCAAGGTCTGGAATCTCAGGCACTACTAGCCTTTCGTCCAGGAAACATCATAGGTATACATACATTCACCAAGTCTAAACTGTTTCAAAGCTAACTTCACCCTGCTACCTTGTTAACTTTTTTTTCCATCATACTTTACCCTCGGTACCATGTCCAGTGTACGTTACGTACAATGTACGTACAATTTACGTTGGCTAGCGCTAGAGCCTAGCGTACGCGTGTTTTTAAATTCAAGTCAAATTTATCTAATGCAACTTGCAAGGAAGCGCCAAGCAGTCCGTTCAACATGGGTGTGGATGTAGAAACAAAATTTCCTGGCGATGGTATGCTTCTCCTGATTTATAGCAACTCTGAGAGTCTTAAGAACTCATCTTATTCGTAGCTTTTTAAAACAAGGTCTTAGCTTGTTTGCAGAGAGCAGGGCTTGCCCGGCTTGCTATTTTGTAATGACCCTTGGGGCCTTACTAAGTAAGTATGTTAGGCTAATGCTGTTACTTGCACTAACTCTAATGTCATGACGTAACGCTAGGCTCACCATTTTTAGTAGACGAGTGACTCTTGAGTGAGTGACCCGAATTTCAATCACCACCGAATTTCATCCACTCCTGATCATACCCACCTTAGCAAAGTCTGACACAATTGTTACACTTAAATGAAATGCTTCAAGAAGATACAACACCCGGCTACATATCTGATACGCTATATAAAATCAATAACAATTTTGTCGCCATCAATAAAGATGAACTTATCCCCACCGGCAGAAGTAATACAAGAAATAATCATGACCTTTATATCGAGGTTCCCTATGCTAAAAAGAATGTATATAAACACTCTTTCTTCCCTTACACACTAAAGGATTGGAATACTTTACCGTCAGACATTGTACATGCACCAAGTCTCAACTGTTTCAAAGCTAAACTTACTAACACTTGTATTGCTAACTAGTTTTTTTTTTATATTATTTTTTACTCATACTTTTTACGCTCGGTTGGCGTTCATGTCCTCTTGAAGGATTTTTGCCGACTTAACCGATTCAGATTCAGATTCATTTGTACTAATTAGATGATTCATCACATCAGTTGATTCCAAAGTGGGTCATTCCACTTTTCAGATTCCCCTCTTTCCCCCCTCCCTCAAGGGAAGGGGGGATCAGGTAGCTCACTTAGTAGAGCACACGACTGAGATGCTGGAGGTACCCGGTTCAAGCCTCGGACAGGTCTAACCAGTTTTTCCACAGCTATGCAGACAGATATGCTGATCATCAAAGCGGAAGTACGTCGTTTCAGCTCCTGCTCCTCATTCAGCTGTTAAGAAAAGTGGCAATGGTTGAATGGTGCTCGCCGTCCTCTGAGGGGATGTTAAGCTGTCAGTCCCGGCGGTAAGACAGTCACACCCTACCTGGTTCTCTAAACACTTCTTGAAAAGAGTAGGGTGAAAACCCGGTGTTTATCTACTTCCGTCCCGGTCGTATGTTATATAGCTTGGCGTCTAAGCTCCATATAGGAGTCTTGCCGAGTTCCCGTAAGGGAGGATCATGTACAAACAAAACGACATTTTCCGAGGAGTACGATTTTTGCTTCACCCTATGGACGACGATTTCCGAGGGTACCTATATGATACCTATATATGATACCTATGATGTTTCCTGGACAAAAGGCTAGTAGTAGCCAGAAATTCCAGACCTAAGTAAGTGTTAGGTGATTCGTGACTCGGCCTTGAAGTGAAAGCGAAAAGCCCAATTACACCAGTGCATATCCAGCCTGTTCTTCAAAAAATTTGGATTGCATACTTCCACGACCTCCTTAGGTCAATTATTTCATAGCTTGCAAATCCGATTGAAGAAAAAATTATGTCGAACGCTGGTGAATGAATGTGAGTGAAGATTTTCTCCTGTTTTTAGAAGCTATTGTTCTAGTGTTATTATGAATAGATTGTTGTTATGAAGATGTTCCATCAAATAATCTCTAATAATCGATTCTATCGTTTTACTTATACCACTTGTTAGGCTTACTTTTGATACATAATACATATAAAATCCTTGGATGAATACCATCTGGTCCAGCTGACTTAGAAGTATTTAAACACTTTAATTTTTCAAGTAGTGTATCGTGTGATATGGAAATAGAACTGAGAGGAACTTAAAGATTTTGTTTCTCAAAGTGAGGCATTTTATCATCAACTGAATACGCTCATGAAAAAATGAGTACAAGAACTTGGCTTTTTCAAGGTCAGATATTGTTAATAATGGTTTACCATGCTTATCGACCTCACTGATCTGCAAGTGAGCTATGCCCTGTTTGAAGTTTGTCTTAGATTTGGCATAACCCCAACATTTTAAGGGTTTGACTTAGCTTTAGATGCAATCATTTTTTCATGTTCAATTTGTGCTTTTCTGGTCATAGCACACACTAAATTTCTTACATGACAATACTCTAAATACTTCTGGTGATCTTTTGTCTCAAAATTTCTCTGTCAACACCTCTTTTTTTTCCTTACTTTTTTTAAAATATCCTTGCGAAGAGGAGTGGTGCCTTTCTGCTTCTTTAGACGAGTTGGATCAAAAATTGGAACATATTTATTAATACAATCAGACATATTATCTTTAGAAACTTTCCAGCAAAGGTTAACATTGCTTGATGTACATGTAGGGAATAACGTATCAGACAACTCATTATTTATGTCTGCAAAATGACCTTCATCATACAGGTAACGCAAAGAAGTATTGCTATTATGATTAACACAGCAATTCAGTTGAAATGTAATTACTCCATGATCACTCTTACCAATACCACATTAAATACCTATGTTAGAAATTAAATATTTGTGACTTGTTATGACAAGATCTAAAATATTAGCTCTTTGCTCCACTCTAACTCTGTTGGGGAAGTTAATCAATTGATATAAAAAACAGTTATTTAAACACTAGATAAATCTGTTATTCTAATTATCAGGATTATCATGAGTACTACACCAGCTAGACCAATTTATATCTGGGAGGTTGAAGTCTCCTACAATACATAAGACTACTAAATTTAGTAGAGTGAAGTAACTTGATTAAACTATCATTATTCAACTTAATAGAGCTATATATACAACCAAATAAAAGCTTGTTGTTGTCAGAAAAATTAAAGGTTACCCAAAATGATTTACTAAAGTCAGAATCAATAATAACTTCAGTGTAGTTTATGGAACTATCAATATAAACAATTATACCTCTGCCCACATTAAGCTTGGGCGATATTCACCTTCAGACAATATCAATATATTGCTAGATAAATATCGATATGAAAATTGCCGGTACACCCATTATTCTAAAACAAATTGTTTTCTACATTGTCTCTTTCTCAAGAAATAAATCACAGAAACATTGAAATTCCATCAGTTAGAACATATCATTTTTTCACTATTTTCGTTGAACTGGTATATAGCTTTTTTGTTAATGAAATTGAGCCAACTTTACCTTTGAATGCTAGGCCCCACTTACTTGTTTTGAGTTTTCTACTGAAAGGGCATCATTTTTGCACTCTTTTTTAAAGACCTGAACATTCAGAAGTCAATCAATTTTATAGAAAATGTCCTCTGCTACTAAAATTCGGAAGAGTGGGGTCAGAAATCTACACACACTGTTTGTACTTGTGCTGCTCTCTGTACAGAAAGTCTGATGTGTGAATGGACAAATTAGTTGGAAATATCTTTTAGATTTGAGGATAAAATCTACTTTTAGGGCATGTGATATTCCTTTCGAGGAATTTAAATGCGATGTTTATGGATTTAAAATCTCATTGATTGCAATTGCTCAATCATCACAAAACATGAAAATTAACCTATATTATTGTGCAATGTCCATAGCGGCCTGTACATACAGAGTACAATACTGTATGTCTGGAATTAAGAATTTCCTGCATGTGGAACATAATTTTAAGTGATTTTTATTGAAATATTGATGACTTAATCAACTCTTAACATTATTGACTGCCTGCAACTTTGATATTACAAATTACAAACTTTTTGTGGCTGTATAGTGAGGAAAGGTGCATGTTTGGTTGTCATTATTAGTTCATGTATAGTACGTAGAGAAGATATATCAATATGACCCTTGAACTCAATATCGACCATATCGATATGGGTCAATATCGATATTTTGCCTAAGTTTAGCCAACATTACTAAATAGGTTACTATATATTAAGTTGGACCCTTTTAATTAAAGCTTAGCAACACTTACATTTTACCTACTATTCTTAGGTTAAACTCAGTTAGAGCTATAACATTAGGCTTTGGAATCATATTATCAATAGGAAAAGAAATCTCAATTATCTTATGAGGCAAACTGTCAACATTTGAATATAGAACATTTAACCGATTGTGCGTGTGCTTATATACAAGTGCAGAGGGTGTAGATGCCTCTAGACATCTGGTGCTGCAGTGTTCTTAACCTGCAGTCTTACAATGTTTCTTGCCTATGGAAAGCCTCTCACTTTGAAAACGAAGTTTACCGAGTCCCAAGCCATTATTTCTTTCCCTTGCCTCCTGTTTAAGTTTGCTATTTATCTCCCTTTCCTCTTTGGACATATCATGGCTAAGGCCAATTCTGTCCTCATTTCCTTTAAGTTTTTAGGCATTTCTCATAACCTGTCTCTTCTTTTCTGAGGAAATAAAGGACACCAGCATAGGTCTTGGCTGATTATCCTGGCGTTTGGCACCCAGTCTGACTATCCTACTGATATCATCACTACCTATCTCCACTTCTAGTATTTCCTTATTTATGTCAAGGAAGGTTTCTTTGTCCTTTTTCACTCTTGTGGACTTAAGGTTTGATGAACTCTCTGGTACATTAAACGCAACAACGTTAAGTTTTCTTTCCTCTGCTGCTGATGCTTCTACTGAAGCACCTTTGATCTCTCTTTTCACCTCTTTAATTATATCATTCTTTAGGGATGTGACTTTGGATTCGAGGTAAGATTTTGGACATCCTTAAGGCATGTGACTTTAAATTCGAGGTTCGAGGGTAAAAAATGTCATCCATTTTTTCCCGATGGGTTGAAAAACTGCACTATTTGTGGCTGGCTACCTAATGATCTGTTGGGAGCCTAAGCCCCCGGAAGTCATGCGGTTCTTGTGATTTTGATAACAGATAATAATTGCTTAAACTTGTGTCAAACCCATGCAGAGTGTCGGAAGCCTTGCACTTTTGGTGATTTTTGATAGCAAAACATTGCTTGAAATTGTGTCAAATCTATGGCAAAGTCCTGATAGGGTCCAGCGGGCGAAGCCCCTGGAATCCTTGTGTTTCATGTGATTTTAATTGCAGAATATTGCTTAATATTGTGTCAAATCCAGAGTAATCTTTGCGTTTCTAATAATTTTGGTGGCAAAAAATTGTGTCACATTTAGAGACGAAGCTCCTGGAAGCCCTGCATTTCTCTTTTTTTTGAGATAAGAAAAGTGACTAATATTGTGTCAATTCCCAAGGTTGAAGCCCAGTTAGGGGCCTAAGGGGTGTAGCCCCCGGAAGTCATGCGGGCTTCGTGATTTTAATGACAGAAAATTGCCTAAACTAGTGTCAAATCTAGGGCGACGGAAGCCTTGCACTTTTGGTGATTTTGGTATAGCAAAACATTGCTTAAGATTGTGTCAAATCTAGGGACGAAAGACCTGGTAGCAAAGCCCTATGTTTCATGTAATTTTTATAGCAGATAATTGCTCAAAATTGTGTGAAATCTTGGGGCAGAATCCAGGTAGGGACACAGGGGAGAAGATACCGGAAGCCCTGTTTCTCGTGATTTTGATCTGTTGACAATTGCTTAAAACATGTAACATTGTGTAAAAGCTAGGAGCAAAGCCCTCATAAGCCCTGCGTTTCTCATGATTTTGGTAGTAAAAAATTGCTTAAAATTTTGGTAAAATTTGGCACCATTTTATAATTGATGAAAATGTACTGAAAAATTGAAGAAAAATTGCCTCATAAATGAAGAATATTGACTTGAAAATTACATGAGAATGAAAGATAATTTTTCAAATTTTAAGTGATTTCCAAACATTGAATGAAATTTCCAGAAAATTAAAGTAATTTACCGAAAATAGAAGAAGGGGAAAAAAATAGGGAAATTTTCCAAAAATAGGGGAAATTGACCTAACATTTGAATGAAATTTCCTGAAAATTCAAGTATTTAACTGAAAATCGAAGAAAAATTGTCCCGAAGTGAAGGAAATTTTCTGAAAATTACACGAGAATTATGGAAATTGCCCAAAATTGAATGAAATTTCTAAGAAAGAAAAATTCCAAAAAATTGGGGGTTGAAAATTGAAGGAAATTTTTCCAAATTTGAAGGAAATTTTTAGAAAATTTACAGCTATTCGAAGAAAAAATATCCCCTTACCAACACCCCGAACCCTGTTTACAACCTCATTAGATACCCCAATTTATCCACCCTCTTTAATAGGACGAAAACCCTATCCCCTCCCTTTAGCTTACGCATCAAATCAGACCTTCTTCATCTCTGCATCAATCCCACCACTCTCAGCTTACTTTCTCCTGGCCCACTTTTCCTCCCTGGGCCACCTCCCTACTATCCACCTGGACCTCTCTACTCATCACAAAACCCAAATCCACCCTAACTTCTTCATCAACCTCCACAACCAAACCAAAGACCAACTCTCAAATTATACCTCCATCTATACTGATGGTACAATCTGCAACAAAACAATCAAACTCAACTTTCATAATGGTGAAACCATTAAATACTTATAGAAGATCTACATATGAGAAAGGATTATAAGATATACATCATACAGACAGAAGAATCATCTTCATTAATCATAAAAAAGTATACTGTGGACCAGAGGTTGCGTTATAAGTTTTTGCCTGGCGTATTTGCTTACGACAAGCCCTTGAGGTTTGGCGTATTTTGTCAATTTGCCGTCGTATGTACAGGGCATTGCGTAATGTACAGGGCATTGCGCGCTAGCGAAGCATGCAAGTAATTACAACACTCCTGTGTATGCCTGCCTCGCTAAAGTGAATGAAAATTGTGCTTAAAATACAAAAATATTATAAAATTGGACTATTATTATCATAAAAAATATTACGAAAAAGTTCATACCCAATCCTTGTATAATGTTGATTGTTGAGTCGTGAAATTTGGGTTAACAATCCCAAAATAAACTAGAAAATACTTTTATTTATCGTATCCAAACTTTCATGAGGTTTTAGTGAACTTTGACCAATTGTCAGCAATAATATACTGTTCAGATCTTGAACACGCCTACTTCTTTACAGTATAGTAACTTGACTTGCAGACTGTGATCACTTTACAGATACACGATCAACACAATACAGGAGGAAAGTTAAATCCTAGCTAATGATATCATTGACAATTGACAGCCTGCATTCAAAACAACATCAAAACTCTCACATACACTGTACAGTGTACGTACATTATGCATAGGGTCTATGTTCTAGCCTATATGTGTTTATGGCAGCACTACGAGCATGTAGAATCATTCGGCCGTTAGTCTCGTAGTTGTGTCATTTTTCTTTTATTTATGAGTAATTGAAAATCATTTTTGTGTGAAACAAAACTTTGAATCGCATCAGAGAGGTAAGATGTTTATGATTTTAGTTGTATTAATGAAAAACTCTGGCATAAAATTCCACATGCTATATCTAAATCTTACGGCACAGGTACAACCTGTGTTGTAAGAAATTTCAGCCATGGCGTAAAATACAACAAATTTGTCGTTAACGCGGTCTCTGCTGTGGACAAATAAAACCATAAAAGGGTAGGCCTACATGACATAAATAATTGAAAAAAAGATTCATAATTTTTACTGTAGCCAATCTGGGGAATACTTCTCAAAAGATATACAAAAGTCACCAGCTAAGTTCAAAGACACCCTGGGCAGAAATGACTGAAAACCAGCAGCATAAAGAGAAGAAATGGTTTGTAAGAAAAGTTGTTTTTCTTATTCATCTGGTATTTTCAGTGACCTTACATATATCATATAGTAATCTTCCTGGCTTGAATATCGGAATACTGTTTGAAGATCTTCACCGGTCATCATTATTACAAATTTCTTCTTACTTTCATCTTCCTTAGAGAACTTTTTTTCTTCACTGATTCGTCTTTTCAGGTGGCTTACTTTTTGACCTTAAGAGGTCAAGTCCTTTGCTTCATTTTCCCTCAAAATACAGGAACCAACCATTTCACTATGCTACAAAAATCATTCAATGAAGCAGGGAGTTGTACAATTCCTGTAGTCCAATTTTCAAAATATCTTGTTTTAAGAACATGAATTTTAAGTTTTTCAACAAGTCTTATCTCTTAAAAAAAATCCCAGACCTTTTTTTTTGGGGGAGGGGGGAAATTTGCAAATGAATAGAGTTGAAAGACCAGGTAGCATCATAATTGTCATTGCCCTCCATCATGTCTTCTGCATCCTGTGAAAATGAAGAAGAAGACATGAGGTTTTATAGCAATTAAACTATCAATGTCAAATGCAAAATTGTCATGAACAAACAATTTGTCATTTTTGATTGTAAGATGTAAAAATGTTTTTAAAGAGTTAATAATAGAATTGACTTTGATGTTAATGAACACAATGAATTAAGAAATAAATATGGAAGTTGTCATTTTCAACTTCAGCATGTATAAAAACATGAATTTGAAGTGAAATTAAAAAGTGCAGGAAATGGATGAAAATTTTACAGATGATTGCATGACTCCATGTACTCTTTATTGAATATAAATCATTGAGCAATGAAAAATTCAGAAGCAAAATTAGGAATTAAAAATTCATTGAAGACAGTTGAATGTTTTTATAAGTTTATGGATAATAAAACAAAACAAAAAATGCACTAACTATATATATATATATATAGTGCAAACAAATAACAATCCTTGGAACTGTCCAGGTGTCAGTGTCACAAAATTGACCATTTCTTAAAATTAATTAGAGAATAAAACTATTCTATGAAAGTGTTTGAAACAAGGAAACACATCCCCTAGTATTACACTGTGGAAAGCTATGTCAGCCCTTGTTCAAGTTTCTGAAGGATGACCATGATATCTAACTTCCAAACCCACATTTAAAAGCTATTCTCGTTTATTAAAAAATATTTTACATAATAAGTAATGTTTTAATATTAACTATACAAATATAACTACAAATGAATTCCATAAATGAAAGACATACTGGCATAAAGCAGACCAAAACTCACCACTATAATCAGCTGATTTCACTACACTGCACATGTAACAGTGGTAGTATTTGTATTTTGCACCCACCAGCATAGTAGAAACACTCCTAGACTTAATTCCTAAACGCATTTGTCGTACATTATCATCAGAAAAAATATTAATGTATGGGTAAGGAAGCCCTGAACTTCAAATATGCCAGTGTTCCCTGCAAAGAAATCTTCAGAATGCATGCAAAACACGGTGATAAACAGTTAGAAATGTCTTAACTTCATATCTATACATGAAGCAAAGACAACAATATGGCGTAATATGTACATGTCAACAAAATATTCACGCATTTGGCCCGACCTCAAAATCCTGGATGCGCACGCATTCCTATTCAGAAGACATAACTCTCCGCACTCGAAACACATTGTGCATGGCCAATATGGGTACATATGGGTCACGCGTAGGTTGTAAAATTTCAATACATACCACATCGCGCACTCACAAAATCACTCCGATTTTGATATAAACAAGTCATAAAATGGAAACAAAATTAATACAATCATAAAATATAAGTTCTTTATGTTTTGAAAAGATTTCAGTAATACATAATGAAAATCGAAAGATATCACAAGATATAAAATATGTTTTTATCGCAATCAAATTTTACACACTGAACAATCTGGTTCACTGTGAATGACATTTTCTGAGGGGTAAGATTTTGCTTTACACTTATTTTCCGAGGGGTAAGAATTTTTGCTTGATACCTATGGACGACTTTTTCCGAGGAGTACAATTTTTGCTTCAAGCTACGGACAACTTTTCCGAGGGGTGCCAAAACGGGAAATGTTGTTCATAGGGGGGGATTGGACTAAAACTGGAATGACCCAGTGCATAGGCCTAACAGCATTTAGTCAAATGACATCTGACTGTCGTATGCGCTATAGCCACTACATGGCTGCTATACACAGTCAGAAAATGCTATATACCGTATAATGTTGAAACTGCTGCATTGGCTTATCATAGAAGCATAGATGAATTTCGACTACGCACTATTGTCATGGATCACTTTTACGTAATAAAAAATTAATAGATATGCAATGATACTATTGAGACGTACACTTCGTTTTGTGCGTGAGTTTAATAAAGAAAACTGAAAAGCTTGCGTTTTGTATAAGAGCCTTCGCTACTGACTTAGTTTCAAACAGCACCTTAGATGTATTTATCTAATTAGTTGAATAGTTGTCGAACAATAGAGCGATGGTGAAGTCAACATGCATATAGCATTAGGTGCAGGGTGGAAGAACATAGGGAGTCGGGACAGGGTGGAAGAACATATGGGCAGGGTGGAAGAACATTGGAACAGGGTGGAAGAACATTGGGACAGGGTGGAAGAACATTGGAACAGGGTGGAAGAACATTGGAACAGGGTGGAAGAACATAGGGGCAGGGAGGAAGAAAATAAGGGCAGGGTGGAAGAAAATGCTGCGGATGGAAGAAAATAGGGGCAGGGTGAAAGAACATAGGGGCGAGGTGAAAGCACATATGGGCGGGGTGGAAGCACATAGGTGCAGGGTGAAAGAACATAGGGACAGGGTGGAAGAACATTGGAACAGGGTGGTAGAACATAGGGGTGGAAGAAAATAGAGGGCGGGGTGGAAGCACATGGGCGGGGTGGAAGCACATAGCTGCAGGGTGTTAGAACATAGGGGAAAGGTGGAAAAACATAGGGGCAGGGTGGTATAAAATGGATTGGGTGGAAGAAAATAGGGGCAGGGTGGAGTAAAATAGGGGCAGGGTGGAATGAGATAGGGCAGGGTGAAAGAACATAAGCAGTGCCCTTGCTTTGCTGTTTCTTAGGTGCATCCCCCTGCCCCCTCCCCCTAAGCCATTTTTGGTTTGCCCTGCCCCTCAGTAAAAGTAAACACAAAATATTTATATATATATATATATTTAAAAAAATACATTTTGAAAATTTCTTTAAAAACTCAATAATTTTAACTAACCTCATAATTGAAATACCTTACATGGATACATAACACAGAATACTAGCATAGTAAGAAATTGTCCTGTTTGGCTCATGAATGGTCCTTATCAGTCAAAATAGTTTATTTCTGAGGTATGATTATAGCTAAAATCTCAGTCGCACCAGGGGCTTATGCCTTAAGGAAGCCCCTGGACCCCACACCGAAAAGGCGCAGAGCTTCACACGCATTAATGTGCCCCTCAACAGATCTTGCACCTTGCCCCTTTTTAAATCAAGCTAGGGGTTTGATAGGTGCAGGGTGGAAGAACATAGGGACAGGATGGAAGAACACAGAGACAGGGTGGAAGAACATAGAGACAGGTTGGAAGAACATAGGAGCAGGGTGGAAGGACATTAGGACAGGGTGGAAGAACATAGAGACAGGGTGGAAGAACATAGGAGCAGGGTGGAAGAACATAGGAGCAGGGTGGAAGGACATTAGGACAGGGTGGAAAACATAGAGACAGGGTGGAAGAACATAGGAGCAGGGTGGAAGGACATTAGGACAGGGTGGAAGAACATAGAGACAGGGTGGAAGAACATAGGGGCAGGGTGGAAGGACATTAGGACAGGGTGGAAAACATAGAGACAGGGTGGAAGAACATAGGAGCAGGGTGGAAGGACATTAGGACAGGGTGGAAGACATAGAGACAGGGTGGAAGAACATAGGAGCAGGGTGGAAGGACATTAGGACAGGGTGGAAAACATAGAGACAGGGTGGAAGAACATAGGAGCAGGGTGGAAGGACATTAGGACAGGGTGGAAGACATAGAGACAGGGTGGAAGAACATAGGAGCAGGGTGGAAGGACATTAGGACAGGGTGGAAACATAGAGACAGGGTGGAAGAACATAGGAGCAGGGTGGAAGGACATTAGGACAGGGTGGAAGAACATAGAGACAGGGTGGAAGAACATAGGGGCAGGGTGGAAGGACATTAGGACAGGGTGGAAAACATAGAGACAGGGTGGAAGGACATAGGAACAGGGTGGAAGGACATTAGGACAGGGTGGAAAACATAGAGACAGGGTGGAAGAACATAGGAGCAGGGTGGAAGGACATTAGGACAGGGTGGAAGAACATAGAGACAGGGTGGAAGAACATAGGGGCAGCGTGGAAGGACATTAGGACAGGGTGGAAAACATAGAGACAGGGTGGAAGGACATAGGGGCAGGGTGGAAGAACATAGGGGCAGCGTGGAAGGACATTAGGACAGGGTGGAAAACATAGAGACAGGGTGGAAGGACATAGGGACAGGGTGGAAGGACATTAGGACAGGGTGGAAAACATAGAGACAGGGTGGAAGAACATAGGAGCAGGGTGGAAGGACATTAGGACAGGGTGGAAGACATAGAGACAGGGTGGAAGAACATAGGAGCAGGGTGGAAGGACATTAGGACAGGGTGGAAAACATAGAGACAGGGTGGAAGAACATAGGAGCAGGGTGGAAGGACATTAGGACAGGGTGGAAGAACATAGAGACAGGGTGGAAGAACATAGGGGCAGGGTGGAAGGACATTAGGACAGGGTGGAAAACATAGAGACAGGGTGGAAGAACATAGGGGCAGGGTGGAAGGACATTAGGACAGGGTGGAAGAACATAGAGACAGGGTGGAAGAACATAGGGGCAGGGTGGAAGGACATTAGGACAGGGTGGAAAACATAGAGACAGGGTGGAAGAACATAGGAGCAGGGTGGAAGGACATTAGGACAGGGTGGAAAACATAGAGACAGGGTGGAAGAACATAGGAGCAGGGTGGAAGGACATTAGGACAGGGTGGAAGAACATAGAGACAGGGTGGAAGAACATAGGGGCAGGGTGGAAGGACATTAGGACAGGGTGGAAAACATAGAGACAGGGTGGAAGGACATAGGGACAGCGTGGAAGGACATTAGGACAGGGTGGAAAACATAGAGACAGGGTGGAAGAACATAGTAGCAAGGTGGAAGGACATTAGGACAGGGTGGAAAACATAGAGACAGGGTGGAAGAACATAGGAGCAGGGTGGAAGGACATTAGGACAGGGTGGAAGACATAGAGACAGGGTGGAAGAACATAGGAGCAGGGTGGAAGGACATTAGGACAGGGTGGAAAACATAGAGACAGGGTGGAAGAACATAGAGACAGGGTGGAAGAACATAGGAGCAGGGTGGAAGGACATTAGGACAGGGTGGAAAACATAGGAGCAGGGTGGAAGGACATTAGGACAGGGTGGAAGACATAGAGACAGGGTGAAAGAACATAGGAGCAGGGTGGAAGGACATTAGGACAGGGTGGAAAACATAGAGACAGGGTGGAAGAACATAGGAGCAGGGTGGAAGGACATTAGGACAGGGTGGAAGAACATAGAGACAGGGTGGAAGAACATAGGGGCAGCGTGGAAGGACATTAGGACAGGGTGGAAAACATAGAGACAGGGTGGAAGGACATAGGGACAGGGTGGAAGGACATTAGGACAGGGTGGAAGAACATAGGGACAGGGTGGAAGAACATAGGGGCAGCGTGGAAGGACATGAGGACAGGGTGGAAGAACAGGGGCTGGTTGGAAGAAGATAGGGACAGAGATCGCGTTAACGACAAATTTGTCGTTTTTTGCGCCATGGCTGAAATTTCTTACGACACAGGTTGTACCTGCGTCGTAAGATTTAGATATGGCATGTGGAATTTTACGCCAGAGTTTTTCATTCATATAACTAAAATCATGAACATCTTACCTCTCTGATGCGATTCAAAGTTTTATTTTACACAAAAATGATTTTGAATTACTAATAAATAAAAGAAAAATGACACAACTACGAGACTAACGGCCGAATGATTCAATATGCCCGTAGTGCTGCCATAAACACATATAGGCTACTGCATAGACCCTATGCATGATGTACGTACACTGTACAGTTTATGTGAAAGTTTTTATGTTGTTTTGAATGTTGTTTTGAATGCAGGCTGTCAATTGTCAACGATATTATTAGCTAGGATTTAACTTTCCTCCTGTATTGTGTTGATTGTGTATCTGTGAAGTGATCACAGTCTGCAAGTCAACTTACCATACTGTAAAGAAGTAGGCGTGTTCAAGATCCGAATAGTATATTATTGCTGACAATTGGTCAAAATTCATTAAAACCTAATGAAAGTTTGGATACGATAAACAAAAGTATTTTCTAGTTTATTTTGGGATTGTTAACCCAAATTTCATGACTCAACATTATACAAGGAAAGGGTATGAACTTTTTCGTAATATTTTTTATGATAATAATAGTCCAATTTTATAAAGTTTTTGGTATTTTAAGCGCAATTTTCATTCACTTTAAGTCTTTAGTGAGGCAGGCCTACACAAGTGTGTTGTGTTAATAACAATTACTTGCATGCTTCGCTAGCGCGCAATGCCCTGTACATTACGCAATGCCCTGTACATACGACGGCAAATTGACAAAATACGCCAAACTTCAAGGGCTTGTCGTAAGCAAATACGCCAGGCAAAAAATTATAACGCAACCTCTGGATAGGGACATGATGGAAGAACATAGGGACAGGGTGGAAGAAAATAGGGGCAGAGTGCTAGAAGATAGGGGTAGGGTGGAAGAACATAGGAGCAGGGTGCAAGAAAATAGGGCCAAGGTGGAGCACCCTCTCAAAAATCCTACCTGTGGGCCTTTGAAAAAGCCAGACTTTTATGTCTCCTTTATCTTCATATATTAGGTATAGTAAAGTTTAAAACATTGGAAGATATTAGTGGATAAGTGAATTTATAATCATATCCCCTTAGATTTGATTTCTAGCATATTCAGATCAGTGGGTTAATTTCATGCCTTATTCAGATATCAATATATCACCCTCAGTAATATGGTTTAAAATAAAGCCAATATTTTGTCTCATTAATTTTTTACAGGAACCACCTATCCAAAGAAAGGACAGACAGTCGTAGTACATTACACAGGTACAGTAAAGCCTACCATTGCAATCTGTTATGCCATTGATATACAGTATTTTAATCAAATTATGATTGAGTTTTATAATTGACCTCAAAATTTGAAAGTGGTGGCCATTTTAAAATTATGCAATTAGGTAACTTATGGGTTAAAACTACCTAATAAACAAGAATCAACAATAAAACAAACTGTTGCCATTTGTTTGACTCAACATGGAAAAGTCTTCTAAAGTTGGTCATTTTTAGGGCATTTTTCCAAACAGATTTTTGAATCAGTTGTGAAGCGTCTCATTCTGAGCTGTGAAGTTAGAATAAATCTGAGTCTGATTAAAGCAAAAACTTATATCAAAGTACCAATGTTATCCAACTTGGGTGCCTAAAAAAGTTGACAATTCGTTGAATGCCAAAACACTGCAGCTTCTAGCTCATTATGGAATGCTCCGCTCTTTAACTCTATTGGTATTTTTGCTGTACAATTTGTACAGCAGTTACAGTAGAGTGATGGACAAATTGTAAGGTTTCAATTAATTTTCATTTGATAATTTCAGAATGGACCAAACAGCTAATTAGGAGGGAAAGATGTAGGAGCTAGAATGACAGAAAAACCAACTGTTTATATCTTTGCTACATTTAGATGTAGCCTTCAGTAATACATGATGCATTTTTGAAGTCCTTCAGTGGTAAATAATAATACTAATAAAAAAAAACATTATTTTGGTAATGTTTCGAAGTTGCTGAGATTTCAGCCTGGTGCACAAATGGAAAGTAATATATTGCCCAGCATACAGGGAAGTTTCCACAGTTTTGAAGCAGAACCATCATCACCCTAACAGGTTAGGTTTAGGGTTAGGCTTTAAAACCCTGTTTGTTGGGCAACACTGTACTGTATATTATTTCCCTTTGCAAACATCATTTTCCCAAGAGGGTTGCATCAAATACAGTACAGTTGGGAATCACTTTGGGCTGTAATATTTTGTACGCTAGCTGGTGGCGCACATCTGAAACTTACGGCATGGTCATAAGTGTTGAAAACATCAAAATGCTTGCAAGACTTTTCGTTTGCATCTGTTTAAAGCATGTTCGAACCATGGGTAGTTATTTTTGTGAAGTTTATTTTTCAGCCTTACAGGTAATTTAAAGACTTGATATAGGCCCCCTACTCAAGCTTTGTGACATTAATTAGTCCTTACTTATTTTTGGGCTGGTGATTGCGATGGTTAGTTACATTGTGGTTAATGTAGGGATAGAACCAGTTCCGCGAAAAATTGTGGAATTTTAGGTGTCTAAACATATTTTCGGCATTTGATCGATAAACAATAGAAAAAAAATTAATAGAACGTTTATCGTTTACTGAGGTAAATGAAAATGCACATCCCTAGTTATCTGGATTTCATGATACCACATTCGGCTGATAAAATTCCAATGAATGCCTTGTACAAATTATTAAACCCGATTTGCATAATCCTTTTTATTTGCGAGAATCACGTATGCGCAGTAATCACCTATAAATGGGGATATTTTGCACCTTTGATTTCGCTGAAATCTGAGAAACTTGTGACATACACCGCGAAAGTGCAGCATTTAACAGTCTGACAGTGAATGAAACTAACAATAACAAACTGACAAAATGTTATTCATTGATCACATTCAATCAAGACTTGTTTTACAAGCTGTAAAATTGACCACAAAAAACACAGTGAAAATACTTGATCAGCACATGTACTTGTAAACACTACCTGATGAGTCCAATCAATTTTGCAAGAAAGAAAAAGTATAAAGGTTTCAGCCGAGCTGAAATTCTGCATGCTTCGCGAAGATCGCAGCCATTTTTTCAAGAGGTAGCTAATACACAGTACTTGTGGGTGGTGGCATAGTTTGAATTCTTAAACGGCGAGGTATCACAGTATGCAAGAATTTCACATTGAAAGCTTAAGTGAGTACAGCAAAAAAGTTAACTGATATTGAAATTAAATGACATTGAAGTGAACTTTTCTGCTCTTTCTTAACCAAATTTCCATGCACATTTTTCATAAAAATGATGATTTATACTGTAGGAATAAACTTTCACGATTTGGAAAGCAAAAATCCAGCGTTTATTTGAACAATGGAGTCTATACTTTTGCCATACTGGTTGTGCGATTTTGTATACTTAACATCGTAAGTTGGAGCAACTTTCATGTACTTATGGTACTAAACATGTGTACTGTAAACAATACACGCTGGCTTTTTTTTTGCGTGTACACATTGACTAAAATCCCTAAACATTCACAGCTCTACCAAATATGACATCAACTCTCTTTTAGACACATTTGTGGAATCTTTGATGTTTGATTTTTTCTGAACATGACATTAAGGATGGCTGGTTTCTCACCATGTATCTTTTAATTGTTCTCAATAGTATAAAATGTGTATGCTTAAACACAGGAATGTTCCTTTAAAACAACAAATTGTGTGATTCACAGCATGAACCCTGTCATGGATACTTTTCTGCAATGTTTATTTTGTTGAAAATTGGCAGAAAGACTAATGTAAAACACACTTTGTGAGATGTTTTGTAATGTTTTATCACAGGCACACTAACAAATGGAAAGAAATTTGACTCCTCGCGAGACAGAGGCAAGCCATTCAAGTTCAAGATCGGCAAAGGAGAGGTTATAAGAGGATGGGATGAAGGTGTAGCTAAGGTATGCATTTCTTCAAATCAAAATAAAAAGATCTTGATTAATGTAATTTTTATGATTATCGATATAAGCCATTGTTAATGATATGATACTTGGATGAATATTTTCTTTATATTTGTTTAGTACATAATATTTTTGCATTTGTTTTCTTGCATAAGCAAGAATGAGATTCGAGCATCTGTCAAATGCCCAAATCCGATGAATTTTTTTAAAATGAAAATTCCTGAAATATTTACTTTTATGCATACAGGTTATAGATAACTTGTGGTTAATAGGCCTTTGCCAGTCTGTTTTCTGTCCTTATATTTGTGACACTGAGATGAGAAATAGATACAATGTTACTGCAACACTATTATTCTTGTTAGAGGAACCCAAAGACAAGTCCGTGTATTGTTTTAACATTTATAATATCATATGATTTTCGGGAATTACTTATAATTTAGTTAGTTATACTGTAATTTATAAATTAAAAAATATTGGTGAAAACAAAAGAATTGACCATAGGATTGAAAAACATTTTATGCGTTCCTGTCCTTTTGAGGTTTCCAAAGCACTTCTTTGTACTAGTTGGATATAGGAACTGCTCATTATTTTAAGTATACAAAGAAATTCATGGTTACTGAGACATCACAAGTTAATAATTTATTGGAAAATGATTTTTTTTTTTTTTTTTAAGTGAAATGCATATGTCTTTTGTGTGTGTGTGTGTTGGGGAGGTGGTAGGGGGGGTTTAGTTGACCAACATATAGACATTTCTCATCTTTTATTTCAAATTCTCTCTTGTATAGATGAGTGTTGGAGAACGCGCCAAGCTGACCTGTTCATCAGATTTTGCTTACGGAGACAAGGGACATCCCGGAGTATATCCTTTTTTTGAAAATATATTTTGAACCAACATTGGACTTTTAAGGAAAAGTTGCCCCAAGGGTAAATATAAGCTGCAGATGTGATGGGCAAGAGGGGGTAGCTCTAGCCATCCAGCCCTCTGTTGGTTTGTGATTAATGTTCTAACTGTTTACAATTGTGAGCATTTAGCAAATAACTATATTGGTCAGTTAAGGAGCAAGATAGGGCTGAAAGTTGTAGCATTATAACCAAACTTGGTACCCACCACTAATACTTGGTTGATTAGACCAAATTATTTATTTGAAAAAAACAAACAATCTGTTCATTAAAATAATTAATGAAGTATTCCAGGAATTGCTAACATCCTGAAAAAGGTACCACATAAAAATTTAAAAGATGTTTTCAGACCAAAAGTAAGCGAAAAATTACACTGGTCAAAAATAATGATCATTGGGATAGACTAAACATATGCATAAATGAAATATCAGCAATATTGCCAAAAATCCTTCACCCAGACCTGGAAAAAATCTACAGTTGCTGCGGTTAAAACTGAGCGAAAATGGGAATTTACTGGAAGAATTTTTTTTTTAAACTGATTTCTTGAGTAAGCAACAGTATATATGGTAAATATGTCCCCCATGTAATTGTGCGATGAATAGTACATTAAATTGCGAAAGAGGGAAGCATAGAAAGATGTATTTACTACATTCATATTATTTCTGTCACGATTTTTCATGGGAAGAGCTATTTTACATGGAAAGAGCTATTTTTCATGGGAAGAATTATTTTTCCTGGGAAGAGCTATTTTTCATGGGAAGAGCTATTTTACATGGAAAGAGCTATTTTTCATGGGAAGAGCTATTTTTCATGGGAAGAGCTATTTTTCATGGGAAGAGCTATTTTACAAGGAAAGAGCTATTTTACATGGAAAGAGCTATTTTTCATGGGAAGAGCTATTTTTCATGGGAAGAGCTATTTTTCATGGGAAGAGCTATTTTTCATGGAAAGAGCTATTTTACATGGAAAGAGCTATTTTACATGGAAAGAGCTATTTTTCATGGGAAGAGCTATTTTTCATGGGAAGAGCTATTTTTCATGGAAAGAGCTATTTTACATGGAAAGAGCTATTTTACATGGAAAGAGCTATTTTTCATGGGAAGATTTTTGACACCTTTATTTAGAAACGTTGAAATATTCATAATTAATTCCAACTCTGCCTTCATCAATATTCTTTTAAATAGTAGTTGATTCAGATAAAAATGTGTTTAATTTTTATCATATAGGGGAGCATGGGAAATTAGGACACATTTTTTTAAACGCTTCTATCTCATTAGTGGTAGGGGCTATCAAGCCTATAGTATTCACTCACGTTCTACCTTATAAGGCCTACTGGCAGCGTGATCCGGATAATATGTGGTTGTCTCAGTTTGAAGTTATATTGATTTTTATTTTTAAGAAGTGTTGGGGTTTTCCCCACCATGCGGGAAAAATGATGAACACTAGTGACAGCGTGTTTGGATTACATTAAAACATGCACATTATTCATCTGGGGAAATGGCAAACACTAGTTGATCACCATCATTACCATGGTGAACACTAGATCACCATTACCATGGTGAACACTCGTTTACCAATACCCCATGTGCAAGTCAGTTATTTTACCCCACATGTTGTTTCAAATGATATGTGGAGAAGCTAACTATATGCATAGCTACTTTGTATTGATTGTACAAAATATATTTTATTTGATTCTTTTCTATCTAACTTCATTCTGGTACCAAAATATGTGATATAAGTGAAAGGGTTAGAAATTTTGAAATCGGTTCTTGCCTGTTTTAGTATGTTTCTTGTAGAAAACAACCAAGAGATGGGACCGCATGTTATTTTGTGCACTAATGGTAAGGACAGAATGACACTGAAAGTGTTACGTCACCACTACATCTACTTGTTCATATATTGCTCTGTTCGGCATTTCCCTGTGTTCGTGGTTCCCCACCCTCCCCTACCCTCAAACTAAAACTTTTGTTGGTGAAAGCAGTCTGATAATTTTAGATGACTGACATTTATTATATCAATCCAAGATACAAGTTGTACTGTCATCTCTTTCATACATCAAAAGTTTAGTTTCAAATTTAAAACTCTTTCTGATTCAAATTTAATTCTTTTCTGATGAATATAAAATCACTACCCGTCCATATACCTTTATGAAAATAAGAGTGTGACATCACCCTTCTGTGGTTTTTACACCACTAGTCATACAAACTTATGTTCATACAACTTTCAAATTCAAATTTTTTGATGTGAACATATCAAAGTAATTTGGTCACTTTTTTCTCTTATGTCATACAAGATGAGTATCTGACCATTGAGTTTTAAAGTTGTTTACATTTACAGGTTCTTGAGAAGACAAATCTTGCTTTCCATGCTTTAAGAATTGTATGTTTTCTTTCAGTTGTAACATTCTCTCCTTAACTAAAGCTCACTATCCCTCCAAAGGCCACATTGATCTTTGACGTGGAACTCATCGGATTAGAATGAGGGCAGCAGCTGCTAGTGGAGATATGTACCATAGCTATTTTTTCCACATGAATTTGTTAGTCATTTAGAAACCCTTTGTATTGTATGTAGTGTACCCTAGTCAATTAAGCACAACTTAAGTGGTAGTTTAAGCCTCCTTACTCGATACATGTTGCTTTTCTTGGAGAGGAAAGAATTGTCTTTCCAGCCTAAACAGGCAAATGATGATATTTTGACGTTATTTATACTAAAGTTCGTTTCTCAAACTTCCACATTTTGGTAAAAAAATGCTTGTGGATTATTTTGGTGACCAACAAATTCTGTTGAAATTTCACCTAAGGGATTTTGTTGATCATTGTTGGTTAAGAGAGTTCTCATAGTATTATCACAGCCTTGATGGGTCAACTTTAAATTCTTAACATGGAAAGCCTGCACTGATAAATGTAGATCATGTATGTTCTGGAACAATGTTAATGTTCTACTGCAAATAGCAATGACTTAACCTTGCCCATGCTCACCTGGTCATATGTTAATCTAAAGATGACCATTTTCATTAACTTGATAGATTAGCCTGTTAACTGCCGCTTGTTCAAATGTAGTTAAGTGCTGAAAGAAGCTGCCTTATTGGGATGCTTTTCACCAGTTTACTGGTGTGGATACATCTTATTTACTCTGTATGTTTCTTTATTTGTCTAAATGTGATTGTATTTATAAAGATATACTATAGGTTCCTTTTGTTGGAGTCGATTCTGTCATTGAGAGGCACAGGTCTACCAGACGAGGCTGTACATGATTAAATCTATTATTCCATAAACGAGGCAACAATTTTTAAGTTGTGAACAAATTGAAGGAGCTGTTTAAAGCTTAAACCCATTATTTTTTAGGTGGAAAGTATAATTTTTATGAAGGTATGAAGATAAATTATCATGTTGTTTGTAATGTTCCTATGGTAGAATTTTAAAATGGTTATTCCACTGCAATGAGTTCTTATTGTCAAAAGATGTGCACATGTTTTCCATTATCAATGATGATTAAAATTGTCCCTTTGATATAATCCAATGTTTCTGTAAGGCTCTTGTTTTTTTAATTTTAATCAGGAATTGATAAACCACTGGTTTGGCAACCTTGGAGTTTGCTCATATCTGGGCAGATGTATTTTGGTAGGTTTCCTTTGGACAACCAGTTGTAATACAATATTGGTGTTGCACCAGGGAAAGTGCTACTGAAGTAGCTCTTTCCTGGTCACCCTTAACACACTTTTTTAGGACAATTTGATTTTCATCATGGTCAACCAGAAATGCAGAAGTGAATACTTGATAGACAAATTGTGGGAGTTAAGAATGCTCCTAGGAAAAAGGTTGTTTGAATTTCTTCAATAAACATTGATAATGGGTGTGGTTTACATCTACTGAATTATGGCTGCTAGGTCAGGGGAATTTCCCACTAGAAAGAAATTTGGCAAAGTTGTATGTTTTCGTGCATTAAAAAAATACATTCACCTAACCTTTCTCCCACTCCCCCAGAATGTTTTTATGGGTGACATTTTGTCAGATCTATAGGCATTTGTGTCCCCCCCTCACCCCTCTCCTTGCCATGAGGTAAAGCTGCCCCTCTGGACCCACATTGCACCACTTATTCATGGAAATACATACTGTACAAGGCTTTTCATGCATAAAGACAGACACATGGATTTGATGATGTTATGAATACATTTTGATTTGGGCTGAAATGTAAGTGCATATTTAATACCAAAGAAGTATATTTTGTCTGCAGAAGTATGCAGCATTTAATTTCATAAAAATAAAGCATAGTTATCACATTATGATGAATCAATAAAGTGTCCATTTCGGAGACAATGAGAGAGGGGGTGGGTGTGCCTTGGCAAGATAATCTTTGCATTTGTTCTTAAAACGATATATGTTCTTGAACAACGTGAGCACAACTGCTAAATACAATCAGGTGCTGTGTTTGGAACTGATGTCCTATGTGCCATCAGAGACTGATATTAGACCAGGGATATCTATTACAGTATCCCTGATAAGAATTGATCACAAAATAATCTTATTAGAATGAAGAAGTTTGAGGAGAATGATACCTGTTTCTTTTGAGTGTCTGTTTGTGGTCGTACAATTTTTCCCTTTGTAAATACAGGCATCTGAATTGGTAAGTGTTAGTATCAAAAACTACAATATCTGTATGAGCCTTGGTGGTATCATGTTTTAACTTTTCTAAACCAAAAGCTCCAAATGTTCTGGAGCAGATTAGAAGAATATGTGAAGTTTGATATTTGTATGTGTCACTCTAAAGCAGGCAAAGTTTGTAAATTCATAATCATTTCTCGGTCAGTGGGTGTATAACTCCTGTCTCTTGATGTCTACATACTTGTGTTTGTTGGGGTGTGGGGGACCTTGATAACGTTATTATTTCAAGATGGGTGAAGTCTGGCCCCATCCACCCTTGAAAACGCAAGCTGTCCTAGGTGCCTCCAAACTTTGTAAATTGAGTGAACAAGTTGCACATTCAGGCACACTAGGATGTCATCCACTGTTTGGGTTTTCCTTAAATTTGATGATTATATGAAAAGCTGGTCTTGTATTGTTAAGAAAGAAAAAGCAAATGAAAAATTAGACAAAAGTAATAACACACACACAACATGCTAATGAAAATTTCTGAGAAAAATCAGTTCTCTGGTCGGTTTCAATACATTACATGCTCACTGCAGCCAGTCATGACTTTGATAGTGTGGCACCCCTCCCTATATGCGAGTTTATTCTAACAAATTCAATTTTAATTCAGTTTTAGTAAGTCATTTTTCGGTTTTGAGATGATGAATTTTGGACCCTGTTGTAGTATGATTTTGTGTAAGCTTTAACTCAAAAACTGTAATACACACGTCATTTGGTCATACACAGCTAAACGGTTTTGAGATGATGAACTTTTGGACAAACATGGATCAAAGGTCAAATAAGTGCTTATGCAAAAAAATTCCCCATTTCAAACTTAAAAAGTACAAGACCTATACCAACCCTATGTTGTACCATGATACCTTGGTACATGAAATTGTGTCCCATAGACTTGGGTCAAAGGTCACAGAGCTGTTGACCACTTTTCACCATTTTTTTCCCCTATATTTATGGAATGGTAAGTGTAACGTGAGCATGAATGGTGTCTACAGTAGGGTACGATCAATGTGAAAAAATTCATGTCACAGTAATAAAGGGTCAGAGGTCAAATATGTGATTTTATGGGTAGTTAAGGTCACAGACTTAGTGACCCCTTTTAACCATGTCTCCCCTATAGTTATTATTTTAATCAATTCTGCCCTTTATATTTTGAAAATTTACAAAAATAAGGTTTTCTCCCATTGACTGTAAAATGTAATGATAACCTCTCAAGTGGAAACCATAGGCGGACTGTGAATGAATTAAGCACAATTTTTGTTACATTGGTGGTTTCATATCAGGCGTTTTTACAATACGTGTAATTCACAATAGTAGTCATGGTCCTCAGTGGAATTATCAAAAGTAGGGCCTATATCATTAGTAACTTAACAACTTTCATGCATGAAATGATAACAATACAACAAATCTATGTTATATAAACTTTACTTTGGTATATTTATTGATGATCATTCTGACTAAACGAAGATATGAATGTAATCAGGTCAAGCCAATTTAAATCTAATGGTTGGTTACAAGTAAGAAGATGGTGCAAAAACAACACACTTTAAAATTTACTGACTTTGTGTAGGGGAAATCATTAATAACATCCATGTCAAGATACCGTACTTTGTTAGGTGCTGTTCGTGATGGCCATTGAATGAATGCATTTTCATGTAAGAGATATTATTATTGTCGATCCCAACCTGGTTTTCACTCTTTTCAAAGCAGAAAAGGATCTTTCTACTTTTGAAGAGGTCACTGGTATAGCAGAAAACGCATATACTTCACACAAATATGGATAGGTATTCTCTAGGCTCAGGGGTGGATCCAGGAATTTTTGAAGGAGGGGTGTTGGCAAGGAGAAGGGTACTTAGCCTATGAATGATGCCATAGTGAAATAATAGTTTATTAAAAGATAGAGTATCACCTTTTCTCCGAAATCCACAACACCCCTTTCACCCTTTCTGAATTAAACCAAGCCATTAGACCTCCAATGGCTCAGATAACATCCCCTACAGTGAGTTTCTAATACACCTCCCCAACAAGGCTACCACTACCCTACTCCCCATCCTTGACCAGCATTTGGTCCTCACACTCCTTTCCCCCTATCTGGAGGACAGCTATTGTCACCCCCATCCTTAAACCTGGGAAGGACAGTACCGACCCCTTCAGTTACCGCCCCATAGCCCTCACCTGCTGTCTCTGTAAAATTATGGAAAGGATTATTAACCAGAGACTAAACTGGTTCCTTGAGACCAACAGAATCTTCACACCGCTATCCGGGAATCCTTTGCATAAAAGGAACACCTCATTGCCATCTTTTTCGATCCAAGAAAGCTTTCAACACTACTTGGAAATACGGCATTATCTGCAAACTTTACACGGCCTCCTCAGCGGCCACCTCCCTATCTTTATTCAAAACATCCTCTCACCCAGGCAGTTCTTACTTCGTATTGGCCACACCCTCTTCAACCCCGATCTCGAAGAAGAGGGCGTCCCCCAGGGCAGCATCCTCTTCCCCACTCTCTTCAACCTGAGCATTAACAATATCACGGACAACCTTGGCCCCAACATCAAACGTGCCCTCTTCGTGGACGACTTTACCATCTTCTACTCCTCCCATAGCTTTCCTCTTGTCGAAAATAGGCTCCAACTCAGCTGCAAGACTGGTGCAACAATAACTGTTTTAAATTCTCCAAAGACAAGACAAGTCTGCATGCACTTTCTGTCATTTCAACAACCTCCATCCCAACCCGAATTTCGTGCTCACTGGCAATCGCATCCCTAAGTTGAACACTTGGTATGCAATCGCCTCCATACGAAGCCTCGCGATTTTAATTCAAAAATACCTTCTCTGTCCTCGCCCTAGCACATTGGTGATCATCCTCCTACCTCCTTACTACTCCACCTTCAATCCCACCGAAAGCTAGGCAATGCTGTGAAGTGTGCAGGCAGGCGGGATGCATAGAACGTAGGTATAATTCTCGTAAATACCCCTCGGCCACTAGAAACATAAGTGGGGGAATTTACAGCAAATTATATCCTACCTTCTAAGAGCTCTTAGTATGCAATCAGATTGCAACCGATAGTGGTGGGTGAACTGGTAGCACTAACATTTTGTAAATAAGACTTGTAATATTTAAACATGCGACACATAAAGCACATGAAAAACTATTCACTCAAAAGCTAACATGCGCAAGCGCTTTGCACACCCAACACAAAGGAAAGCAAAAATTGACCCATTAAGACTACGGCTCTGGTAAAAAAAACCTTCCGTTGATCACGCACGCTGTGCTGGAGGTAATCTTTAAGATAGGAACACCTGTAAGAAAGACCAAGGAAGGGGACATAGCCCTGACTCTGCGCATTAGTAATGTAGCAGGATTCAGAACAGTCCACATAAAAATGTATAGTCGGATACTGGGTGGTGAGGGCTAACTAAAGAGACGGGGCTCGCGCGTCAATATGCAAGCTGTGAAACACCGAAGTTGACGCCAGCCCTCATCCATCCTAGCATCAGGATCGAGAAGGAATCTACGGGGTCTGGTTTCCTGATGGATCCGTTTCGAAACAAGGAAGAGACACCTCACGGAGGCTGCGGCAAAGAAATATAATCTTGCTGAACATTTTTTTGTTTTGGGGACAGGTGGAAACCGGTTACACAAGTGTCTCTAACAATGATCATGCTTCATGGTGATGCTAAGAAATAAACAGTTGGACATTGGAGAAACACCCGTTGACCAACTGTTCCAATGAAAGAAGACAACAACACTATCGGCCCAAAACTGTCGTGGACTGCTGCTATAGCTGACCTGGAACCCTTTGAAAAGGTTGTCGACCGTGCGACTTTAATACCATTCTTGAAACAGGATATACTGTACAAGCGTGAAATTATACCTGCCGAGGGCAGCCATATTGGCAGCCTTCTGCGAAAGGCTCTCAGAGACGACGGACGCCCAGAAAGAGCCACACAGTCAAAAGAAGAACTTCCGGTGGAAAAGTTTTACCTTCCTGTTCCCAGAATTCTCAGCAGGACCTCCCGTAAATTGTGGAGCAACAGTAAGAGGGATGGAAACCATGTCTGACCCGATCAATTGGGCGTGACAAGCACCACCTGAGAATGGTCTGTTTTGATTTTACTTAGGACTGGGTATATACTAAAGTTTAATGGTGGGAACGTGAATGCGTTTACCCGCCAAACCGTGTCTCCCGGTGTGAGAGCGCAGAAGCAAGGAAGCTTTGTGTTTGCGCCCCTAGGCATGACAGTCGATAATTTGATGAAAGAAAAAAAGCTCCTCTTACTTCACTTTCTTACGTCACTGATGATACCTGAATTCTTTCTAAAGGTAAAAGTGATATTCCTGAAACAAAAGGGACTCCAAAAAACAAGGAATTTGAGAGACATTTCCAGTGTCGAGTCATATCTTTGACACTAAAACGAAGTGAAGTAGTATGGAAGTAAGGGGATGAACAACCATGTACTATGATGAGCACGGAGTAGGTGTTTTCGGTTGAAACCAAGATACCAAGAACATAAAAAGGATACAATTTGCTGTAAATGCAAATGTTATCAACCATGTGCGATGCAGAAATGTACACAACCTATAATCCCTGAATCACTTTATATTAAAAGGCACTACTATTTGCTAACATATAATTTCAAAAGTACTAAAATATAAGCACCATGACTCATTTACACCTAATTGAATATTTACAGAAACATGTACTGTAATAAACTATGAATAACTGCTGCTGTTAAAGAGGTGGAAAGTTTATCATTGTATTTTACTCAAGGAAGTGTTATTTCTACTATGCTTTCCAATATGTAAAATTAAATGGCATCAAGGCATTTAAATTGATACATACAAAATTTAAAGCAAATAAAATCTTAAGGTTAAAAAAATTCCAGACAATATATTGTATTGAGCCTGAAATGCGGAAGGCGCAAGAATGCAACAAAGATAAAAAAAAAAAAAAAAAAGGTTTTAGCTTCCTCAAATTGCAATGCATCTTTACCAGAAGATTTAAGGCATGAGAAAAAAGCAGTATTATATATTCATCACATTTCAAAATTTGTAAACAAAAGAAATAAAAACAAATAACCAAGAAGATCACTGCATACTTCACAGATAAATGCCACAGAGCTGTCAGTACTTTCCTCCCTGTGGTCTGGAGGGACTGATATAATGCTCTCACTTTATCAACAGACTGAAATTCCTCCAACTGTTTTAGATTCTTAACATGTATGAGTTGTAAGACTAAATATGGTCTGCAAACAATAACTAGCTTAGCATACTGCAAACATATCTCCCTCACATTAGTGCTAGTTATTGATTTTGTTACCCCATACCTCCCAAAAACTTCCAACAACGTATCTAGAGTGTCTTCATCCAGTTTGTCTATCTCTAAAGAATTTGTTACGACACTTCCTTCAGTATTTCCAAAATATTTAAAAGATTTCTCAATCATCAAGTTATTTGGAATGGACCCAAAAGGACAAACAAGTACAGAGGAGAGACTAAATCTCACAAGGAGATATCTCTGCTTTACAAAACCATACTGTAATATTGTACCCATAGTGTCAAAGTCTTCGTTTATGAGATAAGGGTGAGAAAAAGGTACCACTTCATCTTCTCCAAAATACTTGTCAAAAACTCATTACACCATTTTGGTCTAACGCCATTTCACCATTAAACCAAATTTCAACTATCTTCGAAAGTAACATTTTTGAATTCCCTTATCATGTCCTCATCGTTGTAGTGTCTTCGTAAATGTATTATTCTGCAAGAAAGGGTAAAAGAAATATGCTTGTCAAAATAACATTGTCAGGTGTGGTAATGAGAAAGTTTTCTACTGCCAAATTTTAGTATTTATGTACGTACTTTGTCAAAAATGCATGATTACGTGATACATTCTATAATTATTTTGTTCGAAATGTCATTATTAAGCTGTAAACATGATTGTATAAAGTAAAACAAAATATTCAACTTTCATTTTCTCCTTAAATATTTTCTTGAATATTTTTCAACTGCTTGTCAAGCTACTTGGGCACATTAGCAAACTTGGGTATATGCATTCAGGAAACTGAAATTGCCATTTCCTTAAAATATAAGATATGGGGCATACACATGTAAGGATTGCAAATGAGGAGTATTCTTGATTGAGGTGAAGAAAATCAGAGTAGTAAATTGTCATCTTATTTAATATAATCTACCCCTTTTCGTTGGTTTGTAAGTGAAACAAATCTGCACAAGGTTGCTATGACTTACAACTTGACAAAGACACTCTTCCATTGCATTACATCAATTATATCATGACGAAAAGATAAGACTGAAGAAAGTCTAGATGAGTATAAAGTTGCCTAAATATTACCGAACGTTTTCTCTCGTAGATGATCCTTCACGTCAATGTAAAGTAAAATCCACATGAAAATACATACCATACAATAATTTCTTACTCTGTACAGCTGCTTTAGGCTATTGTACATAGATTACCTTCATGACAAAAAGGTTAATAGCCACTACATACTTGCTACTTACTTTGGATTGTTGGTGCCACAGTCTGCTGCCTGGGGATATCAGGAACTGTAAACAGTGGTGGTAGACTTAGGCTTGGTGGAGAGAAAGACTCTGTCACTGGAGAAGACATCCTATGAGAAGAATGTGAAGTTTTAGATTCTTCATCATTTACTGGTAAATACCTCTGAATAGCCACCGCTGTACAGGAGGGGTTTGTTGAACAGCAGCAACAGAAGTTGATGATGATGTTGAAAGACCTTGTATTACAATCAATTCATCATTTCTGACAGCTGAACTAACCATGAAATACACCTAAGTGGAGAAAAGAGGAAAGTTTAGTGAAACATCTCTCTTACTAACATGTGGGCCGTCTACAAATTATGTACGTAACAAAGAGTGGGAGTTGTGCCTCGTGCGTACGATGTGCATACTGGGTGAGGGGGCGTCAAATCTGGTGCATACGCATTTTCCGTATGCACAATAATTGATACTCCTGCTGATGATGATTCTTATACTGGGTATGATGTACTTCTGATTCCCCCTAGTTACGGACCTGAGCAATGCATATGGGAAAGGGAGGGAGGGGGGGGGGGGCATATTTAGGTATGTTAGTAATAAAGTAAAGTTTCTTCTAGTGATCATTATTTGTTTTGATCTACAGTTTAGCTCTCAAATTCCTAAAGGTGATAAGTTGATTGCTGACTTCCACAAGGCTGACTTCCACTCTATGGAAGATTGTTTACAGATATGTCTGAGCTATTAAATAATTACTTTGCCTTTTTTTACCAATGAGTCTTGTTTAAATGGGGATATTTCTGTGTGATGATTGTACTGTTCGTATCAATGAGGTTGATTTTTCAATTGAAGTTGTCAAGAAGTTGGAAGGTTCAAACGCAAATAAGGCATCTGGTCCTGATGGTTATCATCATGTGATTTTGCAGAAGTGTTACAATGTTCTTGCTTGACCTCTCAGCATTGTATTTTCCAAGTGTTTTGAAAGTGGTTTTGTCCATCCTGAGTGGAAAATTGCTAATGTCACACCTATTTTTAAGAAAGGTGATAACAGTTAAACCTCCAAATACAGGCATAACAAGTGCTGTCTGCAAGGTGATGAAATCAATCATCAAAGATGCTGTACTGGATCATCTGTTGAGGAATAATTTGTTAAACTTGTCTCAGTATGGTTTTCTTCCAAAGAGGTCGAATGTCTCCAACTTACTTCATTTTCTTGATGATGTTACACAGTTAATTCTAGGCAGCTAGGCACAACGTTGATGTGGTTTATCTCGACTTTCAGAAGGCTTTTGATAAAATTCCTTTGCACAGGTTATACTGAAATCCTAAACCCTTGGTGTCAGTGGTACTTGTTTTAAGTGGATTGATGCTTGGTTGTCTGGTAGGTGTCAAAGAGTTGCTATAAGTGGTCAAATGTCTTCTTAGAAGTTTCTTTCCAGAGGTGTTCCCAGCAGGGCTCAGTCTTATGCCCTCTGTTGTTTCTGATTTGTATCAATGAAACTGATAATAATCTCAGTGCTGGTATTTGTAACTTTGCTGATGACAATAAGCTCTATAGGAAAGTAGATCCCTGGATTCTGCTTTACTGCAAGACAATTTTGAGAAACATGGTAGCTTTGTCTCAAAACTGGACGATGTCTCTTAATGTTGGTAAGTGTAAGGTTATTCATCTTGGTATTGGTCATCATGGCTTCTCTTATTGTATGGATGGTTTTAATATGGACAGTGTTGACAACGAGCGTGATCTTGATGTTATAGTTACAAGTTCTTTGAGCCTTCCAAGCAATGTGTTGCAGCTGATGCCAAGGTTAACAGGATGTTGGGCTTGATTAAGAGGAACTTTTGTTATCTGGTAAAAGATATAGTTCTTGGCTTGTACAAGCAAAGTAAGGCCATACCTTGAGTATGCTATCCAAGCTTGGAATCCTTATTAATGAGAGGAATAAGTTCATTTTGGAGCAAGTTCAGAGCAGGGCAACTAGTCTTATTTCCACTAGGCATCTTCCTTATTTGGTCTTACAATACTTGATTTACGAAGGGTGCGTGGTGACATGATTCAGATCTTCAAGTTTCTTGCTGATGGTGATGCTCTTGGTTCTTGCAATTTTTAAGAGTTTTGTCCAATTTCTCTACAAGTGGTGATGGTCTCAAATCGCCAAAGGCTTTTTCGTATTGATGTTAGGGAATTTAGTTTTGACAGAGGGTTGTTAAGGAGTGGAATAGCATGTCTTACTGAGTAGTTAATTCGGATTCGGTGCTGAATTTTAAAATATACACTGACTTACATTTTACTAACTCTGGTCGTATTTCACTTATTTCGAGTAAAAAGGTGCCAAGAATGTTAGTAGAAGGAATCAAGAAAAATGAAGAAGTTAATAGTAGATTAAAACTAATAAAAGGTAAGTTAAAAAACAGTGTAAAAGGGGGAAAGAAAATCAGATTCTGGTGTAAATATTGCAGTCTCTGAGAAATGCAATTATCTGTTGTGAGGATTTTTTTTGAAAAATTCAAATATTGTGTTACCCTTCCTATGACCCACATGGCATATCCTTATATCCTACATGGCTTCCATCTATATGTCTGAAATGTCATCCCCACCCCACGTTCATATCTATGTCCCACATGGAATCCCACCCTAATGTATGTCCCACATGGCATTCCAACCTTGTCCCACATGGCTTCCAACCCAGTTGTACCACATGGCATCCCACACCATGTCCCTAATGGAAGGAACATCCATTTCGAAAGCACAAATACATAGAAGTAACAGTGTTAATCAATGCACTGTGTCAGTGATGCTTACGGCAAGACAAGTCTCAATTGACCTCTTGACCTGCATTGTCCATTTTGGATAAGTTGTCTTCAATTTTCGGGAAATTTGCTTCAATTTTCGTAAAGTATATTTCATTTTCCTGAAATCTACCTCAATTTCGTGCAATTTCCTTCAGTTTCTGGAATTTTCTTCAAATTTTGAAAAGTTGTCTTTAATTTTTTGTAAATTTGCTTCAATTTTTGTAAAATTTCCTTAATTTGTCTAAAGATTTTGGGAAATTTCCTTCAAATTTTGGGGCAATTTGATTTTTTTTTATACATTTTTTTCGGGAAATTTCCAACATTTTGGGAAATTATCTTCAATTTTTTTCAAATTTTTGTAAAATTACCTTATCTTTTTTGAAAGTTGCTTCAATGTTTGTGGAATTTCCTTCATTTTCGTGAAATTTGCAGGAATTTTCCTTAAATTTCCTTATCTTGATTTCAAATTTTCTTCAATTTGGGGGAAATGATGCCAAATTTTACCAATATTTCCAATAATCTTACGACCCCCTCCCATCTCTCACACAACCATTACAAATAGTTTTTGGGACCGTGATAAGAGATTCATACATTTTGGTATTGAGGTTTGTTGGGGTAAATGATAAATCTGGCCCTCAATTTAAAAATAAAGAAATCTTCAGCTTCCGGGGCTTCGCCCCTGGACCCAAGCTAATTGCAAGGCTTCCCCCATGAGCCCCACATATTTGCCCAAATTTATTCAATTTTCAGGGACAATTTCCCCTTTGCCTGTTTAGAAATGGTAATCCAATTGATTATCTGAGTAGATCTTAAGATTAGAATAAAAAGTGTCTTCTATTCATCAATCAAATTAGTGAACTGTTGTGTTGATTTTCACCCATTTTGGAGCATCAGAGACAAGAAATCTTTGGAGCTTCAGGGGGTTTCGCCCCCTGGACCCGAGGCTTCGTCCTATAGGTCTCGCCAGTGGCCCGTAAGTGGGCACACGGTGTTACGCAGTACCACGTTTGACATTTCAGTTCGACCGCTTTGGTGGGGGAAGGGGGAATGATCTGTCCCGAACTGTTTTATATTGTGGATTTGGATAGACACATGTATATAATTTGTATTAAGTCGGACAAATGCAAATTTTCGTCGGGAAAATTTGACTTACACCCCCTGGCCTTGAAGTCAAGTTACCCCCTGGTGCCGGTGATGAGAGTGCGTAGTGTGGTGGTGTTAGTAGCGGTGGTGTTAGTAGTGGGGTGCATAGCGTGTTGGTTGTGTTTGTGGTGATGTTGATGGTAGTAGCCATGGTGATGGGGGTAGTGTGCGGTGATAGTAACGATGGTGGTGGTAGGTAGCGTGGTGATAGTAGTGGCGCTTGTGTTAGTGCGATGGTGATGGTGGTGGATAGTACGGTCGTAGTGACGGTGGTGTAGTGGGAGTGACAGTTTTGGTGGTGGTAGTAGTATGGTGGTGATGGCAGTGATTGTGGTGTGGTGGTAGTGTGGTGGGTGGTGGTAGTAGCGGTTGTGGTGGTGGTGTCGGGTAGTGTGGTGGCTGTATTCTTGTGGTAGTGGTGGTAGCTTGATGGTGATGGTGGTTGTGGTGTGTTGGTCGTGTAGTTGCAGTTGTTTTGGTGGTGGTGGTAGTCCCGTAGGTGGGACCGTGTGAGTGCGAAGTGTGATGGTGGTGGTAGTGGCAGTAGTGGCGGTGGTGTTGGTGGTGGGAGTGCATAGTGTGGTGGTGATTGTGGTGGTAACATTAAGGTTTCATTTTTTTGGAAACGTGATCGCGTTTTTTTTCTTTCTATTTACAATTGTAGAAAGCGCATTTCCTATTAAGTGGATTGCACAAAAGGCTCTTGAACATGACAAATACACGGTACAAAGTGATGTTTGTTCGTTTGGAGTTGTTTTGTACGAAATATTCACGAAAGGAGATGGGCCTTATGGAAGTAAGTATATGATAACAAATTGTTTCATTTTAATTATTACAAAGAAACTTAGTGCTACACTTATTTTTTTTTTTAGTAAGTTGTTGATTATCTAAGTTCTGAGATTATTAAGTCTAGGCAGGGCATCAATGGCATATATCAAACGTGAATAGTCAGACATAGTTGACAATTACGACATTGGAAGTGTTGAGTTGTACTTTGCAGATATGGACACGTGTAAATATCTTTTTAGCGTAAGTTCCACCCCTTCAAACTAATGTGACCAGGTGACAGAGGATTGCATCGCTATGGAATAAAATAAGTTTGCTTAAGTGATATGCAACAGATGACATTAACAAAATCTAACTATGCTTCAAAAGGGAACCTAGTCTAAAGGAAAGTGCTTGACCTGTCGCCAATAAATTCGATACATACAGTACTAGGAACGTCAGCTTGCCGGTGATCAGGTGATTGTGTATACGTAGTGAATACATTGTGTATACATTTCGACCAATCAGAAACGTTGGACTTGAGTGTATTTTCATCTCCACACACGTTAACACGATACCTGGCCTTAAATTGAAACCCATTTTTCAAGTTTATTTCCAGCGCAACCATTTACAATAGAAGGAATTATTCGCGTGTTTTATAATGGGGGCAGGCTGCCGAAACCAGGTAAAGGATGTCCAGACGAAGTTTACAGTATCATGACAAAATGCTAGAGGAGATTCCTCAACAGGGCCCTTCTTTTAAGGTCATCAAGAGTATGGCGCGCGGCACTGGCGTAGCCATGCCCCCCCCCCTCCCATCCCATATTTACAAAAATTAAATTACACCTATATGCCTATTATCGTACAGATGCGCATACATGAAATGCGAATCTCCCTGCATTCCCTGTAATGTAAATTTGTTGTATCCCTGTAAAACAAAACAAAAAATATTTCAAATTTGTAATTGAAATTTTGACGCAATCTTTAATTTGTCAAGAGCCGTGAACTTGCCAAGCCTGTTCTTACGCGATGACGATGGAAGATGGCGCCATTCTGCTACTGCTTTGCGATAACAAAGTACTACAAGTGCCCCATTATTTGCTCAAAACTTTCCACAAATAGAAATCAATTTGTCTAAACTCTGAAGGCGGTAATTAAGTTCGGTTGAACTTGAATTTTGAAAATGTCACTTTTCGCATATGGTTTTCAAAAGGAAAAGGGAAAACACGGATGAAGGTAATGTATGCCCAGTCCAGTAAATATATTAATGATATGTATACATAAGTGACCATTTGTTGTTCTTCTATCGTCTTTAATATAGGCTTAGTTCACGAGTTTTATAAAGCTATTTGTCATCGTCGGTGTGGGTGAAGCAAAACACATTTGTTATATATGTTCACAGTCCAGAAAAATAGGATGGCGTGAACAGAAAATGACGGAAATTTTAAGGTTACTTCGTTTTCGACTTCGTAGTGGGGATTTACTTTTGAAGGACCATATAAAACTTCCCATGCTAATGCAACCTACCTATTATCCTTGATCCAAAATGAACCTATTTGCGTTGCTGGTGACATGATTAGGGAAAGTGTTGTTGCTAACATCAAAAAAGCACAGTTCTGGTCTATCATAGCTGATGAAACATTGGATCGCCAAAAAGGGAACAACTGGCAATTGTTATAAGATATGTTTCACCTAGCGATTCTGGAGTTTGGAGATTGCATGAGGATACGGTAATGGTATTGGACTTAATTTCTGACATCAAATCTAATAATCCTGGTGAAATTGAGCATAATGAAACCAAGTTGAGTGGCAAAGCTATTGGAGAAACGTTGCTAAGAAAGATTTGTGAGCTCGGTTTGAATCTGTCTCTTTGTGTGGGACAAGGCTATGATGGGGCAGGAGCCATGGCCAGTGAACGGGTTGGTGCTTCAGCAACAATAAAAAAGGCAGCTCCATTGGCCTTTTATTTTCATTGCGCCATGCACTGCCTAAATTTGAAAGCTTCCGCAATGTTGTGCGAGAAATTTTATCGCCTTTTCGAGCAAGTGCAAAAAAACCGGATCTGTTGAAGAGCCTCATAAAAAGTGACATTGGTATTTCCATGACCAAGAAGCACCTGATTACGTTGTGCGAAACACGTTCTGTGGAACGACACACAGCAGTTGTAACATTTATGCAACTTTTGAAATATACACTAGATGCCTTATCGGAAATCAAATGCTGGGCATCACCTTGCGACAGAAACAAAGCAGAAAGCCTTGAAAAATTGGTGTGCAACTCAGAATTTGCAGTTGCTTCAGTCATTTTGGAGAAACTGTCAGGATTGATGCTACCAGTTTCCTGAGTCTTACAAACAGTGGGGTAGATTTACCCCAAGCGTTAGCCTTAGTAAACCGTCTCCAGTCTGTTCTCAAAGAATTGCAAAGTGAAGGGAGTTCCATGACCTGTATCAAAGGCAGAATCAGTCGCACAAGATGTGATAGAGGTGGAACTGCGAAAACCACGCATTGCAGCTAGAAGCTCATACCGACCAAATGCTCAAACATCGGACAACACCACCGAAGGCTATTACAGAGTCAACTTTTTTATCCAGCCATAGACTCCATTATTGGAGACCTCAAGCACAGATTTGGACCACATCAACAACACCTTTTTTTATCCAGCCATACACTCCATTATTGGAGACCTCAAGCACAGATTTGGACCACATCAACAACAGATTATGAAACTTAACTACCTTGTACCAAATTGTATGGAATTCGCCAAACAAGCTGACGGTGAGAGGCAGTGGAATGATTTAACTCCTGCTATTGAGGTGTATGCAAGTTTGATCAGAGATCCTTTCATGATTGTTAAGGGCGAATACATGTTATGGAGGAAGAAATGGGAAAATGTTCCTGTCAAGTCCCGACCATCTTCATCCGTCTGTGCCCTGGATCATTGCTCTGAAATGTTTCCTAACATATCACTGTTGCTCCAGTTGCTGGCAACTTTGCCAGTGACTTCTGCACAGGCCGAGAGAGTCTTTTCAAAAAATGAAAAGAACCCTTACAGCTATTCGGTCAACAATGACGGAAGCCCGACTGGAGGCACTTATTCTATTACAAATTCATAGGGCCCATTGCCCAGACGTAAAATCAGTCATCGACAGATTTGCCATAACATCAGCGCGGCGGTTGAATCTAAAATTATGATTTGGTAAGTTTGATTGTCAAATCTTACTTCCAACCTTTTGACTCCAAGTAACAAGTAAGTACAATGCCACCTCACTCAACCCCTCATTTTTCAATATTCTGGAGTCAACAATATTGGCCAGGTGTGCAAGTGTGATCAATGATCTTCTGTTTGCTTTACAAATATCTTCTTTTGACATGTACCACCCCCCTTCCCCCATAAAACTCGGGAGGCATCAACCCAAACTGCCCCTATATCGCTACGCAATAGAGTTTGAATAAATTGTACTTCGCCAAGTATGTAACGGGGGCAGGTGGCACAGTTCCCCCAATTTTTTTGGCAACCAAGAATTCGGGCAAAATGTACAGCAAAATTCTGGCAAAATTGTGAACAATCAAAGAAAACCAGCCTCAAATTTGCAAGTTTTTGGCCTGGGAAGTGCCATTTCCGGCAATCTATAGGCAGCATTTATTGGAAAAATTCCTCTGAACGCTACGCGCCAACCCATGGTGGCGCTCCGCTTAGATACTGTCACGGGTCAAATTTCATACCAATGAGTAGCCCCCCCCCAACAAAAAACCTGCCTACGCCAATGGCGCGCGGTGTTATGAAAGGATCCGTCATGTATGCACAAGTGACAAATTTATCAAGAAATGACGACAGCGAATTCGATGATGCAAGTGATGAGAGCGAGGATGTTTCGAGCGCCGCATTGACAGTTCAGAAAGTACAATTTGATTCAGTACAAATGGTGGAAATGTTCGTTGCCATCAAACAAAAGTGTGGCAAAAACTTAAGTCCTCCAAAGTGCCAGATCCACATCTTACAGCGCTAAATTGACCTTCCATGCTAACAACCAACTCGTATATATCTAAGACATGCAAAGAACCAAATCTATTATCACTGACTCATATATATTATACGTCACCAACCTTTGCGAGCAAGCCATCCCATATTTACTGTGTTACGGTATATGCTCGGGACCGTATTTTCCATGCATCGGGACCGCGGCTGCATGTTGTGCAACTCATGGTCGACTAACCTCGAAAAACTGTCCGGTCGGGCCATGTTTAATATTATAGACTTGGAGAATTACAACCTCTTGTTCCACGATTAAGCTGTCAAGGATATGCGTCTAGAACAATCTTAGTCCCCTCTCTTTATCGAGGAGGCTGTCCCCACCACTAAATACTATGGAATTTATCCTCACCCTGAAATCAGGAAATGGGCAGCAGTAGCAGCAAATATGTAACTTTGAAGTCACCCATCACCCACAAGGAAGAAAGGAAGATCACAACAAACAAATTCGACATGAAAGTACCAACTCTTGTGGCGGGCATGTGGATGAACGTTTCGGATGAAATAAAAGTCAGAACAAAAACTTGGGAAATGGGCATCTACCTACTGTGGTGTAGCGGTTATCATACCTGTCTACAAACCACGAGGCCCCGGGTTCAATCCTGGGGTGGGTAGACACGCCAGTGCACCATAACTGGTTATCAAAGGCCGTGGACATTGACTTGGTTGTCGATGTTATGTCTGTCCGTACGTCGTACCTGTGTTCTCGTCCGGGTCGTATTAAGCGTTTCGTGATAGCATTTGTACTGTCATAACCGAATACGCAGGCGACGACCCCGTCATTGTAATTGTGTGTTCAACTCTCTTGGGAAATGGGTTCCAAATCCAAAAATTATTATATGCTAATGATTTTGAAAATTTTCCCTGAATTGAAGAAAACCTCCCAAATATTGAAGAAACTATCCTTAAAATGGAGGAAATTTTACAAAAATGGACGCAATTTTCACGAAAATGAAGGAAATTTTCCGAAAATGGAAGGAGATTTCTCAGAAATTGAAGCTGCAAGTATTAGCCGGTAGGTGCGCTAGGGGCGAAGTCCCAGAATCCCTGCATTTCTCGTGATTTTGAGCAGAAAAGTGCCTAATCCAGGGTCGACATCCTGGTATGCGCCCAGGGAGCGGAGCCTCAATAAGCTAGCGTGATTTTGGTAGCAGAAGATTGCTTAAAATCATGTCACTTTCTCTCTAAAGTTAGTTAAATATATATATATATATATATATATATATATATATATATATATATATATATATATATATATATATATATATATATATATATATATATATATATATATATATATATATATATATATATATATATATATATATATATATATATATATATATATATATATATATATATATATATATATATATATATATATATATATATATATATATATATATATATATATATATATATATATATATATATATATATATATATATATATATATTTATATATTTATATATATTGAAATGAATATATCAAACGAATATTGAAATGTAAGATCCCATTGACTACAATATGATATTGTAGTCGTGTGGAGTCTACAGGTCTAGGGATGGTTTCAATGTTTTCGATGTAAGAATAAAGCTTTGAAAGAAAACATTTACAACGTTGATAATAAAATGTATATAAGAATATATTCTCATGATCCCCCCCCCTTCCTCCCTGTGAGCATTCGGCGCCCTCTCGAAAAGCTTATACCTGCTGTATTCACTAGAATTGTTTTCCCTTCATGGCAGGGGCAAATATTGCCGACGAGCTATCGCCATGCATCGACCACTGTCCGAGCGCAAAATCCAGGACCCCCTCGAGTGCCAATGGGTTCAGGCCGAATTCCCGGGAAATTTAGTCTTTTCTGTGAAAAATTCGTACGCTTTTGGAATACAAAAATGGAATATTACGTGCTGTATAGAAAGAAGTTATTGATCAACACATACATTTTCCCAGGTCCTAAAATGTATGTTCTCAGGACGATTTTGGCGCCCCTTGAGCACTTGGCGCCCTCTCAGAAAGCTTCGCTGGGAAGTTTACCCCCACCCACCCACCATTCTTTCCACCCACCTTTTTTTTTTATCTCCCTGCCATCACGCCACTGGACGTTGATGTTCACAAACAGAGGTCCTGGCAATTAAATTTACATTTTTTCCTGCAGCAATCGTTGATCGTTTTCTAGACATGGCCCAACAAGAGACAAAAATACTGTAGCTTCCAAATATTTTTATCACAAAATACCTGAAGTGGAGTCAGAGGGTTCATATACCTTTCCAAGAAATATAAGATCGGTAACGTGCATATACCAGTCACCCCTTCCAGAAGTACCTTCCAGAATTACAACTAACTGTAACAACCAGACACCATCGCCTCTATATCTGTTCTGTCATTTTTGTTTCTTTAAATCGTACCGCAAATAAAGAATTATAACAATCATCTGTCAAAATAATTCTTTCTGAAAACAACATTAGGCAGTTAGGGAAGAATAGGAATAATTTCAAATATTCCAATAGAGATAAATGTTGTTTTGAACGGAAAGTAGTTTGACCTAAAGTAGATGACGATACAATATTTGGATTACAATTTACGTCCTAATAAACAGATGTTTATTAAATAAATCCTTTAAACTGGGAGAAGGAAGGGAGCGGAGGGAGGGGGGGTTATCAGGGTTTGTAATTGTTCTCTTGTTGAAACAATTGAACAAATATTGGTAGGATTTTGACTTGAAAATAAACACGAACCAGTATCAACTTCAGTAATCTACATTACCTCGTCATTCATCCTCCTAACTTTTCTCAGCGAAAACATTATAGTGCGTGCGTCTCTAATTCTTTTGCCTTAAACATCTAAGGAAGGTGGTCCGGACTAGTGATTGAGCTACAAGGGAGGAGGGTATATTTTTCTTCCTCTCCTGAGAAGTCATACAGGCGAGATTTGTCTGGTTTATATCTTAAATATATAACGTTTGCTCCTGTACGGCAGTACGGCAAAGCTTCCTCTGCCTGTGTGGTACAGCTTCGCCCTGTGTGGCACCGTGACGGCAACCCTATTTTTAATATCACTCAATATTAAAAAAGCTGTTAAATATAATAATACAATTTCTTCACGAGAAATAGTTTTAATTGAACTAACTTGAAATTACTAAGAGGAAGTATTATAAGATTTTATAATTAATGCTGGATCTAATTGAAGATTTTACGTGCAATTACCCAACAACACCACTTCCACTACAACCCCCTCAAAGAGACCCTGGAGTATGCAGCATAACATGACAGTAGGAAGGTATCAGTGTCGGATTGGTATGCTTTAAGGACCGTGTCACTCATAGGGGCTTGTAAGAGATTTTAGTTGGAGGGGCAAAACATGATTAGAGGCAACCAAAAAAATAAACATCGTTTTAATTGTATATAAAATTCAATACAAACAAACAAAGATTAGCAAATCGTTGGGTGGCAAATGCGCCCTTGCCCCTATGGCGCAGCGAGCTATAGTTTCCTTCATTTCTTCTGTTTTATGTTAATAATTTCCAATTTTACCCCCCCCCCTCCCCAACCAGGAATATAAAATCTGCCCCCTTCCGGTAATTACCGTTTACCCCTGGTAGGTTATACGCCGATGAAGGGGGCTGCAGTATAACTCACCCCCTTCCCTTTTCGTGCCAGGGGCTAAATCAACCCTGCTTTATACGTCTATGCTTTCCCCAAAATGGTTATTGTTTGCACACTGAGTGTCACGTGTCTTTGTCCCAAATTTAAAAAACTGAAAGATTAAAAGTTCCATAGTATTTTCAGGATTTTTTTTTTGGAATGACAATGGAACCTTAGCCTTTAGAACAGAGTTTTCATTAATTAATATCTTACAAATTCAATCTTAAGAATAGTATTAAAAGTAAAAAAATAATTCTTCGATAAAAATGTTGCGTTT